>JAJJMB010004080.1:897328-1037903 GCA_023531105.1 Papaver atlanticum | reverse complement strand
ACTCAAAACTTTTTCAATTTAATTTTGCCCTTTTGTTGTTCAAAAAAAAAAATTTACGAAAAAATTAACCAAATGCATTTAGCAAATTGTAAACTGTTTGGGAGAAATGTTGGTTCTTTCAACAACAACAAGACGACTGTATAAGCAGTTATCACTTGCGCGAAAGTTACTTGTTTCCATTGGCAATTTGGCATCTTCTTCGGTTGTCATGTCAGTACGGATGATTTCTACTACACTGAGATTATTATAAAATGGGAGAAAGTTTATTGTTTGGATCCCCTTTACATTTTTTGGGTTTTTCGTATCTTGTTTTCACCCTTTTTTTCCTGCTTGAGATCATGTGTTCATGCCTCGTACAATTTCTAATTTACCTCCTCTCTTAACTCGCACACTGCAAAAAAAAAAAAAAAAAATGGTTAATATACCGGGACCGAATTCCGTAAAAAATTCCATAAGACACTGTAGTACCGGGTATTTTTAGTTACGATTTCGGTTAGGGTTATACTCAAATTTGCTAACCATGTGGTTTAGGTTGTTTCCTTTGCCTTATCCTAGCTAGGTTGTTTGATCTAGAAAGGCTACAAGTTAGGGTGGAAATAGAATAGCTAGTAAATAATAAAATAAACATTTTGATTAATAGAAAATGAAAAGACAAATAAAAAGAAATAAGGAAATGATAAGTATAATGTATTATTATTAATAGGAGTAGTATTAATATGGGAGTTAGTGTATGGTTTATAAAGGAAAGAGGGAGAAAAGAAATAGGGGTTACAAACATAAATTAGAGAGAAAGCTAGGAGAGGAGGATGGAGTTAGAGATTTTTGGAGAAGAATGATTAAGAAAATCAGTAGAGACTTAATTAAAATGAAATTAAGGTAGAATGTGAAACCCTTTTCTTTTTGTGTTTTTGTTATACATTTTGATTTCGTCATATATGGGTTTATGAAATTTATTCATGCAATTCAAGAATCCGATTGATGATCATCCTTCTAATATAGATATACAACATGATTAGCAATCTGTTATTAAAATTTTGAGATAATCCACTGTAAATTCACCGTTGAATGTTTGTTAGAATTTGGGTGATAGTTTCTGAAATTCTGGACAGTTTCGCTTTGCTATGGTTTTGGTGTGTTTATAATAATTTTTAAACTTGACGAAAGTTGTATCCATATATGATATCTTTCGTTTTGCTTTGGATTTGGTAAATTTCAGGTTATTATGAATTTATCATGAATTGTTTAGTAATAACATGTAATCTGCCTAGTTTTTATGTCGACTTTGCAAAAATCATATCTTTTGTTAAGGCCGTTAGTTTTCTGTGAAATTTGGATATGTTATATATAAATATGCCAGGAATGTTAATATAAAATTTGAATACGATCGGATCAAGTTATGATAATGAAACCTATAAATAAAATTATGCAATTAGTGTGTTTGCTGAAATGCTTAAAAGAATTACATCGTTAATTGGGTTGTGAAATTATAACTTGTTGATGAAGTGGTTTGGAATACCAATATGTATATTGTATGATGATAAAATAATTTTTTAAATAATTAGATACGTTTGGATGGCGGTGCCCGTACCGAGGATATACAGATAGGTGGGGCACGGCCCAAGGATACTCGTGCAACGATAGTGTGAACTTATAAATGAATGGATATACTTGTTTGAATAGAGGTGCCCGTACCGAGGATATACGGATAGGTGGGGCACGACCCAAGATACTCATGCAAGTGAGATTGGCGGTCCCGTGCCGAGGATACACGGGTAGGTGGGGCACGAACCGAGGATACTCGTGCTTTTAAGAAGATTTGATAGATTGTGAGTTTAGTTGCTTGAGGTATATATAATTAATTCTTTGAAGTTGCACCGTGTACTATTGTTGTACATATTCTATTTGATTGGCTGGCATGTTTTCATATGTTTTGAGAAAGGGAATGCATTCTATTGAGCTGTCATCTCACCACCAATTGACATTCCTTGCATATTTATGGAAGTTGGAAGTGGAAGCTAGAAATGAGTTGCTTAATGATTGCATTGTTTTCTTGTATTGCTTGAAATGTAATATGAATTTAAAAAAAATGTTTAGTTGAAAATGTTTTTAACGATGTTTAATGTATTCATCTGTTTAAATTCATGTATAGAAGTTTCAACTATGTTTGGTATAAAAGTAAATTAGCAAGATTAAATATACGTGTAAGTCTCGTTCTGACCCGTAACACTTAGAGTTCGGATGTACATATGAGTTTGACCCTGGTCCGGAACTCGGGGTGTTACAGACACTCTTCCTACGGGCTTCACAGTTGGTAAACAACACCCTTTAAATCTACGTGGTGGGGTTTCCGGGAGTTGTGTCAACCTAGAATCACTGAAAAAAAATAAAAAAATATAACTTTTATAATGTAACAAGTTTGGGACCAAAAAATTTATTATTTTAAAGTAATATTATATTATCGATAATATAACATATTATTATTTTATTGTTAAAATAATAGTTTCTGGTAGTTTTCTTTTTCATAGAATATTGGTGGCTATTCAAAAAGGTGCTGAAGCTCAGCTTGTGGCGAGACTCCTATCCAATCTCTTGTAATTTTGTAACTTTTCAGATAATAAGGTATAGTTAAATAATATATTATTATTTTAAAGAATAATTTTTAGTTTGGAGATTTAATAATAATTATAGATTGTAGGTACAATATCGACTAATTTTATAGAGATATTATATTATTAACTATTACAATACAAATACAAGCATTCCTAGCATCAATCACACTTCAACACTTCTTGTTGTAATACAACAACCTGACTTCAAATCTTTTGAGTGCATTACAGACTATTAGGGATGAAATACAACTTGATTTGAAATTTAAAGAAAAACATACCAATATTAAATCATACTTTGAGAAAATTTTATATATATGAATTTTTATTTTTTTTCTGGTTACCATTATTATTTTATGTATTATTTGGAACCTGTTAATGCTTAAGAGAATTTTTAAGTTTTTATTATTTTATGGAATTTATTATTTTAGCACTAAGAAAGTTTTTATGATTTTATGGAATTTATTATTTTAGCACTAAGAAACGTAATGTATGAACTAGGCTTCGTTATCAGAACTTTCTGTACTCTTATCACGTGGTGCCACTGTGTCACACCTTCAAACTCCCCAGATAATTTTCTGTGAAAGTGTAACCCGACGGTACAGTGGTTCTGTGAATAAAGCTTCACCCACCTGCACTTCAGCCTTATAAGTTCGCACCAATGCAAACAGCAACTCAACAGTTCTTCAGCGGAAGTCTTTAACCTTCTTTCTCTTCACTTAAACTTCTCAAATGCACCCCACAATGCATTCAAACATTGCCATACTTTTTCAACAACAATCAGCCAACCAAGAACATTTAGAACATGACACAATCAACTCTTTTTATTGCATCAAAGGGAGAGAAATACAAAAATTGCCCACTTAGGGACTTACACAGACTTGTTCACCTTGAACCAAGCCTTAGCCTTACAAAAACTCTCATATTTTGAGTCTCTCACTCACATATGCAAGCTTGCCGAATTTTCCATGCCTTAGGACTATTTATACAGCAGCTTTACTTGTCCAAACCGTGCACAACTGTTGCACACGCATGGGACAGCCATCTGTCCCATGGAGCAGTTCCGTAACCGCCAATAACTGTGCTAACTGGCCAGTTCTCTTCCAACTCGCGCCAATCATCCAACACCTGTTCTCTTGCAGTTAGGAACCGTCTCCCACGCTTATAAACTCCTTTATAACCGTTCTACTTCATCACGCGTCATTGGCATGCTTGTGAAGCTCGTAACCAATTGTAACCGTCACTTGAGCCGTTTTGCACCAATGTTGTGCTTTACTGAGTTTTGCTTCGCTCCAACGCTCAGCCCTCTTGGCCCTGCATGCTTATCACTCTAAGCTTATGCAAGGCCAATCCTTGTGCACCAATCATCGAGGCCAGCTCCTTAAGCTCACTCTAGTTACTCATGTGTCATATATGCTACACTTAACCAATTCGCTTGACAATAGCAATGCCACTCTTGCATTACTAGCTTGTTTGCACTGTCCAAGCTTTGGCTATCCTTGAACTAATGCCATAGACCAACTCTTGGTCTATTCTACCTTCTTGCACCATCCTTGAGTTTGGGCCAACTCAATTCCATGGATATGCCTCAATGCCAACATCGCATGTTGCATCTGTCAGTTTGGCCTCGTCTTGCCTCTCCCTCAATGAAGCCTCATTGTGTCAGCCAATAAGCTTTATTACTTAGCCAAATGTCTTTACAGTGTAGCGCTACCTTTGCGCTTAACTGGTCCTGCAGGGTGCCACTATCTTAGTGCTTGACAGTCTATACAGTATACCACTATTATGGCTTTGCAATGCACTATTATGGCTTTGCATTGTGCCGTTAAGGATGAACACTAACTTGGCCTGCAACACTGTGACGCACAATCATTATGCTCACTTGCCGGACCGGTCATACACTGCCACCCAGACTAAAATTGATAAGATGACAAAACCTTGACTCTAGAGTGCGTTACTTCCTGCCACTTGATGTTTTTTTCTTCCCCGGCTTCATTTTTTCTACTTCTCGGATTCTAGCTAGAAGCACGAGTGGTGTGGAGGAGTGAAAATTTAAGAGAGAGAGAGAGCTATTTATCAATTCGTTTGTATTGAGTGGCTTAAATTAGATCCGACTTTCGACCAATATTTCTCGAAGTTCCTCTCAGTTCCCGTACTACGAAGCTGCAGTCAAAAGAGCACACGAATTCTTTTGGGGGTCTGAGAATTGCTAGCCTTAATTCGCTAATTAAAGTGCACACAGACTGTATTTTGGTATAAATTTATACAATGTTAACGGAGATCAACTATATGTTTCTGGTTATGGAGGAGAAGGAACGGTAGTGTGAACAGTAGGATTGGAATTTTCGAAATATTTCCCGAATTTCATAATATTTGACATTGACCCGAATTGACTACAGATTTTTTTGTACTTTCCTAGTGAATTTTATCCCATGTGAACGGCTTGGACACTTGGGATCGGAGGTCCCTAGTTAGGAGAGGGGCCCGTTAGAGACCTTCGTTTCACAAGCATATTTTGTGTTCATTTTGGATATTTCCACGAAGAAAAACAAACGTGTGTTGTAGTATCAGAAATTTCCTTACCCTGTTCAATTGTACGCGTTTGTTTCTATTTTTTGGTATATATTTTCACGTAATACTCTACTTTACTTCTTAGAAATAAAAAAAGAAAAAACTACATCTCCTCGATCGTTATAAGTAGACTAAAAATCAAGACTTATAGTTTTTGCAACTAAACTTGACAAACAAGCTTGAGATAGCAACGCTTGCGAGTTCGAACGAGCAGTGCTCTAACAATTTCCACAAACTCATTACTTGTGATTCGTTTTTGGTTGAAAAAATGTGTAGTAATCATCAAAATGAGTTGAAAATTGAAGTTGCAGAGAGAAGTTCGGCTAGGAATTATGTGAAACAGTTTGTCGAACTAGCCGAACTCAGTTTTAATGGAGTTTTTTCTTTCAAAAAAAAGTTCGGTTACCTCGTAAAAAAAATTCCCAGCCGAACTTTTAGTTCGGTTACGTCGCAACTTTTTTCTCATTTTTTTCCCAGCCGAACTTTTAGTTCGGTTACGTCGCAATTTTTTTCTCCTAACCGAATTTTCTCTGAAAACATACATATTGAGTTCGGTTATGTCGATTTTTTTTCCAAACCGAACTTTTAGTTCGGTTACGTCGCAATTTTTTTTTCTCCTAACCGAACTTTTCTCTGAAAGAAAAAACTCCATTAAAGATGAGTTCGGCTACCTGTGTTTTCAGAAACATTAGCCGAACTACACTTGCAGATGAGTTCGGCTACCTGTTCTTCAGATGTCGTAACCGAACTTCATTTCCATGGTCGAAATCAGTTTATAAATTTTTCATTTTTTCAAAAGTTTTGGCCAATTCAAGCAACATTAACTAAATTTGAAGTATACCAAAGTACCCGAAACCCTCATTTCGAAATCAACCATCTTAAAAAAAAAAAAAAAAAAAAAAAAAAAAAAAAAACCTCTTCTTCTTCTAAAAACACCCGATTAATTAATCTAACCTCACTAAACACTAATTAATTTAACTTAATTATTTAACTAATCCTTACACTTAGGCCTGTCAATATTTGTCCGATATCCGGAATCCATTTCCGATTATTCGATATCCTATAGGAATTTATCCGTTATATCGGATATCGGATATCGGATACGGATATTTATCGGATATTTCTTCCTTAACCTATCTATATCGGATTAGGCTCCATCCGTTTGGTTAATATCCGATATCCGATAGAACTAGGGATATAATTGTAATTTTCTATTTCCATACCTAATACTGAGTCTGAGAGTCGAGTCGAGTCTTCTCACTTCTCAGTATACTCATTTCCTATTTTCCTTTTCTTCTTTTCCAGTTCTCTTCTGAATCTTCTCAGTTCTCAGTTCAGTCCGTCAGCTGATCACTCTCTCGATCAATCACTCACTCAGTTGTTTATCAATCACTCACCCGCTCAATCAGGTATTAATTCTCTTCTATTTCCGTGTTCGATTTTTGTGTTCGATTGTCATGAAATTAGGGTTTCTGTCTTGCAATCAAAAATTAGGGTTTGATATGACTTACATGTATGGATGAAATTAGAGAAAGATTTGAGATGGGTTTAACTTAAATAAGAATATGAGGCATTGAGGTTGAAGAATAACTCAATATTGATAGTTATTAGTTTAGGGTTTGATTGAATTGATCTATTTTTGATATTTTAAAAGTTATGTGTTGATGATACACTTTTAGAAGATTTAGACTGAATATACTAAACACTTGTAGTATTCTGTTTTACACTTTTACTTTCTTTATGTGAAGAATCTGATTCCTATCTTTTGGGTGTTAAACAGAAGTTAATTTTGACAACAAAAGACAAGCAAAAGGCTCTGAAGAAGGTTTCTACTCTATCAGGTATCATAATCAGTTGTTATTCTCTTGGAATTATGATACTGAATCTCTGATAATGCATCTTAATTTACATCCTTGTTTACTATATTTAGTTGAATTTCAGTTATGAAGTGTAACAGCATAATCCTGAATATTCTTGTTTGGTACTGTTCTTGAGTGTCTAAATGTTCACTATTCTTTTCTATCTAGGCTTTTTCTGTTTGTCTTGTTGCGCCTGTTTATTATATTTATGTTACATTTTGAAACTGTAGCTCTATTGCTTCTTGATGTGCCTGAAATGAATTACTTGTCAATTGTCAACCAATCTTGGGTTGTACCTTGTCTGTCTACAGCATTTCAACTTCTTGAGATACCGAGAAGCTTATCAAGTTAAACTATCCTAGCTAGTCATTCTCTTGTTAGGTTGTAACTTAAATTGAAATCGAAGCTGGTTGGTAAAGAATGTTCTTGAACTGTATTGTATTTGATCTTAATTACTCAGTTTGAGATGAATGCTTTTTAGTATTTACTGTTGATAGTTATGAATGCTTTTTTCATTTATTTGGTAACTTACTCTGTGTTTAATTTTAATACAGGCAATTGCAAAAATGTTTAAAAAACCAGGCAAGGGCAAGACAGTTGCAACCAAGTCAACCTCTTTGCCTCAATTTCAATCAAATGACATCATTTCTATGGATGGTTCACAATCACAAAGTGAAAGTGTTCAAGCTTCAGCAATTGGCTCAACACATGGTACTAGTGACACTAGGACATTACCAGAACCAGAAGAGAACCCAGCTGATGATACCATGCCAGGCTCTAATAAAGATGATGAAAATAGAGAAGCTGATGAGGATCCATTGGTAACTTCTCTGAAGAAAAGACTTAGAACAACAAGGTCACCTGTGTGGGATGAATTTGAAAGGGATGTTGAAGTAAGACGCAACAAAAAACATGTGAGGGAAGCTGTTGTACTAGGTACATGCAATCATTGCAAGAAGGTAATTGATGCTGGTAGTCAGACTGGTACTACCAGGTTGTCTAATCATCTAAAGATTTGCCGAGAGAGACCACAGAACAAGGCTGGACAACAACAAATTACTGCTTCACTGAAAACAGCAGGTAACAAAGCTGTAAAATTATCTAATTACAAGTATGATCCTGCAATTTCTAGGGAATACATGGCTAAAATGATTGCTAAGCATGATTACCCTTTAAACATGGCTCAACATTTTTACTTTAGAATGTTTTGCAAGTCCTTGAACCCTGCTGCTAAGATCATGTGTAGAAATACAACTAGAAGTGATGTTATGAAGTTTTTTCATGAAGAGAAACAAGAATTGCAACTAGCATTGGATAATTTGACCTCTAGATGTAGTCTTACAACTGATATGTGGACTTCTAAGCATACTAAAGATGGATATTGTTGTGTAACATGCCACTACATAGATGATGAATGGAACTTGGTGAAGAAAACATTAGCTTATATTTTAGTGCCATCACCACACACAGGAGATGTTCTCACAGAATGTATTAAAACTTGCACTCTTGAATGGAACATAGATAGGAAATTCCTTGCTTTAACTGCTGATAATGCTGCTGCTAATGGTGTGATGATGAGAAACTTAATTAGGTGGCTAGAGAGTAAGGATTGCCTGGTTCTTGATGGGAAATTGTTTCACATGAGGTGTGCCAACCACATTCTTCATTTGGTTGTCCTAGATGGTATGAAAGTTGCTGCTAAGTTTGTGCAAAATATTAGAGATTGTGTTAAGTATGTTAAATCTTCACAAGCTAGGAAGGAGAGATTTGAATTGGCTGTGTCACAAGTTAGGTTGTCTGGAAAGAGAGTTAGTCTAGACGTAGACACTAGGTGGAACTCAACTTATGTTATGCTCAAAAATGCAATTGAACTGAGAATAGGGTTTGAAAGATTAGCTGTCCTTGATCCTGAATTCGAGTGTCTACCAAGTGCTGACCAGTGGCAACAAGGGGTAGTTATTTGTGCATGTTTAGAGGTGTTTAATGATGTTTCAACCAGGTTTGCAGGGATGAAGTATCCAACTGCAAATCTGTACTATAATGGGGTATATGAAGTTAACAAGTGCATCAAACAATGGGAATACAGTGATTATGAGTATATCAGAGAAATGGGGTTGAAGATGAGGGAAAAGTTCGATGCATATTGGCTTGACAGTAATTTGGTTATGAGCATTGGAGTTGTGTTAGATCCAAGATACAAGGCAAGATGGGTAGAGTTTCGTTATAAGAAGATGTATGGATCCAGTGGCTATGCAGTGGAGTATAACAAATTCAAAACACAATTGACAGCTCTTTTCAATGCATATGAATCACAAAACTCAAATGCAGATGAACACTATTTTGGCACTCGCAGCTCTGTGTCTAGCTCAAGTATGATTGATTCAGGCAATCTAGATGAGGTACGTGATTCTGATTATGATGAGTTTATGATGGAAAACATGGAAGTTGAGGTGCAGAAATCTGAGTTGGACAAGTACTTAGAAGAACCAATGCTTAGCAAAGGCTCACCAAAAGATGAGTATTTGTTTGAAATCTTGAGTTGGTGGAAGCTAAATGCACCTAAGTACCCAACTCTTGCAAAGATGGCAAGAGATGTCTTGGCTATCCCAGTCACCAGTGTGGCATCCGAATCAATGTTCAGTGCAGGTGGTAGAGTGCTTACAACACACAGAGCTTCATTAGATCCAGAGCTTGTTGAAGCATTGTTGTGCTTAAGCGATTGGTTGCCAGATTTCTTTGATGAAGGTAACATTTCTTCCTCTCTTTTTTGCTTAAACTCAATGCATCTTTGATCTTTCATCTGTTATTCTTCCTAGTTCTATTATTACTACTTATAGACTATAGTCAATTAGTCATAGATGTAGTTGTATACTTGTATATCTTATCTAACTGTTGACTATTTATAATGCAGATATGGAAATCGAAGAACACTGAAGAAAGTAGAGTTGGAGACTGGACACTGGACAGACCTACTTATCATACTTGTGTAACTTGTGTTTCTTTTTTGTTTTCATGTATGTGTGAGTGAGAGACAGAGTCACAGAGATAACTATTTAAGAGCTGGACAGACCTACTTATCACATGAATGTTTTCATGTATGTGTGACTGAACCCTGTTTACAGGTTTTTGATTTTTTTTTGTTCAGAAACGGATATTGTCGGATAATTATCCGATATCCGATAGCTTAACATATCGGATATCGATATCTGATTTTGATATCCTATAGGATATTATCGGATATCGAATATCCGATAGTGCTTAACCTATCGGATATCGGATTCCTTAATATCCGACGGATATTCTTCCATTGACAGGCCTACTTACACTAACTAATTTAACTAAGAAGGGTGAGTTTGGTATTAACATAAATACTTAGATAAGGGGTGACCCAAAATGACTCCAAATATCCACCAAAAAAATGAAGAGTAGTCCCCCTAATTAACAACTGTCTACCACCGGATTAATCAAGTGGCCCAAGTCCATGTTTTGTTTCGTATGAAGAAATGTTGCCACGTGCAATCCACACGTACACTTCAGAGGACGAAGTTACAAAATCAATTTATAGTGAAAAATACTAACTTGCACTGTATTTGTATATGTAAAGGCGGTTGCCAAATCATCCCCGCAATCAAGTAATTCCATTGTTCTCCATTCTTTTACAAGAAAATGATGATCCAATGCGTATTAGCAAAGATGCCTGAGGTATTACTTTATCCAAAGTGGTGGGGGCAGAGTTCTCCCTGTATCACGTTGGAATCAACTGTCCTTTAATAGACAAGAAAGCCTCTTAACAAGATGCCTTGGAACGTTTGATGAGCTCTTCACTTGCCACAAAAGGAAAGAATAGGAAAATGGACCTCTAAGATCTACTATATGCCTTATAAAGAAATGCACATTGGCAGCCAAGATTGTAGTCGGAACAAATCAAGCACAAATATGTCTAGTGCAAAACCGAACCTGCCACTTCCATGGAAGACGAAGCTTTCTCTATCACTTGCCTCAAAACTTGCAGATGTAACACGTCGAAAAAATGGTACCATTAATCGTCGTCTACTGAATTTCGCAGACATCAAAACAAAAATCCCAAAACAACCAGTTCGTGGTCTCAAAATCATAGACGTTACAGTTGATCCAACTCGTAAACTCTGGTTTCGTCTCTACACACCATCAACAGATACCACAAACGTACATTCCGCCGTTACTCTTCCTGTTTTCATCTTCATTCATGGTGGAGGATTTGCTTATTTCTCTGCTGCTTCAAAAATATACGACAATTTATGCCGCCGTTTCGCACGTGAATTATCCGTTATTGTCGTTTCTGTTAACTACCGTAACTCGCCTGAATTCAAGTACCCGTGTCAATATGACGATGCATTCGATGTTTTGAAATTCATTGAAGGGAAACATTGCAAAGAATTTCCAAGTAATGCAGACTTATCACGTTGTTTTCTGGTAGGAGATAGTGCTGGCGGTAATATAGCCCATCATGTTGCGGTAAGAGCAGCAAAAACAGACGGCCTTTGCGAAATGAAAGTAATTGGATTGGTATTGATTCAGCCATATTTTGGTGGCGAAGAGAGAACGGAATCTGAAATTAGACTGAAAAAAGCTCCACTGGTTTCTATTGCTCGTACTGACTGGCTCTGGAAAGCATTTTTACCACAAGGATCTGACAGAAACCATGCAGCTGTTAATGTGTTCGGCTCGGATAAATCAGTTGAAGAAATTACCGGATTGGAGAAGTTCCCGGATACTTTAGTGATCATCGGTGGATTTGATCCGTTGCAAGATTGGCAGACAAGATATTACCAAGGGTTGAAGAAATGTGGTAAAAAAGCTTATTTGGTTGAATATCCAAATGCTGTGCATTCTTTTTATTGTTTTCCAGAATTGTCTGATTGTTCTTTGTTGTTTAATCAACTTAAGGATTTCATTCAAAAGAAATCCCAACAAAAGAATTAGCACTATTGAAGAACTAAATAAATAAATAAGCCAATATATCTTTCATTTTATTATTTTTGGTGCCTGATCGAGTAGGCATCGCTCTGAGACATTTTTGGTACAAGGACTTCAGGCTGGGCACATTGGTATTGGTGAGGGTGACTTTTGACCAGCAGCCATGGCAGCAACATTCGCAATTATCATATTCGGATGAGCCACCTTTTCCTAGTTGCTTCCCCAAGTCCAGAGAACCAAGTGACAAATAACTTCATTAAAAGATGCAACATTGCTGATTCAAGTAGTTTGATGGTTCTCAAGCTTGCTCCTATGGGGGGTTGGGGACCGAGCCCCTTTAATAGCATAAATTCTAACCTTTTTAAGTTACAAAATTGCAAATTTTTGCCTCGAAAGTACATTTTCTCTAGCTTCACTTGAAGGATGACAGTAGGTGAGTCATATCCAAATATCCAACAAACTAAACACAACCAGGTCTGGGGTTGTTCGGTTACCATACCACATAAAATTATCTTTTTTTGGCAAGGAATCTTGCTGAATTAAACACAAAAAGGAGATGAATTTTAGAATAAGCTCCAGAAATTAAAAATTAGTCAGTAAACTACGTTTGCTTCTGGTTGCGAAACAGGCACTTGTAAAGTATGAGAATCATCATCTTTTCACTTCTGTTAAAACAAAACAGAAAAACTAACCAGATATTACCTAGTAGACCTTTTCCTTTGAATCTTATATTAACAAAAAAGCACATGCAATTTTCAATGCCACCAAAAGCCTGCTGTCTCCACGGCCCTCATGCATATAGAGCCTCTTTTCAGTTATACTTACTGCATAGTTTTCAAGTTTCTCATCCCTACCACGTCCTACGTCACTGCCTATTAAACCTGCTAATGAAGAAGATTTCAAATCAGTTTTTCGTTAAGTATTTCTCCACATAACAAACAGATACCGACAGTACTGCATTTTTAGCCATGGCAAGTACCACTAAACAGCAAACCTGGCAAGAGGTGTTCTAACCTGAGATCGTGAAACAGGGCGTGGAAGGCTCAGGTCCTTATGCTGGGTCTTTAAGTTTTTCGGTCAAGGTTCGCCAAGGGATACCAGATTTCCTAGGTTCTGTAAACTTAAAGTATGTTAAGCTTGGGTATACTTATTGTATCACTCATGGTCTCTATTTTCTTACAGTTCCAGTACTTATATTCATCTCAGCAGTAGTGCTAGGGAACTTGACAGGGAAAGAATACTGGTCTAGATATATATTGTTACAAACACTGCATCTACCATTAGTTTACTGGCTGTAATTTTGTGTGCTTAAGTTCGTTTGATCCCTCGTTCTACTTACCTTGTTGACTACGCCTGTTATCTCCCTCCTAACGAGCTCAAGCTATCTACAATTATCACTTTTCATTTCTTTCTTTTACTATCGTTTACATTTTACACTCCTAATAATAAAGACTTCTAGTGAAATATAAAAATATCGTGGAAAGGGGAAAATAAATTTTTCAAAACATGCCTCTATTTTAGTGAAATTGGACACTAAAAGTTATAACCTATTTACCTCTGGATATCAGATTTCAAAGGAAGAATTCATCAAGCTAGCAACAAGATCAGGAAACTTTGACGAAGATGGAATCCAATTTCAAGACAGGGTTCTCAAGCATTCAGGGATTGGTGACGAAAGCTATTTACCAAGATCAGTATTCGAACCAGGGAAGACTCTAACCCTCAACGACGGCAGAGAAGAAGCAGCAGAGGTTATGTTCGGTGTCATCGAAAATTTAATATTTAACACTGGAATTCGAGTTAAAGACATCAAGATTCTTATAGTTAACTGTGGGAGCCTGAATACGACACCATCACTATCTGTAATGGTGATCAACCTTTACAAGTTAGACCATGATATTGTTAGTTTTAATCTCGGTGGAATGGGTTGTGCAGCAGGTGTCATCGCTGTTGACTTGGCGAAAGACTTGCTTAATGCACACCCTGGTTCTTATGCACTTGTTGTGAGTACTGAGATAGTGAGCTCCGCTTGGTATAATGGAAAAGACATGGAAATGCTTCTTCCCAACTGTTTCTTATGAATGGGTGCCGCAGCTTTGTTACTCACAAATCATCACTTCGGTAATTGGCGTGCCAAATACCAGCTCAAGCAGGTAATAAATTTTTTTTCCTTTCACGAAGTCCGCAGTTCTACTTTCGACCTTCTTAATTTTAGGTGATACAATTAATTAGAGTCATCCTCAGAATATCAATGATTTGTGGATACCCACGTATATGGCAGCTTGTCCGTACGTTAAATCACTCCAGCAATGGAGAATGAAGTGAAGGAAGATGGCCAGAAAACCAACATGCTCCATAGACGCAAAAGCTTTCACGAGAGAAATAAGGAGGCAATAAAGACAGAAACGGAAAAAAATGAAGAATCTATTGAGAAGAAAAAGGGAGAAAAAGAATCTAGTTGGACTAGATGGTGCAAAATATATTCATTTATTCCCAAGAAGAGCTGCCTCCTAATCTTAGGGATGACACTCAACCAACAAATTAGCTAATTAGTAAAAACTTAGAGAATTGACTGTTATTATTTAGTTGTTAATCAGTTTGTTTAACGCAAATACAGGTGTTCAGACAGGGGAATCAATAGTTGAAATTGCAGTAGCTAGTTCACTGATGACATACCTAACGGATGTGAGAAGGGATAAGCTTACGGCGGCAGCAATGGCTGTGAGTATGCTCCAGGTCATAAGTGGCTTACTTTCCATCTCTGCTACTTGCTACAAAGAATACATTGGCTGTTATCATCTGACCATTATTTCCTTGCTTGCTTACAGCACGGTACGTGAGTAACTATTAGTTCTTCTATACGGCGACTTGAATGTATTTTGCCAATCATTTTTTTATGGTCTCAACAATCAAGTTTTCAAGACATAAAAAAAAATATAAAAAAATCCTAAAATTAATCATTAGTCATTGTAACTCTAACAAAATGCAAGAATATCGATAAATTTGATCCACAAATGATCAATTTCGATATGAAAAATTCACTCAGGTAAAAGGTTGGTGAAGAAGACGGGAAATGGGTTGTTCAGGTTCACCTAAATCTGTACCCACGTTTATTAGGAACCGTTATAGAAGTTGCTAACTTTTAATGAGTAAACCGTGCTAATTATAACACAAAATTGGTCAACTAACCCAATAACGACAATTCCTGGGTGAAAAAGACATGTAAAATTTGACACTGTTTAAATGAACGAGAATGTAAAAATAGCCAGGATGTAAACAGTTTCATCCTACCCATTTTTAAATATTTTTTCTTATTTTTAATTTACATCAGGATGCATCCAGTTTCACCCTCGCTATTTTTTAAGTTTAAGCCAAGAGGAATCCAGTTTCATTTTTGCTATTTTTTTGGTGTCCATTTCACCCATACTAATTTTTACTCGTTCATTTGAACCATGTTTTAAAAATATTTGGGCAATTGACCCAATTTCTCATCTTCGAACCTTAAAAACTTACTATCTGGAAGGAAAATATTGGTTGAACGGAAATAGTTGTTTCAAAAGATACATTTAGTTATTATGAATTAAAATATCTTTAGGTAAATCAAATACTAAAAATAAGAAAATCGTTGCTCACATCTAGCCCCTAAAGGACTAGATCTGAGCAAACAAGAGAGGTTGAGGGGTATTTCTTTAGTTTTTGAGATGTGAGAGAAAAGAGAGAGAAAAATTACTTTTTGTTGTAGGGCCTTTGTCCCATGTGTGCGGCCCATCTATATATAACCGGGGTTGACATTCTAGCCTATAAATAGAGGCTTATTCCTATGTAATACTACATTGATATCTAATGAATACGATCTCTTTCTTCTCTATATTTCTCCTTAAACACGTTATCAAGCACCACTCTACCAACTAGTGCAATTTTTTTTCTTCGTTCAAGATTGGTCATGGATATTTCTTGAAGATTAGCGTGGTTCTGATCCTATTTGTTAATCACCATAGATGCGTTACCAGGAAAAAAAATTTTGAACAAAGAAATTTCGTTTTCGTAGTATATATTAGGGTTCCACGAATGTATGGTTATCAAACATCGATATTTAACCGTTAGATTGTCATGAAATTTTAGTATGTTCAACCCAATTAGGTATGTTAAAATATCAATCAAATCGGAATATGATGCAATCTCCAAATTATGATTTTAGTGGAACTGTCTTTGTTCAGAAAACCCTAATTATAACAGCGTCGAAAAACCTAATGTTTTTATAATTTCAACCCTTGGATTATGCTATAATTTGTATATGTGGTATATATTATCTTCATTAAGATACTGTAAATATTTCATAAAGATCCAACCATGGGAAGTAATCTAAAGTACGTGTTATTTCCAGCTATGTCCACAGAAACGTTAATTAGAACAGTCATACGGATTCATAAATATCTTTTTATCTAGCCATTGGATGTCTTTGAAATTTAATTATGTTTTTGAAACATTACGATGAAACTACTGTAGAAATATCATCATCATCATCAGATATGTTTACAATTGGTTTCTGATCACTACAGTTGGATGATGAAATTTTCAATTTTAGGGTTAACAATATATTTGGGGCTCTATGATAATAGTTTCAAGTTTATTATCAATGGGTCTGAGTACTTCATATATAATGGACCATATATGTGCACTTTTGTTAACCACGACCTAGTCAACCCAATGGAGCGGGCCTTGACCAAACAGTTAACCGGGGTTTTGACTAACCCAACTCGATTCGAATTTCACTTTTTGGACTCAGAAGTACTTGAGCGCCATTAAAGAGTCTCTAATACAAGAGTCATTTGTGTCTACAAGGGATATACTTCTATTATAAAAACCTTCAATCAATGACGATGTATTGTTCAAAAGATGAAGGCATAGCTTTTATGTTTTCAAGGCAGCATATTGACTTCATGCGATGAAATGCTCTTAAAGAAGTTTTTAAAACATTCAGGAAATTTTCCCCCCGAAAATTTGAATGTTCAGTGGGATGGATTCCACTTGTTAGGCTATAAAGAGTCAATAACTTGAACAAAGATATGTTGAAAATTAGCACCTCAACTTTTATCGAAAGAACAAAAGGTGACATGAGTCAGAAAAATCTTTCCATTTTTATCTTTTCAACTTCATCAATTATACTAGAGTAACAGTAGATGCTGAAGTATATGTTAACAACAGATTCACGATCTTTGGTAAGTTATTCAACCCAATGTAAGTGGTTAGGAGGCATGTGAGATTCTCTTTAACAACAATGTATACCTGTTGGGATAATGAAATTTCTCAACTTAAAGTAACCGTGGCGAAGATATATATGGAAAGAACCTCGAAGAACACAGGGTTAGACGTGCTAAATCATACCAATATTGGTATACTAGAACATGTGAAAGAATACACATAAATTACGTAGAAGATATAAGCCTTTGCTAAAATAGGACCATAGATGTAATTCTGGCTCAAGTAATAATTATACAAAGTAAATATATCTACTGAGCATGAGACAGAGATGTAATTCTGACTCGTTTAAATGAGAGTTGGAAACTTGGTATAAACATTTCACTAAAAATGGTACAAACAATGGAATGCAGGTATCATATAGTAACAACCAACTACAAGATATATAGAGAGTTTAAAGGACAACAAACTCAATATATGTCAAAACAAGGTCATACCCCTGCTTGTCAACTTCAGTAGAAACAAGAAATTTTCCCAGTTAATAAGAATTAAATTCATTGTCTGCACTCATGGAATGAAAAGTATATCATTTCCATGCGATTGAAATACTCTAAAGCACTTGAGATATACTCAAAAGTACTTGAGTTATAAGGATCAATCGTACATTATGATGAAAAGCATATCATCTTCATTAACGCTAACACTCTAAAGTAAATGAGATAGATTTTCTTTTGTTACGTAAGGCCACGCTACTTATTACATGAAAATCTTAAGGAAATATATTAAACTAATTGTTGAATTGTTTCCTTATTTAATACCATGTGATGATTGGATCATTACAGGTAATAGTCGAGCGAAAAAATGCTCAATCTTTGTTTCTTAATTGGTATAAAGATTAAAAGTAACATAAGCTCTTTAAGAACCAAGAGCTAATCACACTTTGTTAAGTTTCTACGAAGTCTGTGCAAACGGTTATTGTACGAAAACTAACTGTGGGAATGGGAATGCATCTACAAATTTCTAATGCGAAAGGAATCACATTTTAGAGAATATAATGAGCCAATTAGTCTAGTGGACTGTAAATCACTAATACTTGGATAATTAAATCCATACTGTCACCGAAAATGTAATGTCGGGAATTGACTCATTCAGGTTTTACCATAACCATAAAGACACTTTGGTTGTGATATGATGTTCTGTTTTGAAAGAACTCAAATGAACATCCTTTTATTTGAGTGAACAAGAAAATGGAAATTACAAAGATTAAAAGAATGCAAAGTGACGGCATATCTCATAATCAACTCTTTCTAAAGTACTAGAAACACCACCTCCCCTCCCATTATGCTTTTAAAGTAATAAAGCATAACTCATTTTACAAAGTCACTCTTTAGTAAAAAGGATTGAGACCATCCAAAGATGTAAATGGTAAACAACCCATTCTTTCAAAAGAAACAAGGTGATATTTGTGAACATATCCATGCAGAATGCGGACCATTCAAGTGATTTATGGCTCTGGTGGATGATTCGAAGTGTTTAATTAGTTGTTAATCACAAGAAATTATGCGTTTTTGAAATAATTCTAGCACATATTATGCAATTTAAGGTCTCACCAACCTTTTTAATGCTATATATTTTACATCAAAAGGACTTGATGGATATTGCATGTTTAATAGGATCATTGTAGAACATCCTCACCCCATGGTCTCGCAGAGGCTACCATCAAAGGTTACAGATGGTGTCTAAGGATAGGTTATGCATAACAACCTTCCT
Source organism: Papaver atlanticum (assembly GCA_023531105.1). Lineage (NCBI taxonomy): Eukaryota > Viridiplantae > Streptophyta > Magnoliopsida > Ranunculales > Papaveraceae > Papaver > Papaver atlanticum. Next base: position 1,018,942 of record JAJJMB010004080.1, on the reverse strand, counting down.
ATAAATGCTTGAGGGATATGCAATATTACACGCATATTCACTTATTCGTTTTAGAATCCATAATTAGTCAACTTTTTCTGCGTACCAGTTGGTAACTGGATATAAGCCCGGCATTTGTATTCTTACGCATTTTTGGTTGTGCTATATATGTGCCATTGCGACTCCACATCGTATTATAATGGGTCATCAAAACGATTAAGTAGTTATGTTGGATATGAATTCCCAATAATTATCCGCATTTGAAACCTATAACAGGCAATCTCTTATCCGCTATATTTACAGATCGTCACTTTAATGAGACAGTCTTCCCGTCACAAGGGGGAGATAAGAGAAGAATTTCCTAAGGGAACGAAAGGAATAGTCATGGTGTGTTCCCACTCAGTCTCATATTGATTCTTGTACTCCACAAATGTAAATGTGAAGTGAAAAGAATTATCGATTTCAGAAAGTGCATTGATATCGGCAACGTGACAAGATCACACATACCAGCTGCAAATGTGCCTGCAAGGTTAGAAATCCTCAGTATGGGGTACACCATAAACTAAGGTGTTGCAACTACACTTGGTGGAAGTGTAGTTAAGTCCGTGGCTCCATAAAGGAGGATGGAGAGACCACCAGGTTCGATCAATGCTCACCTAGAAAGGAAGTAGATGAGTAAGGAACAACCTTATTTGTATCATTAAAATCATCTCATTTGATTATCTCTGTCTATGTCCATGAATCAATACTGGAGGACGCTCCGAAGTTTAATGATTCCAATAGAACAATGAAATCCTAAAGGATTATGTGAATACACACGAGTCAATGGAAAGATCGTGCGAGAATATTAATGATTATATATATATATATGCTCAAGGAAATAGAGCACGATGAGATCGAACCATGCTTCTTATTGTTTAATATCAACAAAAAGCATACTATACAATCCAGGTAGAACTTGGTTCTTTGACAAATATATAGGTATTTGGTATGGTAGTGCTAACCAACCAAGTGTAAAGCCTATTGGACATACATGATTAATTTGTCACAAAGAATAATGAGAATAAAGCAGTCTTAAAGTATAAAGACTCGCCTTGTGGCGCGAGGTTTCTCATAAAGCCCGGGGATTGTTCTCTTGTAATGAACGTTATAGTGGCTACTTAGTTAGCTTGGTAGTTTCAAAAGGACTTGAAATGCAGCATTTTTATGTGGTTATTACGTATCTCTACAAGGATTAAGGGATAAAGATGTTTACAAAAGTGCATAACGGCCTTTTTGTTACCCAAATCAAAAGACTCTAAACCACGAAATACGTTTCAAATTAGAGTGGAACGCTTACTTAAGGATTGAAATAATCTGGCGGATTTGGCATACCCGTCTAAGTGACTATTTGTGACAATCCAAACCATTTCCCCGGGTTTAATTCAACCCGTTTGAATTTAAAACCGTAAGAATAGTGTTAAAGAAACCTAAGTTAAGGGTGCTTTCATGAGCATGAGTGCCCAAAATCTAAAATATGGCTCTTGGAGGGGCACCTAATTGCCTTAATCACGTGTCATATTTATAGTTAACATAAAAACTGAGATTCCAATAGTAATGAGGATAAGATCTTCTTCACATTTCTTTCCTTTCCGGTATTTTTGTTTCTCTAGTGATTTCTCTTTTCATGAAAGAAAATTTAGGGGTTTCGACTTTCTTGTTCTCATTATTTTTCTTTTTTCTCCTCTTCACCTTCTCTATTGAAAATTGAAAAAGAACTGGATTTGAATTATGCACGAGTGACCATTTGGAAATTTTGTTGGGTTGTTGGTGAAATATGAAGTGATAAATCTCTTTTGAGTTTACTGTTTTCCGTTGGAAATTAATGGTGGATGGTGAAATATAATGAAGTAATTGAGGGTTGCAGTTGGTTAGGATTTTGGTCTGTGGTTAGATTCGATTTTGGTCGAATTTTAGAAGAAGTTACTGCCATAAACAGGTAAGGAAAAGAATGTTCTTTTTACGATTTTGGGCTAATTTAATTTTGGGTCCAACATGAAATTTCTTGATGCATGTGGGATGTTCACTTTGATGTTTGAGTTTTTATGAATAATTTATGTTACGGCAAAGTTTCACTTTGTTGTGTTAGACTTTGAACGTTACCTGTTTTCCAAAACGCCCGACAAAAATTAATTCCTTTTGCTTTTGAAAAGAGCTCATGCTTGGATCGTTTTGGTTCTGTGGGTGTGTCTCATCAAGAAAGAGAGGAAGGCATTTGACTGTTAGATAAATTGAGGGAGTATATATATACCGAGTGGAACTTTATCCCTTAGTACTAATCATCTTGCAGTGACTAGTATTTTGTGTATAGTGCATGCAAGTGTAAATATAAAGAAGGGGAACGTAAAATGGGCAGAGAAGTTAGGTGGTGTATCATTACTTACTATAAAAATACATAGACTAATAGTTTATCTTGCAAATTCTACATGTGAAAGAGTAGTGCAGGTGGAACACCATGGTTCTTAGATTCACATTTTGTTTTTGTATGGTATGTAGTAAGACTTCCGTAGACGTCACTTGCCAGTTTGGTTTAATTCTCTTTCTTCGTATCTTGAACTGTTAAATGACTATTTTCAGTAGTAAAACAGGTAAAAAAAATTGGTACTGGTTGGTTATGGTGTGGAGTTGACTTGTATATTCCATCACAGTGATGATTATACGGTTCTCATCATTCACACCATATTGGTCTAAATTATTATACATATCTTGGTGTTTATCCTTGCTTTTATTTAGTTGGAAATGAAGTGCAGTAGTTGCTTTATGGATTTTCAATTGTGCAAATGTGTGTGCTTGTGCAGATACGGAGGGTATGAACCCTTTGTCTTATAGCTATATATTGGATTTTGTGAATGTTGCTTGATTCACACTAATATAGTTTTTGAAGTTTATGTAATGCTAGTAGTCTAATCGGAGAAGTGATTATATGGAGGAGCTAATTATCCGTATTTTTAATTTCGTACTGTTTGATCCACCATTGAACTAAGCGTGACTTAAAGAGTACACTCTATAGCTTTGTCATACTGCACTTGCCTTTAAACATACAGAACTAGTGTGAATACTTGCACATGGTTATGGAAGTGAATTTGATAACAAGAATAGTTGACCAATTTCAATGATTAGTTGGGTTTAAATGGAATATTCCTTGAAATGCTTATGGGGCAGTAAGTCCATGAGGCTTGTAAGGTGTTGGTGATTATATTTGCTAATCTCTGTGTACATTGCTTGACACATTTTGGTTTGATTCAATTTACAAAGTTTGGGTAGCGAGTTTAGCGACCTTTGTCTAACATTTTTCATGTGTTGTCATTATTAAGCACATAAGTGGTTCCTAGTCAACTAATTATAGTTCCGTGTCAGCGGTAGAAGGAATGATTTTACCACTTTAGTGTATTTTGTACTAGCACCTGCTTATTAGAATTCTATCTGACTACTTTTAAATGTTGTAGTAGTTACGAGATTTTGTGGATTAATTACTCTCTAAAATTGAATTTTAGCTTTGATAATATCTTAATGCCTCTGGATTAATGGGTGTGCATGGGACTACATCTTTAGTATTTATAGCATGTTACATTTGTTCTGGCAATACCGAAATGTGCATTTCGTAAATGTGATTCTGCGACATGCTCAATAATGGAGCCTTCTTATGCACCTTATGGAGTTGTATTCTTCAGTACTTCATTGTGGTTGGCTCATGGACATCATTGAACCGTGTGTGGCTGTCTAGAATATACGAAAGGTTAATAGAAACTTTGGATTAGCTCTTTGTCAAGATCGTGTCCATGTTTTTGGGACTGTTTCCAGGTTGAGTTAGTTCTAAGTATCTTCGATGAAGTAACAGAGACTGGGATCATTTTGAAAAGGTGTGCGTGGAATTGTGCGTATCATTTTACATGCTAGTTATTTATGCTTATCGGTTTGTAGACTCCAGTCTGTAGACTCTCGTTTCCAAATGTGATATTAAGAAATGTATTTATTACATTTACAATCCGTTCACAAGATTTAAATATCCAACTGATCCTGATTTATTTTAGCATTGAAATGGTGATTCTATTCCTGTTCGTGTTTGTATTTTTCTGCTCATATATAATATATTAAATCTGACTGCTGAATGATGTTGCCTGATCTGTTCTAAGATAATGGTTTGAGTACATTACCTTAAAATTAAGTAAACTAGTTCTTTGGATTTGTGGAGTACATTATACTTTCTTTTCACAAGCCCTCTACTTAATATGTTATTCTTATATATCCATTTTATGTTCCAAGCTAAAACCTCCACTCACTTATACACATGTGCTGATCACATTTTGGAATTTGACTTCAGTGTTTTAAATCTTTTCCTTAGTTTATGTAACATGCAGGTAGGTGGTTCCTGGAACAACAATATTTGCATATATTCTATTTTGGTGTGAAATGTTCTTGTTGGTAGCTCTGATTGACTAAGAGTAGTGCTCTACTCATAATTAATTCCTCGTGTGAATGAAAGCCAAATAAGTCTACTTGATATTTAATTAGAGATAATTGCTACTATTAAGGGTGTTCATATTATCTAAACAAAAGTGACGAACTACGGTCGTGCTTGATCCCTTCGAGCAATGGAGAAGGTACGTAGGTAGCCGCTATGCGGATCAGCACAACTCCACAAGGTTGTTCATATCATCTGAAAGTCCTGGTTACTGCTTTGTAGTTCATACCATCTATTCAGAGATGATTGCAACCTTGACAAGTATATATCATAGCAATTGGCCAATGATAGCTGGTAACCAGAACTACCTTAATTTTGTAAACTGGCCGTCTGTCATTTTTGGGCAATTGGCCCGTGTTAATTTTGGCAACTGGCCGTCTGTCATTTTTGGGAAATTGACCCGTGTTAATTTTGGCAACTGGCCGTCTGTCATTTTTGGGCAATTGGCCCGTGTTAATTTTGGCAACTGGCCGTCTTTATTTTCGAGCAATTGGCCTCTGATAATTTTGGCAACTGGCCGTCTGTTATTTTTTGGTAACTGACCGTCTTTGAGTTTGGCAATTAGCCATCTGTTATTTCGGCAACTGGCCGACTCTTGTTTTTTTTTTTTTTTAAATTGGAACCCATGTCGAAGTTTATGAGTATTATGGTATGGGACATATGCTCATAGAATTCTGGGTTTGAGACTAATGAGATTTCTACACTGTGCAGGATTATTAGTGAACGAAATTTTTACTTGAGTGGCGTATCCGAGAGTCGGAGCTTTCCAAGCGGATCCTAACCCGATCCGCATGAAGCAAAAATTCTCTGGTCCGTCACACTATTTGATTGGGAAGGGATAAATAATTAAGGTATTTTCTTTGCGTACTCACAAAGAAAGTTTCTGAATTGGAATTGTAGCTATCTATTTCGATGATATGGACATGGTATGTACTCTTAATGAAATAAGAGATTTTACAAGCTGCTTGAAATTCGAATTTGAAATGAAAAATCTGGGAAAGCTCGATCGAAACCAAGCTTGTGGTATATTATTCCACCAGTTTGCATATGTCCAAAGTTGTCAGACAGTTTAACGAGGACATGCATACTGCTAGCACTCCCATGATTAGTCGAGGTTCACATGTAAGTAAACGACCATTTCTTCTAAAGAAATATGGCGAAGATGTGTTGGGAGATGAAATTCCCATATTAAGTGCAATAAACGCATTGTTGTACTTAGTATAATGTACTCGACCAAATATTTCATCCTCAGTGAACTTGTTAGCTAGATATAGCTCAGCGCCAAGGCAGCGTCTTTGGAATAATCATTGACATGAGTTTGTTTTATCCCTACAAATACATAAAGAGGACTGCTAATGGAAGTGCAATCCAAAAGTTGTTGATTATACATGAATAATAATCTCTTCTCCCATGAAAGTAATCAGGGGGAGACATGACTGACTTATTTACTAAGTCATTTCCTATATTCACTTTTGTAAAATATATGACTAAAGTAACTGTCTAGAAACTCCTCTGAATGGAATCAAGGGGAGATGCCGACATCAGGGGGAGGATCCAAGGATATGATGTCGACATATTTGACTCTGAAATGTGAAGCTGTGTTGTACTCTTTTTCCCTTCGATCGAGATTAGTTTTTCCCACGGGGTTTTTGCTACTCGGAAAGGTTTTTAGCGAGGAAACCATAACTACACCAACTACATGATAAATGCCGAAGACCCGCAGATTGCTTGCTGAACAATATCACAATCAAAGAAACGAAACTCGATAGTTTATCAAGTGAAACCAATGTCGGAATCAGCATAACAAAGCAAGGATTACATGGCAACAGTTTTCAGCACAAGTCAACTAGTAATATTGATAATACTATTGTGTATCAGTACTAGGTGTTCATCAATCATCTATAGACATAGATAAGATGTTATGTATGAGTATCCAGCAAAGGCATACTTCCGGACTTAATCGCGTTGTACTCTTTTACCTTCATCAAGATTTTATCCCACTGGGTTTTCCCTTGTCAAGGTTTTTACGAGGCAACAAATGCGAGTCCAACTCTGTTTTAAGTTTTCTTAATATTGTACTCTTTTTCCTTAGTTCAGGTTTTGTCCCTCTGGGTTTTCCTGGCGAGGTTTAAATGAGGCAATAGACTTAGATACAGTGGTCATCGACGATAGAAACTAGATCTGAAGAGCTATATCTGAAGCGCTACATCGGAAGCATTACATGTGAAGCACTACATATGAAGCACTACTATTGGACCGCACAAGGGGGAATGTTGTAGGGCCTTTGTCCCATGTGTGCGGCCCACCTATATGTAACCAGGGTTGACACTCTAGCCTATAAATAAAGGCTTATTCCTATGTAATACTACATTGATATCTAATGAATAAGATCTCTTCCTTCTCTATAATTCTCCTTAAATACTTTTTTTTATTTTTACTTGCCAAAACAGTTGGCTGACTCATAACTAAGTTCAATGTGGGCTGAAAAATAGGTCGCTTATACGTGTTATGATCCGGAAACTTAACGTAGAATTCTTCTTCACCGCTCGAGTTCAAAGCTTCATTTATTTGATTTATTGTTCATTTTCTTTTTCACGGTTCTATATTTCTAATTAGATTAGTATCCATATTACATACCGGAATTTTTTTATTTTCTTTTAACCATGTTTTTGATTTGGTGTGCGCCCATCTCGATGCATTAAATAAGTGGAGAAAAGATAGGAAATATATGTGAAGCGTGTGGCTCTTTGTTTTTTTCCCTTTATGTATTAATTCAGAAATAAAGGACATATTTTAAGTATTCGACTTCTGAATTGAATTTGGATTTTCGTTAAATTCTAAACATGGTAAGTTAAAGTTTCCCTTTGAGTTTATAATTTATAAGCTAAACTTACGCTACCAAGTGTCCTCACAAAAACTCTCGTTTCACAAAAGCCATAAAAGGTTAATTTTAGCCAATAAAAAATGAGGATTTTCTTGCCGTTCAATGTGAGAGTTTTATTTATCTAAACCTTTAACTCAATAGATAGATGATAGATTTTATTTGTTTAAAACCAAAAGTGAAATCTAGGCGTCATTGACATTTAAAACTCAACTCACCTTATAAACAAAAATGCTTCATAGACCGTGGGAATAAACTAAAAGAAAACCGTGAAGACACAAAAATTTCCCACAAATGGACCTCAGTATTTCTGAGGTCCGTGTTTAATATGTCCACGGTTTTTGCATTTAAAAGAGCGGTTCATTTAGAACTAGTCCCTTATAAAAAACCTCCCTGCAGTCATCTCGTTTGTTGTCAAATAATTCCTCACTTTAACTCCTGCAGAATAATTTCTTATTAAAATTTCCAACACTTAGCTAATTTAGTATTAAAGCTTTTAATCTTTGGAGGTATATAACAATCCATATTTTATTTATTTTTGCAGGGATTGCTGTTTATGCTTAACTGAACTTTCTCAAGAACAAAACTCTGCCACAAAATTTTTCCTCCCGTGAATTTGTGTCATAAGATAGAATCTCTACAATTTTACATTGGTTTAAGTTCTAGTTGGATTAGGTAGGGCTGGCTTTAGCTCTTCCTGTGTCACAGATTTTCTGAAATATCAAGTGGAGGCCAAATTGAACGAGCAGGATGAGAAGAGCGAAACCGCCAAGAGAATTCAATTCGAGTTAGAGAAGGCAACAAATGAATATGAAAGAGAAGTAATCAAGCAAAATGAGTTTAAGAGAATAAGCATAGATGATATGCCGAGGGATGACAAAATTCGTATTGCACACTATCAAATATTTTTAGGATTTTTGGAGTTATGTTAGGCACTGTGATAGCTTCGGTTCCAATTTTAAAAACCTGGCGGTTTCGTTTTGGGGTCTCTATTAAGGTTCTTTGGTTCTCGTTAGGATTCTTCGTAATTGGAAGGTTCGACACTTGATACGTATACTGTGGTCAATGTTGCACTACAAATAGCACACGCGGTCCATGTGGATGCAACACTGACGATGCAGAACCGACTGTTAACGATACAAAGGCAAGTGTGATATGTAGAAACAACAAGACTAGAGGAAAAAGTTTGAATTTGTTTCCAACAATACCAGGAGCACAGGTGCTGCTAATGGTTCCAATATGCTTTACATTCATCATGTATGGTATAGTGAAGTCTTCGGGAAAAAGTTTCTTCATGGAGCAAGGTAAAACCATGGACCGATCTCTGGGTCATGTTCATAAAATACTTCTCTCTATCTTATTGGTAATAGGGAATGCGGGTGGGGTGTGTGTTGATGCTGTTGTTAGGGAATTTTTCTGTAGAAGATTAAGGGAAAATCACAGAATTATTGGTATCCTGATAAGGATTGGGTTAGGTTTGATGTTCTCATGTATCTGTTGTGGTGCAGCCCATTGGTCAGAAAATAAAAGGTTAGGGGTTGTCCGTGAGAATGGTTTACTAGATAATTCCACGGGTGTCGTTCCTTTAAGTGTTTTCTACTTAGTTCCACAGTTTATTTCATATGGGGCAATGAAAATCTTGGCTAGAACTGGTCTAAAGGTGTTCTTCGAATACGAATTTCCGAAATCCATGGAAGGATATGCATCAGGACTGGCTAATACTGTGATTGGAATTGGTGTATTCTTTGGTGTCATAGCCGTTCCAATAACAGAGAAGTTCAGCGAAAGAATGGGAGGGAACTCGACCGGCTGGTTCGCAGACACTATAAACCATAGTCGTCTGGATTATTTTTATGCTACATTAAGCATGTTTTGCTTACTCAATCTTCTACTCTATGCTTATGTCTAATCAAGATTCAAAGTTACTGTATCAGTAGAGTATATTATCATATCAGAGTCAGAGCATATACAACACTATGCATGCCAAAACTTCCTCGGTCGCTGGATTCGCGCGTTAAAGCCTGCAATCACTTGTGATGTGTCTGCAACTCGCGCTGGAGAGATAATTTGATTTACAATAAACACTTCAACCGATTTTGCTTAGTCCGACTTAGTCATTTAATTAATGACACAGTAGGCTTCAATCGTATATATTTCGTTATCTTGTAACTCAATCGGCCATTAGTGACTATGATGATGAGATAAAACAAAAAAACAATGAAAAACTCCAAGATTTTGAATATATTAACTTTGTAACTATGGTTAAAAGCATGAGTTAGGTGACATCATATCTACGAGATCAAACGGCTGTGAGCCTGCTAGTTCAAATATGCTCGTAGAGCAAAACCTTTTCCACGTTTATATGGCCAGATTGTGGTCCAAGTCGGATGTCTAAATAGTTTTGTAATTAATTACTGAATTTATTTTAAATCCACAGATTTTATTTATTTATTTATTTCTGGTAACATTTTTGTAATTTTCTCTTTTTTTTAGTTTTTCTTATTATTGTCCTCTACTTCTCATAGATTCATGTACATTCTTACTTGTCCAATTATTTATCTTTTCTTATCTGGAAGAAAATGTTAAATATTATCTTTATTTTAAATCTCCATTTTATATCCTGGCTAGTCAGAGCCTAGCTAGGTGAATTATTGGGAGCCTATTACAACATGATAAAATACGACCTTTTGAAGTAAAATGGAAAATCCCTTTAACCAATTATTTGTTGGGGGAGATTTATGAATCCCAACCGCTATGCACAATACGAAAACTACACAAGCAATGAAAACATATTTGCGAAAGTAACACAACTATGGCGATATAAGAAGCAATCACACAACACCGCGATTACGTGGAAAAATCTCTCCTAGGTGAAGGGTAAAAAGTTACGGGAAAATCTTCCACTATAATCAATAAAGGATTACACACAATTCTCCTAAATTGGGTTTAACAATTACTTCAAGGTACATATAACACTTGGATAACAAATCTGCCTAATTACACTCACCACTAGGGTGGATCGGTAATTCATTCACCTAAATAGGTAAGATTCACTATCAATTGACAGTACTACTAGAGTTTGAACAAACCCTATATTTTCCCCTTTGAAAGAGATGTTCTTCACCGCAACAACCAAACAGACCCTTAGACAATAACCTTATTTCCTCCTCTTCAAGATCAACTCAAATCTCAGCAAGAATAATGGTGGTTTCATTCTTTCTCCCGCTCTCACCGCCTCATTTTGTTTCTCTTTTACACGAAAAAGAGAAGATGATTTCTTCTTGGTGTTTCGAAGGAAACATATATCCTAACTAGTCAGCTACTAGTTAGCTCCCTCAATTGGTTAAGGGACACAAGGACAGTTAGGTCCATTAGGAGTAAACCCAAGAGTATTTTCGATAATTTATCCCTGATTAATTAGTGTTAATTCGGGTGATCAATAGAGGATTAATGAAGTTAATCTTGAAATTAACTAACGTTCATTCATCAACAAAATATGAAATTTTAATATTTTTTTTCTTCTTTTTTGACAAAAACCAACCATGAATTGGTAGATGTTCATGCACTCGTACACCAATTCTTTGTTGATGTTTTAATTCACGAAGAACACCAAGAATCTGTGCATATTACTTACTATTATAAAAATGGGTGAGCACGATACAAGCACATAGACCGATTCCGGACACAAAAATATCGGTTTATACGAGTGCTTATATAATCCGATTCTGGGTTAAGAAGTACACAAACAAGTTGGGAATTTACTCCACTAAGAATCGGTTTATGTAGATATTTATATGAACCGATTCTAGAAAAAAAAAACATACTAAAAATTAAGTATAAAACATAACTCAACTCTATACTTTGGTTAAGCGTGAGTATGAAATCATATTCGTTCTCAAATTGAGTATGAATCATACTCTATTTGAAAATTGGTATGAAGTCATACACGTTTTTCAGTTCGGGTATAAATCATACTTATTTTCAATATATTCCATTTACTCCATTTAGGATTAGGAATATGTATAAAACACAAGTCAACTCCTTACTTAAGTTAAGAACGAGTACGAAATCATATTCGCTCTCAAATTAAGTAGATTTTTGTTAGAGGGAGAGCAAAAAGAGATCCGAAGAGAGCAAAATGAATCAGACTCGTTAACTAGGTCTAGTTTTATAAGTTTACATGAATCGAAAAAGTTACCCTTAGTGTCACAAACTTTTCCCACGATTTACATAAAATGAATCAGACTAATCTCCCTTCGTCTTCTTCCTATCACCTGCAACACCCATTCGTTCCCTAATACTAACCCTACAAAATATCGATTTGAAGTTTGGTAAAAGAATTTTTTTTTTTAGGAGAAAACAGTTTTGTTCGCCGGTTAAAAAATGATTCGTGGTACCATCGTCTGAGTACGAATACAATTACCAGATCAGTAACTACATTGGCTAAGATATCAAGACAAGAGCAAAAGAGAGAGTGGGTATTTGCTGATGAAGATTGTGGGTATAAGACAATTCTTCTACTTGAGCTTTTAGCAAATCAATCGTGTTTTTCATTCTCTGATCAAGTTTTTTTTTAAAGCATTCTCCGATCAAGTTGATATTTATTATGGATACAAACCTATTTTTTTATTACTATTATTTATTTATTTTTTAAAATAGATTAGCCGTAAATCTGCCTCGGATTTTCCTTTGTGCGTTTGGTGAACCAACAAATTAAAACTGATTCAATGATAGTTAGGATGAGGACTGTGGACAAAAAAAGGCATTTGCAAAGAAGAAGATATGAACAAGACAAGTGGATTAGGTAAATTTTGGCTGATGTCGAGTGTGCGTGAAAAGTACGTGCGGTTCGTAAGGGTAATTATGTCCGACTCACATGAAAATATAAAACTGGATCTAGTTAAAGAGTTGATCACAATTTTTGCTCTCCTCGGACCTCTTTTTGCTCCACCTTTAACAAAAATTATTAAGTACGAATCATACTCTATTTGAAAATGGGTATGAAGTCATACACATTTTTCAGTTCGAGTATAAATCATACTCATTTTCAATATATTCCATTTACTCCATCTAGGATAAGGAATAGGCATAATCAGACTTGTTTTTTTTTTTACATATTTCTTGTTATTTGGGCTTCTATATTCACTTATTTGGGCCTCTATTGAACCAAAAAGTAGGTTTGATTCGATTTGAATTTTGGGTATAAAATTTTCATAAAATTTTCTTTTTCATTCAATCATACTTCACCTATTGTAGCTTAAAAATTAATAAAAGAAAATGAGTATTTTCTATAAACAGAATTGGTCGATGTGGGCATGAGCATCGACTGATTCCGGTTAGATGTTCTTCAACCAGATAACACATACAAAATAAATCGGTTGACGTGATTACGGACATCGACCGATTGTCATAGGAATCGGTAAATATGGACGTTAACATTGACCGATTATGGTTAAATATATTAACTCACGATTGTTTGTGATTTTCAATCTTGAATGAATAAGTATAATTAAGACTAATGGGTTGCAGTCGACGGCGTTTACTTTGATTTTTTCTAAAAAAAACTAAAAATAGATGATGAAATTCCCTTTAAATAGATCGATGTTTTCAGAATCGATTGATGAATTTGAGTTTTAATGTTAATTTTTGTGGGAAATGATTAGAATAGGTTTTGGTTTTGAAAGGGTTTCACATTTAGAAGGATAAGGCTTAGAATTGAACTTTAATAGTGAGGATCACTTAGCACTTTTACCTAGTTTAGACACCACTTTTACCTAGTTTAATAGTGAGGATCACATTTAGAAGGATAAGCCCCAAATAATTCACCTAGGCTCCAAACTAGCCACGATTTTTTATTAGCTCATTATCTATTATGGTACAGCTCGTTGCTTGGAGAATAAAAAGTTAGGGGTCGGCCGTGAGAATGGTTTTCTTCTTAGTTCCTTGGTTCATAAAAGAAAAATAAAAATAAAGCAATTGTACCCGGACACCACTAGAAGCATCAAGAAAAACCAATTTCAAATTCGAATTTATTAGGGGTGAGCAAAAACATACACATCCACGGATTTTATCCAAACCAATTCGCATCTTAGTGGGTGGACACCCAATCCATTTCTCGACAAATTGAGTGTGGGAGAATTTTTGAAACTGGTCGTTTTTATCGGTTGGACGCGAGTGATATATCACCCATCCGTTGGATACCCAACCTGGAGGAAGTTCTCATGTTATACCAAAAATATGAAAGATAAGCTAGAGTGTGAAAAAGATACTTACATTTACAAGCCATGAAGATAACTAGGATCAAAATGATAGAGAGGGACAAAGTTGAGAATACTAGAACTCAATATGCATGATTTTCTTATCTTTGTTTGTTGTACACAATATTAATGTTAGTCTTTTGTAATTAAGTTTTGAAATATGTCAGTTCATTCGCATCCGCCCAATTCATCCGTTTAGCCGTTGGATATGGATATGACATGCGTGTGTTTCTAATAGCCGTGAATATTTTACCCGTTGGATATGGTATCAAATCCGCACCCACCCACTCATTGCTCACCCCTAAAATTTATCAATCAAATTATGGGATGGGTCCACCCACCAAGCTAACATGGAGCACATTTGTGTGTATCGGATTATATTGGTTTATCAATCAATTTTTGGGATAGGCCCACCCAACCAAACTAGCATTAAGCCCCATTTGTGTGTATCGGATTATATTGAAGTTTTTGTTCTCCGTCTGTCCATCATTTTTGTTACTTCATATGCAGCAACGACTCAACGAAACAGTGAATTAGAAAGGATGAGAAAATTAACCTAGTTTGTTTAATTCATCCATGCTGAATCAACTAACCTAGTTTGTTTCTCTGCAGAGGAAGCGAAAATGCACGGAATTAGAAAGGCCTTGAAGATAGCTTTGCTAAGGAAGGATGAGAAAATTATTGTGGAAAGTGATGCAGCTGGAATCATTGATCAGATAAACAGGAAGAACTTCTTGGGAGATCACTGCACTCAAGCCTTATTTGAAGATATCAAAACCCTTAGCGAGAAGTTTAAGTTTATCGTTTTTCAAGAATACATGGCACAGTTTGGATAAGTTTGCCTATGTAAGTGACGGTTCAGATTTACTCTCACAAGAGATAAATCCACGTTTGTGGTGAAATCTCATGAAATACGTCTTATTGATTCTACCTTAAATGAAATTTCATTTATCGCATTTCCGTTTGTGTTCTTCTGGTGTGATATCACAGATCCTTCTTCTCATGTGCCCTAGGAGTTATGAGTAAAGAATGATTTTACCATGTGCACTGAATCGCTTTCTCTCCCTCTCTCCCAGCCGAAAGACTCAAATTCTTCGTTTATTCTGGGTAATCCTGAAATTTGATAGCTTTTCATCTGTTGATAATTGGTCTTTTGCATCATTCTGGATGTCTAGAAGTGAATTGATTATAGAAATACCCAGAGAATATTGAATTAATCCAGCTTTAGTACCATCTACAGAAATTGGTAAATTTTGTCCTCACAAAAGAAATATCGATGGCTGCTTTTTTGTTCTTTTTTCGATTAAATTCCATCTGGTCACCTGTTTTCACGATCGATCGATCTTCCCCGGTAAGTCATTTTGGTTCTATTAGTTTCCATGGGTTTGGCTGTTTGAGTTATTTGGGTGCTTATTGTTATTTCATAAAACTATGAACCCATTAATTTCTTTGCGAACTTAAAAATACACAATTACCACTACTATGTGAAGGTTCTTCTTTGGTTTTTCAGTATTCAGGGTTCAAATACAATTAAAGTGAAAAAAATGAAAACAAGACTTATCCTTTTGTGGTCTCCAACTCGCCGCAGAAACCATGGTAAGGATAGCAAACCCCTAATCTCTCTTTATTTTCTTATCCTAATTGTATGACTGTTAAGATGCATTCTATCCTTGCTTCTGAAGGTGGTAATAAGATGAAGATGCGTTTTTGAGACTTGATCATCTTCTTCTTGCTGGATATATACCTCTCTTCTTAGATTCTTAAAGTTTCTGTCTTTTTAATGGATTATTGATTGGATCATAATATAAAAAACCCACATTGATAAATTGATTGTCCTTTTAAGAACTAATATACTCAATGTGTGGATTGTATTTAAGTGCGTTTACAAGTTAATGAGATTGTAATATTTTTGCAGGCTAAATTAGTCGTACAGTCGGGTTGTTTTTTATTTGAAATCATAATTTTGGTATGTGAAGTACTGCATCATGTATCGGAGTTTTTGAACAGTTATGTCTCTTAGAAGATATAACTTATTGAAAGCGTTATTTGATGCAGCGAAGAACATGGACTGTTTTATGCTTTGGATTTCGTCGGAACAAACTTCCCTCTGTAGCGAGCACAATTGGATCGATGGGATTGGTATGTAGTTAAACAATAATTTTTTGAAATCTCAATTCTTCCCAAATTGATGACAGCCAACTTCAAGCATATGTATAATTGTGGTCTTGATAATTTTAACCTTCTATGTCAATTTCGGAAACGTTATTTAACTTCAAGCGGCTAATGGTTTCTGTTTGCTACATATTTTTAGGAATTATTTAATGTCATTGCTAAAGAACTCACACGGCTTCTCATTGATGATGTGGTTAGTAATTAGTTCTTCAAACTTGCCTCTAAAGCGTCCGAGTGACGTACTAAGAAAAATGTGGGATCTCGACTCAAGCTATAATTTATCTCATTTTAATTAAACTGGTGATGAGGGTATTTTCGATTGTGAGCTTCTCATACTTGATTATTTCAGGTAATTTTTTGTGGCACATGTCATCACTATTTAGCCGAGAACTATTAGTTACTTGAACAATGAACACTGAGTTCACTTTGGATTGTATATTGTATTTCGTGTTATGCAGGTGTTTAACGAACAAGACTATAGGTGATGCGCGTTTACAAAGGTAAGAAATGTATTTAGTTCTTTTTTGCAGCTGATAACATAATTGAGGTCGCCGTAATTTTGGGTTTTACTGTGTCGATACATTAATTTTCGATGATTGGTGTTATTTCACAGAAATATACTTCATGAACTGCCGCCATATGATAACACTATTAATGTCCGCCATTACTCTGTTCTGGGGGAAAATGGTCATCTTTTATCATTTGCCTATTTTTTTGTTTCAAATTGTCTGCATTTATTTTCTGAATTGAGTCTGAATAGGAAATAAATTGGCTACTGCCTCACATTTCTTTAATTTACTTTTTGGGGTTCAGGGTTTAAGTAATATGGTATAATTCTTATAAACTCAACTGATCTTTAGCTACTCATCTAATCCCGAGTGACTCACTTGAAGTATAAGACGAATAACAGTCGACTAATTCAACTTTGGTTGAAGTTGAATCTTTCTGTACATTGTTGTTTTGCAGGTAGACTTAAATCTTTATGTATATATTGCTGATTTCATAGAGAAGCACATCTTATTTAAATAAATACAAGTTCGCAACTGTATATGCATGGCATAAAATATAAAGATTTCATGTTATGCATTAAAGTTTCTTATATCCAATCACCATCTTCTTCTTCTTTGGATTCATTCAGTGCCTTTTCTGCATCTTCATCGTTTACATGGGTTCACTACTTCACTTAAGATCGGTTCTTTTCGTCGATGCTTCTATTTCCTCCTCTTATTCTACTTCCGAACCATTTTCCTACGATAAGTTAGTTAATTAGCATCTGTAAAAAAAATTCTTAGTGATATCAACTGATTTTGTTTCAAGATTTTCTTAAGTTTGTAATTTGGTTGTACACCGAATATGATACTGATTCTTCTAAGAAGGATCTTTAATGCCTTTTAGACTTCATCCTTTGATACATTGGTAGGACAACTAATAGTTAAGCTGGAGATAGTAAGTAAGTTATAACTGAAGAGTGGTAACTTTGTAATGCAATAAGGGTATATATCTATTATGGTAATTTGCATCTTACGGAACTTTTGTTATGTGAAAATGGTTAGGCCCCTCACTTGACAGATGCTTAGTCGTGTGTAGTCATGTGTACGCGCTGCGGTGCAGGAAAAATGGTATACTTGGAACTTGGTTTAATTGATGTGATACTTTTGTTGACTGAACAACCGGAATCTCAAGGTGGAATTGTTGCTAAGAAGGAAATACTACTTCGTGTTGATGGGTTACTCCAAATATTGCCGCTCATACTTTCATATATTGATAGCTATTTGTTGCTACGAATAACTTTAAGGGAGATTGGGATTTAGGTGAACTGGTGAAGTTATATCTGGACGTACATATAAGGGTTCTCTTGAAAGCACTGATTAGGTCAGTGTGGTTACTCTACTTTCACCAGTTTTGTTATACGTGAACGAAAAAGAAATAAATGCAGTAGATATTAGTATTCCAGTCCAATAAGCTTTTTATTTGTATTCTGAATTGAGTGGAAGTCGTTTTTGTAGGTAGTTGCAGTGAAACAGCTCAACATGGATGTCGTTAAAGGAAAAAGAATGTAATAGTACTTGAGAGAGTCATTGGATTGCCATATTTTCAGGTATACCAAACAGCTAACTCGGACGGTATTATATGTTTCGGGTTTCAAAGTCCTATTTTTCAGAATTGTTATCTTTTGCTGGATAAATTTACATATTGGAGTTTCTGACGAGCTTAGAGTAGATACATGACATCCATCTGGTGGAAGATCAAATTTAAAGGAAACAACCAGCAACGCAATTACCGTGTTTTGTAGAATAATGTATCAAAATGAAGAAGAGATGTTTGGAACAACATAATGATTGACCATGTTCTATGCAAAATCTGTGGTTGGCAAGACTTTCAGTCAATTCTATATTTTTTTCATAAGCATATTAACTTCCATATTTTTTTTAGCCCTTGCACTTTCTCTAGCATCACTGGATACACGATTCGTTATATGACCATGTAGTGTACTTAACGTATATATGACCGGAAACAGTTAACTGGGGTTCATATATGTAACCAGAAACACTTAACTAACCTGCGTGTGTACCATCTACGCGAGCATATAGTGATTAGCTGTTGACGAGTCTACAAAGAACTAAATTAACGCTTCTGCATTTTCTAAATAGGGGCTGTACTGCAGTCTTATAATAAATTCTTATAAGTTTTAAATCAAGGGGTTTGTGCATTGTCTTTTATATTATCGCACCTATACAGCAGATACAGAGGATACACAACACCAAAATGTCACTGCACATATTATTTATTTTTGATAAATTATTGGATTGAACAAACCAGTGGTAAAACAATGGCAAGTGCATAAGTTATGACCAAATACTCGCCAGTCATTAAAAGATAGGAGGAAGGGATGGAATTCATGGACAGAAATGATGTCGCATATATGCATCACACACCTGATCTCCCCGAAAAGAAAAATAATAATATTCTCATCTAGAAGTTTGTGAAGTAGGACGGTAGTTTGTGGCACAGTTAAATGTCTCCGATGGAAAACAAAAGTTACAGTCGACAAATAGCAAACATTGGGGATTTTCGAGGGGAAAACCAAACTATACTTTAAATGACGGTATGGTATTCATTCCAAACTGCGAGTTCTCATTGACAGGTTTCATTCATTGTATTACCAGGGCTACAAGTTCCTGACGAAAATGTCCATCACAAATTTCTTTTGTTTACTCAATTTCCGTTTAAACAGTAATATAATTCAATACTCTTCCATCACTTTGTATGCCACTCACTTCATGAAACACCAAAAGGTAATGCAAGCCCGTGCCGTAACGGCACGGGTTAAGCCCTCACTTCATGAAACACCAAAAGGTAATGCAAGCCCGTGCCGTTACGGCACGGGTTAAGCCCTAGTGTTTATGTAAATCGTGCGACTAACAATGTTGCACATTAACTCGCCCAATGGGCTGAGAAAAACGCTGACTATACGGTGTGGTCTGTCCCACCTGTATGGCTGGTTCCGGCTCTAAGTGCCGACCATAGAAAGAACTGGTGTGTACTTGTTATTTGCTTAAAAGAAAAAAAAAAATATTTATTCAACGAAACAGTTGTCTCGAAAACGTCTAAAGGTGTCCTTGGAATATGAACTTCCAGAATCTATGGAAGAGTGTGCATCAGGGTTGGCTGATACTGTCATTGGAATTGGTCTCTTCTTTAGTGTTATAGCGGTTCCAATAACACAAAAGCTTACGGGGCTGGTTAGTAGACAGTGTAAACCAATAGTCACCTGAGTTATTTTTATACGACATTAAGCATTTTTTGCTTACCCAATCTTCTACTCTGTGCTCGTCTCAGCTTGTTAGATTGAGAAAAGATCTTCTCCTAACAAAGGAGGTCAAGATGGTCAAAATGAACTGGATATTATTGGTTTTGTAGTTTAGTTGGTATTGTGGTCCAAGAGCGAAGTCTTATTGGTTTTGTAGTTTAGTTGGTATTGTTTTTGCTTCGGACATCTTAATTATTTTTAGGTGCAACATGTGCTATATATATATATATTCTTGATCGGTTAAGAGAAATTTCATTGAAAAAGAGGTATTTAAGAGGGGTACCTCAACCCAATAAAAACAATCCAAAAAAAAAAAAAAAAAAAAAGATTTGGGAATAGGTTACCCAAGAAAGAATAGTGTTTTAATCTAGAAATGGGTCATTAGGAAGAAGAAGAAGGAGCTCTCCTTTTTACTTGCAGTTCATTTCATTCCTGACATTGTACAAATTGAAACCATACCAAGCTAATTACTAATGTCGGATTATTTTTTTATTTTTTTTATTTTTTTTGACTGTACGAGTCTGTTTGACAACCAAGAAAAAACTAAGGGTGAACCAAAATGATGTAACGATTATGGACCATCAATTTCTAGCCATTAAATGTTGTTTTGGGTCTCACTCGGGTTTTAAAAATCCCATCCCTACCAAATCCTGTGGTGGAGGGAAGGTGGACCAAATTGGTGTACCTTTGTTGGTTCGCCCCTAACATTGACACCCCTAACATTGACAAAACAGATGTACCTTCAAAGTTTCCTGCAGTTTAGATGCTAGTATTTCAAAAGGTTTTCCCTATTTTCCATCCTCATTTTTCCTATATCCCATCTCTATCACAAATTCTAAAATCAATCTAATTTTTAATTTTGTTTTCTCCTATTTCCCGTCTATAAAAGTCTATGACCATAACTATCAACATTTTTATTTATCTTCATCTTCCTTATATCCTTACAGATTAAAAAGAAAAACCAGTTTAGGGATAACTATCCCCCATCTCCTCCACCGACCACCACAAATTCTATTAAAAAGATGTGCTACCACAAAGAAGTGGTATGAACGAAGTATAAAACTACAAGCAGCTTCAAAGAGAAACAAACATACTACATAATCCCAACGTCAAGGCAGCATAAATTAGTGCAACAAGAAACACCAACTGGATAAATAATTCCTACAATCTCGAAGGCTATGAAAAAGAACAATACATAATTCAGACAGGAGATAACTGCAGAACTATGTGTTCTGCATGATAGCTTGTATAAGGTAAGTACTTGCTCAAAAATAAACATAAAAGGTTTCAAAGAAGATCAGTTAGGACCGACTGGCGTTGTCGTGCTGTTATTCTTTTTTTCGCCTCCAGTTGCCTTTCTACCTGAATTTTCCTTTCATTTAAATTTTTCTCCATTTCGGCAGCAAGTTTCTCAGCAGCCAACAACTGAACCTTCAGAGTCTCCTTTGATTCAGTAGCCGCAACAAATTCTTTGTGGATTTTCTTGAGTTCTTCAACATCATATTCCACAACATCGTGTAGGACTTTATAAACGTTATTGTATTTGTGAATTTCCTCAACAATAGTTCTTAGCCAACCGACGTTAAATTTCACCGCCTCAGCTGTGGATACTTTTGACATCCAATGCGTTAGTAAGGGCCCAGTCAAGTCTAGGTGAGTCGTTTCCTGCATTTCAGTAATTACAACCAAAAGATCAACCACGAGACCAAATAATGCCGTCATGGAATTTTTTATGACCGTTTTCGTGGCTATATGCCCATGTTTCTCATATATCGTGTTGTAAAGGGCAGCATATATGTTTGGTACTGGAAATCCCTTGATTATTGTAGTATTCTCCAGCTTCAAAGCCATATCTTCAGAATCTTCGTCACTGAAGATGCTAATAACAGCAGGACCTGTCTTTTTTTCACTACCCACTCGAGGAGGCACCTCTGAACTTGCCATTTTCCCACTATCCACTTGAAGAGGCACCTTATGAGATGTCTCTTTTGACATAGGTTCCACTGATTTTACCGGTGGTACTGCCTCTGCAGGCATGGGACACTGTCTTCCACCATTACTGTCTTTGAATTCAGGAGCAGTAACAACTACCTCCTTCAAAGAATTATTTGCTCTCCTTAACAGTGCTGCTGCCTCTGCGGGTGTGAGATTAATTCCTACATAACATTCTCTGGCAATATGACCAGGTTCTCCACAGTTACAGCAAGCCCCAAGTCCACAGCCACCACCATCACTGCTACTATCTCCAGAGCTATCGTCATCATCATCTCTGTCAAGATCAGGACATTCTCGGTAAAAATGGCCATGACTTCCACAAATGTAGCAAGCTCTTTCGTGATCTTTATATCCTCGATTACCAAAGCCTGAATCACTTCCAGACATGTTTCTCTGCGCCTTGTTGACTGTAAGGACATTACCATGAAGTACCATCCCATTCATATTCATGATTGCATCTTCTGCTTCACTTTGATCATCATAAGTCAGAAAGGCATATCCATGGGGATGACCTGTATATTTGTCTGTCATAATCTACACAATCGCGAAAGAGGGAAAATTTAACAATTAGTAGTCTTATTACTAATACAAAAGCTGCAAGCTGTGTTCAGAGACCTTGTTATCCATTCATCCTCCATAAGTATGGAACTGGACATGATACCACCATTAATGTAAACAGAGTCTATGCTTGAAATAGAAATCAACAAATGATGTCAGAAACAAAATCACAGGTATGTCTTGCGTTATTTCTGTTGGAAATTTAGAAAAAACTTAAACAATCAATGACTCAACAATACTACCGGAGGTATACGAGCATAGAGTTGCCTTAGCATTGCTCATATAGAGCTCCTAGTACGGAAGAAAGATATTCTCTGTAAACTCACTCTTTCTTATTAGTATCGTTGCTTAAATTACAAATGATACTGGACTTGCCTAATTATAGGCTACATATACCGGCCTTAGACTCGTTCTAGACTCGTCTTTACATAAACTGACCGACCTTCACTTGTTCACATTACAGACTTTTCTAGACTTGTCTGACTCTAGCTTTCCCTATAGATTTCTTAACTTACTTAAGACTTTTCTTGACTTGCCAAGACTAGATGACTCTAGGTTTATCCATTTTTTAGACTTGTCTATACCGTTCTAGACTATTGCAAATTATATGTTCTAACAGTTTCCTCTTTCAAGCATCTCAACATGAGCCCGAAATTCCGCAGGCTAAAAGAAGCAGTAAAAATCCTTATTCGTAATACATAGACGAATGTATTTACATACATAATGCGGCATGCCAGCTCTCTAACATGACTTTTACAAAGCCGATATTGACAAACAAACTGAAGCAAATTGACCTGGTTACATACACCCAGATCACTTGCCTGCTTCATACCAAAAAAA
The DNA here is from genome assembly GCA_023531105.1 of Papaver atlanticum. Lineage (NCBI taxonomy): Eukaryota > Viridiplantae > Streptophyta > Magnoliopsida > Ranunculales > Papaveraceae > Papaver > Papaver atlanticum. Next base: position 995,948 of record JAJJMB010004080.1, on the reverse strand, counting down.
TTCACCTAATATTAACAGGTAACTGCAAAAGTTTGGGGGTTTCCCACACAATTTCACACCTAATTATAGATTCCTAGACCAATGTATGTAATTGCATACAGATGATAAATAATCCAAATAGAAAATGAGCAGCCAACAACAAGGGCATTTTTTTGTATCTTAAACCAATGTATATAATCCATACAAATAAGAATAATTCAAACAAAAATAGGAATCTCCAACACACATGACCATACCCAACTTTTCTGAAGAACCCATTCTAAGTTTTCTCTTAAACAAAATCACAAACACAAAAACTACAATCAAACGTACATTCAAAATATAGGAGAAATAATATTAATACCTTAATAAATCTGATGGTTCCACAACAAACGAATGCAGTGTGGATGTCGGATTGCGTCGTCTTCGGCGACAAACCTCCTATGTAAATAGTGTGATTTTCGTTACCAGCAGACATCCTCCTACTCTCTCAAAGGAAACAAACTTTTCAGAAACTGAGAACCACAAGAGAAAATGTGGACAGTAAAACCAATCAAATCATAAACAATAGAGCCCCCTAATACAAAAATTGCTACAAAAGCTAAACCCTAGAAATGGAGCCCCCTATTACACCAAAAGAGTGGGTCTACAACCCGACCCACGTCCAAATCTTTTTGTTTAAATCTCCCGTAGCCGACCACATCATAGCCGTGGGGCCTTATGTATCAGTCGTGGATTGCAAATCCACCTTCGATCCTCTCCGTTGTCCTCGGATCTAACTTTTGCAAATTAGTCTTCTTTTAACCGGTCAAATTGGGGTATCAGAAGTTTGTTCCCGACTATAATAGCGGGCTAAGGGGTATTTATTGTATATCAAGTTATCTAAACAGAAGAATATCTACATACCCTTCTTTTTTATTTTCTTTGCAAAATTACCCCTAAGAGGTATATTTTAAGTGGATAATGAAAATAAACTAGTACTTTTTTGGATAATGAAAATGAACTAGTATGTTTTTCGTGTGTGAAAATCTCAACCCAACCTCCGTAGAATTGACTTTGATATAATTTTAGATGTGCCAAAACTATATGAGGTATTTGTGAAGATCTCTAGAAAGGAGGGGTATTTATTTAGTTTTCACTAAAGGGCGACAAACTTTAACCTTGAATGTAGAAATTGAAAGTAGAATCAGAAGATAAAAAGGATTGAAACCACTAGAAAAAGACCAAACACCTCAGTTACAAATACTCCATCACAAAACAAGAACCCAATGAAAGAAACAACATACACCAACATCAGAAAATTAAGACAAGAACAACCTGCCAACAATTAATCAAGACCTATAAACAAACACACCGTACATAAAATAAGGACAGGAAGGTCGAAACGTATGGTAGAAATGAAATCTCTTAAGAAGCAAATGCAAGGAGTACTTCATGACGTTCAAACTCAACCATATCTTCCTCTTTCAAGCTTATCCATGCTTCTACCCCATCCCCAGAACTTGTATCGATAAACATAACACAATTTTTAAAAAGTAGTTTAGAAATGCTAGCCCAACTTGGTTTTCCCCAACCGAAGTCTGCTTCAAATATGGGGAACCTACACCAACTGCTGAACAATAGTAACTCGGTAGTCTCATGATCAAATGTACCTTCCTTCAACATCTGATGCATCTTCATATGGTTGCATGAGGTTGCCAAGTTTCTTTTCATGGCATTCACGTGCTCACTGTCGACCAACTTTATGGAATCCTTAATCTTGGACACCAACTTCGGATAGCATTGGTTTTGATCATGAAAACCTTTCCCGTTGTTATTAATACTACCACCAGTTAGGTTATGGGGTATTTCTGCGATGGCAGTATCGGTCATATTCCCGAAGCTATTGGCTGGCAACGGTGGGATCGTCCTAGTCCTCAAATTTATTGCAAATCCTGCTACGTACTGCGCTTGCTTTGGAACAGAAACAACATTTACCGCATTGATAGGGCTGACAGCATCGTCTATCTGCTTTACTTTGGATCGATGCACATCCATGAAACACATCAATATAAAAGATGTTAAAGCTTCAAATCGTGTCGGAAGCTGCTGCATGTTTTCGTCTTTCTTATCAACTTGATAATCTGATCCGTTATTGGTGTTCACGGGGATGCACTTCTTCTTCAGTATAGCTATGCTAGAATCCTTGAACACAAATCTTTTAGTTACTATTTTAATTTTATCTGTCACAATTTGGATATCTGGGGTATCTTTTTCTTCTTTGTGGCTAGAGCTTGTTGGTGGGAATATGGAGGAAAGTATGTAACAAGGCTTACCAGTTGCTGCAACCTGTAGTTTATCGTCATGAGTACCAGAAGCACCAAGAGCTGTGGTTGCCCAGTCATTCACAAAATTAATGAAGGAAGATGCATCGACTAACTTGTGTGAGTAGGAGAGACAGATGACCATTCCACCACAATCAAAGACATTGACTTGGATTTTTAAGAGAGCTTTAGAGTTCAAGTGTAGTATCCCTCTCCTAAACGCCGACCCGGTCCCTCCATAAGGCTCATATGGTAGGAACGGTTCCATAACCTCAATATCAGAATTGGCGAGTTGTATAACTTGAGAGACTACTCTGCCGACCACTCTGGCCTCGATGTAGTCCACCCCTTCATCATTACACTCAACAGATTTGTCATCTTTTATCCTTCCAGCCAACGGATAGTATCTAGTTAAAGTCTCCGCTAAGGATTTCTTGAGAATATCACAGCGACGACGAGATGATACTGACAAGATCATGTTCTTATCGTTCTCATCATCGCCTAGGCTGCTATTATTGCTATCAAAGTCTGGATAGTAAAGGAGGTGATCGACATACAACGAAGGAAAAAGCTGATCTAAACTGGATAAAGTGTGGGTTCTAAGGTTATTGGGAGTTGGAAATAATGGTCTAATCGACTCTTTTGATACTATTTCAATCTTCATGGTGTACTGGTGTGTAAAGTTGTTTGCACTTTAAGAAACCTAAATTTAATGATGAAGAAAATGTGGTGTATTCGGGAGATATATATTGTAGTAGTTGAACATCGCAAATAAACTGACCGGAAAACTTTACTCCTCTACCAAATCCAAATCCAAATCCAAAGTCTTTTCCAGTAGTAAGTACCGGGTCGATTAGAGAAAATCTCATAAAAATATAACATATTTTTTACGCCGACTTATCAAGCCTTGGACAACTTGCACTACCGCAACCAAAAGATTAGAAACGAAGACTGCGCCCAATTTTTGACTTTGAAAGTGGGTGGTAGGATTAAGGCCGTCTGTGAGATTAATTACTACCCGCAGGTTCTCTACGAATTTTAGGAATTATTTTATTTTTTAATGAGTACTAGGCGGCTTTTTAATTCTTAATTAGTACTTGGTGTCAACTTAGTACACCAGTAGTGATTCATGTTCAATTAAAGTTTGCCACTTTCATGGTTGGTAAATGTTTCTTGCCTCTCTACTACCATATGTTTTCCGACTGTTTTTGACATTTATTAGATTTAGTTTATATTAGAGATATTATTATTTTTAATATTTAATTGGGTGAAATGCAGGTATACCCTTGTTTCTATGTGCAGTTCCAAATGCACTCCCGTTTTTGTTTTCTACAAATGTACTCCTGTCTTAACGGGGATTTATCCTTCAAATGTACATATTTGTACCCAGAAATATTTTTAGACACAGAACACAATCAATTTGGTGATGATGATCAGAACTAGGGTTTTACACAGAACATGCATAAATTGAAAGACATGAATTTAACGTGGTTCGAAAAGTTTTGCCTACATCTACGAACGAATCCCTGTAGGGAGAGATATTTTTTGATGTATGGATTACAATGATTTCTGATCCCTTCTAGGGTTTGCTAGTATATTTTCGTCTATCCGGGCATGTCCTTTTTAGGGTTATAATTCCCCCTATTTATATAGTTCAATATCTGGGTTAAACCCTAATTTCGAGATAAACTTCATATGGAAGTAATTTGGTCAGCAAGTCATCCAGAAACTTCCAGAATCTTCTTATAGGGTTCTTGCACTGGATTGATGGAAATGGGCTAAATTGGCATGGGCTTGCGGGTTTGACCAACAACCTTGACTTTGACTAGCATGGTTGACTTTCGCGATTGACTACGGCTATCGATCTTTGACTGGTAGACTGCCTTGACTGGAGACATGGCTGGAGACTGGATGAAGGCTGGATGACAGCATAACTAGCACATGGAACCAACCTTTTCTCTCGATTTTGTCGACAAAACCACAACAAAAATATCTGCTTCTTCCGAAGACTGTGAAAATGACCAGACTACCCTTATCGGAATAAGTGCAATAAAATTTTTGAAGACTGTGAAAATGACCATATTACCCTTATTGGAAATAAATGCAATAAATATTAAGGAGACTGTGAAAATGACAAGAATACCCTTATCGAAAATAAGTAAAGTAAATATTACACACTTTGAAAATGACCATATTACCCTTACTGGAAATAAGTGCAATAAATATTATGGAAACTGTGAAAATGACCAGACTACCCAATTAAGTGTAATAAGTAAAGTAAATATTAAAAACTGGAAAAATGACCACATTACCCTTATTAGAAATAAGTGCAATAAATATTATGGAGACTGTGAAAATGAAAATATTACCCTTATCGAAAATAAGTAAAGTAAATACTTTGAAAATGGCCATATTACCCTTACTGGAAATAAGTGCAATAAATATTATGGAGATAGTGAAAATGACCAGACTACCCTTATCGGAAATAAGTAAAGTAAATATTACGGACTGTGAAAATGACCAGACTACCCTTATCAGAATAAGTGCAACAAAAATTCCGAAGACTGTGAAAATGACCATATTACCCTCACTGGAAATAAGTGCAATAAATATTGTGGAGATTGTGAAAATGACCAGACTACCCTTATCGGAAATAAGTAAAGTAAATATTACGGACAATGAAAATGACCTTACTGGAAACAAGTGCAATAAATATTATGGAGACTGTGAAAATGACCAGACTACCCTTATCGAAAATAAGTAAAGTAATATTATACACTTTGAAAATGACTATATTACCCTTACTGGAAATAGGTCTGCTATAAATATTATGCCGACTGTGAAAATGACCAGACTACTCTTATCGGAAATAAGTAAAGTAAATATCACAGACTGTGAAAATGACCATATTACCCTTACCAGAAATAAGTGCAATAAAATATTATGGAGACTGTGAAAATAACCAGACTTCCCTTATCGAAAATAAGTGTATGATCGCTTCAGTTGGGATCATCGCTTATCGAAAATATTATGGACATGATACCCTTATCGAAAAAAGTGCAATTAATATTATAGAGACTGTGAAAATATTTATTGCACTTATTTCCAATAAGGGTAATATAGTCATTTTCAAAGTCTATAATATTTACTTTGCTTATTTTTGATAAGGGTAGTCTGGTTATTTTCACAGTCTCCATAATATTAATTACACTTTTTTCCAGTAAGGGTAATATGGTCATTTTCACAGTCTCCATAATATTTATTGCACTTTTTTCCAATAATGATAATATGGTCATTTTCACAGTCTGTAACAATTACTTTACTTATTTCCGATTAGGGTAGTATGGTCATTTTCACAGTCTCCATAATGTTTATTGCACTTTTTTTCCAATAAGGGTAATATGGTCATTTTCACAGTCGGTAACAATTACTTTACTTATTTCCGATAAGGGTAGTATGGTCATTTTCATAGTCTCCATAATATTTATTGCACTTTTTTCCAATAAGGGTGGTATGGTCATTTTCACAGTCTGTATCAGTTCATCCGAACGAGAAACTCAGGTCTAACTCTAGTAATCTTTGAACCTGGGATGTTGAATTCTTATATATTTCGTCTTCAGTTCATCCGAACGAGAAACTCAGGTCTAACTCAAGAAATCTTTGAACCTGTGATGTTCATTTTTGATATATATTTCTTCTTCAGTTCATCCGAACGAGAAACTCAGGTCTAACTCTAGTAATCTTTGAAATTGTGATGTTCAATTCAGATATATTTCGTCTTCAGTTCATCTGAACGAGAAACTCAGGTCTAACTCTAGTAATCTTTGAACCTGGGATGTTGAATTCTGATATATTTCGTCTTCAGTTCATCCTAACGAGAAACTCAGGTGTAACTCTAGTAATTTTTGAACATGTGATGTTCAATACTGATATATTTTATCTTTAGTTCATCCTAACGAGAAACTCAGGTCTAACTCTAGTAATCTTTGAACCTGTGATGTTCAAATATGATATATTTCGTCTCCAGTTAATCCTAACGAGACTCAGGTTTAACACTAGTAATCTTTGAACTTGTGATGTTCAATTCTTATATATTTCTTCTTTAGTTCATCCAAATGAGACACCTAGGTCTAACTTTAGTAATTTTTGAACTTGTGATGTCCAATTCTGATATATTTTGTCTTCAGTTCATCTGAACGAGAAACTCAGGTCTAACTCTAGAAATCTTTGAACATGTTATGTTCAATTCTGATATATTTCGTCTTCAGTTCATCCGAACGAGAAACTCAGGTCTAACTCTAGTAATCTTTGAACCTGTGATGTTCAATTCTGATATATTTCGTCTTCAGTTCATCCGAACGAGAAACTCAGGTCTAACTCTAGTAATCTTTGAACCTGTCATGTTCAATTCTTAAAGACTGTGAAAATAACCATATTACCCTTACTGGAAAATAGTGCAATAAATATTATGGAGATTTTCACATATCAATTTGTTCTGTATTTTCGATGGCGTAGGCATCGAGCCGCTGCTAAGTGCAGGTATGTCTGATATGTTCTTGTCATTCTTTTTTATTTTTTTATTTTTTGTAATCTGTACTGCACTTTATATTATTGTTCTAAGTTTATTGTCTTATTGTTCAGGTGGAAGTGGGAGTCCTGGTTCAACCGATGTAGAGGTACCAAAATCTTTATTCACACATGGTTGAATTGCTTAAGTTTAAGTGTTGTGTTGTTATTGTTTTGAATTCACTTTTTGTTTATTTTTTCAGGTGGATTCAAGGTTTGAGCATAGAACTGGCAAGGGACGCAACTATGGACCTCCATACGAATGACAACCAACGAGTTTGATTTGTAAGGATTGTAATTGATGAAGTTTGTGGATTATCTGCTAAGACTTCTATAGATTCACCGTGATAATTTTTGGGTCAGGATCTTAATTTGTCCATGAGTTAGGGTTGTTGGGATATTTTACATATGATGAGTTCTTGACTTGAAAATTTTAATTCAAGTGATAACCTTGTCCTTCTGATAGACGCATTTATGTGTCTATTTTCATCTCTATTATGTATATTGTTAGTACCCATTTTTATACTTATTTTGGTATTTTATCTCTTTGTAGGTGTTTTTGGAGAAATAAGCTTTTGCGGCGAAATTGGCTCGAAAAGTTGATAAATGCAACCCAATGGACGAGTGTTATGCGGACTCCAGCAACGGATAAGGGGCGACCACTGGAAAAGGGGTAACCTTTCCCCTTCACGTTCAAATTCTGTTTTTGGCGGGAAAATAAAACATTCCTGGCAGTTTTGGTGATCGTGATTTGGAGGAGTTTGAGGTCGACTAAACCTCTGATTTTCATAGGATAGACTCCTTATGGGTCTAGGAATCTAATATGGGTGTTAAAATTGATTAAACTGGGCTCAATCGACGGATTTTTATCTCAACAGCAAAATATGGAAAGTCACATGTGTGACCTGTTTTAGGAATTTAGAGAGATTAAAGTGCTATAAACCTTCCCAAAGATTGGTATCTATCTAAGGAAGAGTTTAGAATCAAAAGGAAAGCTCAGAAATGCGTAGAAATTCTAAAACAAGAAATTGCCGCAACTTTGCCGTGAAGAGAAAGGAAGATATTTTGGAAGATTTTGGAGAGATTTAATCGGTATTTTTGATATAAATAGATTGGTTGGGTCATATAGGAGGGGTGTCGAAAGTTAGGGGATGTTTAGATCACCACAGGGCCGAGAAATCAAAGGTGCAGGAAACCGGGTTCTGTTGTTGCTGCTGCTGCTGAAGATCACGAAGAACATTGACCAACACCGAACAGTCGCAGACAAGTGTCATTCTTCAACAGCAGAACCAATTTATCGTTTATTAACAGCACTTCAATTGTAACGGTGACTTCTGTAACGACCATTAAGCGTTGCAGATTCGCTGTATTATTATTATTATTCAATAAAAACACCTTTTGAACTATGTTTCTATCTTTTGAGCATGTTTTTATCATGAGGATCTAAACCCCAACACTGGGATGACGGAGGAAGCCATGTTTCACAAATGATGGTAATTATAATTGATTCTTATGAATTTTTGCATTACTTTTCAATCGATTTATGATTTTCATTGATTATTTGTCATTTTGTTTGATAGTGTATGCTTAGTCTAAGAACTTTTGATGCACTATGCTTATGATTTACATCTAATGCTTTATAAAATCTACTTTTGGAAAAGGAATAGAGTCTATAAAAGAGCTAGTATTGTTATGAATCATCGTATGAACCAATTGATTGTGAAGTTTGGTGGAATCCTAAGTCCCAATCTCTCATAATATTGATATTATCTTTGTTTATTTGCTATTTTAATCGGAACATAAGTCTAGAATCGAGTCTTCACAAGTCCGAGTTGAACGAACTCTACTTATCACTTTTTACAACAACATAAAATCACATCGCCTTCAGTAGGTATATAAGTAATGATGTGCAAAATTTGGAGAATGAGCAGATAACAGTCCAATATTGTTCAAATCTGATAGGTATATAAGTAATGATGTGCAATATCTTTATTCCAAAATGTCTAGGGAGCGAAATCATTACTACATTGGTTAATGTTTGTTTATGTTTGTCAGGTATTGTATTTCTTCTTTTTCTTTTACCATTTTTTGTTCCATCTCCTGTGTTTAACTACTGAGTTTCAAGTAAATGGATTGAATGATCGGGGTTGTCTTACTTTCTTGTTCATCTCTAGTAAAATTTATGTCAGATTTGGACATTTGACCTGATTGTAATTTTTGCTATTTCTAACAGCTTCCCTTGGAAGGCTGCAGGTGTTAAAATTGCTAGTGGAGCAGCGATAGCTCCAGCAGTAGAAGCTGCAAAGGTGAAATTTTGCTTTTCCTTTACTGACACAGACATAGCTCACAATTTCATATGTTAGGAGATTAGTAGTTGTTTCACAGAAGCAATCACTTTGGAAGTATATATCTGTAAAAAGATTGGTAAACTTATAGTTTGACGGAAGCAACCAATTGGCAAATGTAGTCATAAAAAGATTTATGGATACTCCGTGGGATCACATCCTTATGTTAGAAAACCATATGATTGCTATACTTGTGCAATATACATGTGCAAATGTATAGCTTGGCACGTGCTTTCAGCTAAGATTTGACGACTTGAACCATCACATGTATGAAGACTTACTTATTGACTCTTTTAGTTATGTGAGTTTGATTGGGATTGAGAAATATTAGATAAAGTGATCCCAGTCAATACTTAGCTACAGAATTTATATCGGTTGTGAGAATAATTTGATTTTGCTATGCTTTTTTATTTTTGGTGTTACAGATTTCTTACGTATTGCTTTCTTGTGATTTTTTTTCTCCAGTGAATGGGATCAACCTGCTGTGTCTGTTCATTCATGTCAAGGTAATAATTGGAGATTACTTGGTTATGGATTACCCACTCTATTAGAAACAATTATCTTTTGTTCATAGAAAATAGATTGATAGAGCCAATATGATAAGTATGTATAGTATATCATTGCTTTCAAATGTTATTATTGTGTGCAACTGCAAGTTATGAGAAGTATGCATTGTGTCTATTGCAGGTATCTTGTTCATCGGGGTTCCTTGACATGTTCAAGTAGGCCATTTCAACCAAGATGGAAGTGCTAAATTTGAGTCTAGGAGGCCCTAATTACTCAGCTCTTCCTTTTGTTAAGGTAAACATTTTATGGATGCTTAAAATTATAGAATTATCATTTCAGAAAGATCTTTATTTTGTTTTCTTTGTATTCTTGTGGGTGTTGTTAAATTTTTATGAGAACTAATCTCTCAAACTGTTTTGTGTAGGATTAATATCTCAAGAATATGGAGCGTATAATCTTGTTGAGCTTATTCACTTCAAACTGTTTTGTAAAGGTACATTCACTTCAGACTAGTTTCCCGTGTTAGTGGTTTGTGTTTGTAAGAGGCTTTAATGTTATGAGTGAAGCATCAATATGACTTACTTTAGCCTTTATTCTTGCTTCCTATTTATAGTTTTTTTTTGCTGCTTCAGATGACATAGGAAAATGACCTGGGCTGCTTCTGATTTATGTTTTCCCTGAATTATAAATTGTGTATCGAAAAGAACATATTGCAATTATGTTTCAGGTTTAAATTTAATTGTGTCCCAGGCCTGTAAACTGAGTTCCATGATGACCTGTATCGCAGGCCTGTAAACTGAGATCCCAGGTCCATGAGAACGACCTGGGCTGCCTATTTTTTAAAATTGTAATTAATTTTTTTTTCACGGTTTTAACTGTAACAAAAATAGTGAGTAAAAGCAACACGTGTCGTCATCTCGGAGTAGTTGCAAATAAGAGTAACAATTTAATTGTCACACTAATCGTAACTGAAGGATTGCAAGTGTCCCATTCTTGTTTGTTGCAAATATTGAGTTACAATTATAATTGTTAGAACAATTGTGGCAAGTTTAACACGTGTCGCAATCATAAAATTAGTTCAATTGTGACTATTAATTATTGTAACGGTTTTTAAGTGTGACTGTATTTGGCCATTGTCACAGATAAAAGCGTTACAAAGGCTGTCACAATTATTAGTAACGGCCTTTTTACTACACGTTATAACCGTTACAAATTTTGTCAGTAACAGGTATAGCCTATAACAAAATCCTGAAAATGGTTTAGTGCGTGCTGGGCTGGGCTGTGTTAGAAAAATAAACGTGTTGTGCCGTGTTGTGCTGTGCCAGGCATATTTATTTTATTATTTTCCAGTATAAATGTTTTCCAGATATTTAGGTATTATATGTGTTATAATGAAAATAAGTAAACATAACGATAATAAAATGTCAATAATTGGCTAGAATAAATGCTCTTTTGTTGAAGTATACACAAAATGTGATGTATTGTGTCATGTTGTGTAGTATTTTTATAATATTATGACGTGCTTTCTTAACATGCTGTGATGTGCCGCGCCACATGCTTATCCGTGTCGCGTGCTGTTCTGGGCTACTGTCCTGATTAGTCAAACTCATCCCGTCCCATGAAACTAACATGCCGTGCCGTGCTGGGCTGGGCTGTGCTCAAATTTTAGCGTGTTGTGCCGTGCTCGTGCTGGCACAACCCAATTTACACCTCTACCTGTAGCTACAACCAAAAAGTTTGGAGCTATTTTTTGGCTACCATTGATCAAGTTTTGCCTCCCTCCTATTTGTGCTCTTTCTCTAATATCTAACTGAAATTTCAATAAATTAACTGGCACCGTGAAAAGATCTTTGCAAGCGTCTATATGATGCTTTTATGTGGTCGATCTGACTTGAGACGAACGAAAGGTCTTCTAATAAAAAAGAAAAGCCTCTGGACGCACATACCATTGAAGCAGAGATTAAAGTTTTTCCATGAGCTGAATATATATTGTCTTTGATGACATTATTGTAAATTGGAGATCCAAAATTTTCAATCCTCCATAGTTTTTTTTTTCTTTTCAATCCTCCGTAGTTTTTTTCTTGCCTTTGGGGTGTTCTAGTTTACTTCGGTTCTCATTTTTAACTTTTGGGCTCTGCGCTTTTTCACAGTGTTTTCCTTCTTGATTTATATCATTATCTTTGTCGATCAAAAAAAAAAATGTAGTCATTGGCGGCCATTCTATACTCATTTTGTCTATTCTAGCTACCATTGTAGAAAACTTTGTTTGCCTAACTAGAATCTGGGTGGCTTCTCCAATATGTGTTGTCAAGCATTCGCATTGGAATTGTCCTGAATGGTGTATATAGTTTGGGTTGGAGAGATTTGCAGAAGTTTAGCTGGGATATAATTATTCTCTCCCAATGTAACTGACAAGAAACTTGGGCAAATTACACCACTACTTTGCGGTACTTTGGAAAGGAGATTTATTTATTAAAATAAAATGAAAATTATAGTATCATTTATTTTGAACTTAAAACAAAATGGTTAGCATGATAAAGCTTCCATGAATTCAGCATCATCTTCCATGGCCTTAAAGACCTCAACTGGAAGGCAAATTTCAATGTCAATACTTCCTTCAACTGGTCCTCGACTCACAGTAGTTATTCCATAAACATATTTTCCATTTCTACCGGTTTTTACTGCACTAGGGCGTCCCCAACCGAAATCGTTCCCGTACTTATTGAACCATTGGGAACTCCTAGCTAACAACATAATATCCATAATTCCATTCTCATCACCAGAACTTGGTATAAAAGGTTTCTCTACCCATGATTCGAAAAAACTTCGACTCTTTTCATAATTGTGGGAGTTAACCACCTCATTCAATGAAGCAGCCAGGAAAGCAAATCCCTTGGCGAGCAGCACACCTTCCTTTACGAGTATATCACCCCCGATTAGTGAGTTGCCAAAGTATGCTTCTGGCAACGGTGGAATTAGCTTGGTTCTGTTATTCATGAAAAGTGCAATTAAAATTTGCCGGTTTTCATCGTGGCTATTAGTCAAACAGAACCTAGCGCGTATTACCGCTGTCCAAACATGAGCTAATAGTGCCTGTAAGGAAGAGATTTCCCTGCTTCGCTTTGCTTCTGAATTTAGCTCTAAAGCCCTTGCTTTTAGTTTTGCAATGCTTGGTTTAGTGAAGCCAAAACATCTCTCTACAAGACATCCAAGCGGTGGAACTTCAGCATTTCTGGTATTCCTTACTGCTGAAAACTTCTCAGCGAATGAGAATGGAAGACGGATAGGACAATCTGTTTCCTTGATAAACCAACGCTCAAAAACGGGAGGAAGATATGAAGTATGGTCACCCGAAGATCTAGATATAGCTGACCAAGAATTAATGAAATGCCAAATTGATGCACCGTCACATACAGAATGATTTGCACTGCACCCTATAAAAAGGGCACCATCGCTCATCTCAGTTACCTGAACAGAAAGTAAAGGATGTGATTGACCTTCGTAGTTTAATACCCCATTAAAGGGAATTAATGAATCGATTATGCTTTGAGGAACAAAGGTTGCAGAGAGGATGTCCTCTGCGGATATCTCTGCCGTGGCATGGATGAACTGTACACCCTCAAAGTTGCAGTTGATATAGACAGATATGGTGTTATCATCTTCATGTTTTTCAATAGCAAGACGACCAGCAAGAGGAAAGAAGTGATCAAGTGTAGATGACAAAGAAATTTTAAGGTGACTTATCTTGTCGCTGATACACTCATCATTTGGTCCATCTTCCTTTTGTTGTTGCTTGGGTAGTGATTGTGAATTTATGAAGATAAGGCCCTTTTGCATGTATGTACCGCTTAGAAATACCAAGTCAAATGGATTCAAATCAATTCGTTGATAATTATCGGTTTCTTCACCAATGTAACTAGCTGGTCGGACTTTGGTGGTTGAGACACGGCGAACGCCTTTAGCAAAACTCATTCTAGTACTATGTGCTAGCTAAATGTTATTACATGGATGTTAAAACAGCTCCGATGTTAGAATCTTATATACGCTCTTAGAATCAGCCAGTCATAACATATAACATATATAGCGAATGTCAAACCTCTGTATTGTCACGTCTCTGTCTAATAAAATTCGTCAAAATGCACGGTTTAGCATTCAATCTTTTGAATTAATAAAATACTCACAGCTTACTTTCCTGACCATAAAAAATGTTAATTATTGGTTACCTACCCACACATGGTATTACTGTAAACACGTTATGCATTTCTGAATAGGCTAACATTATTCGTACGTATGTATTCTACAATGGACTCAGGCATTCTTTCACAGCTTGCAGCTGGCACTCTTTCTCTTGAACACCATTCCGTCAAGCCTGCCCTAATATCTTCCTCGTATTCCTTCTTCTCACCTCCTTTGCCAAGCCTCATTTTGGGGTATCTACACACCACTATCACCATTTTTGTCCCTGAATCACACGAGCCATAAGAATAATCACTATGGTTAGTCCTAAGTCGGAACAAAAATTCTTGTCAGACCGCCTTCTTTAGACTCCCTAGAAACCGACTCCCTAAAAACCGCCCAGACACAACCAAACAAAAAACGGCACTCCCTGTTTTTCCCTGAGGGGGAGACCCACTTGTTATGTGTCTGGAATAAATGGACGGTCTATCTAGAACAAGCCAGATACTCTAAAAGTGGTTTAGCCACAAGCGAGAGAAAAAGCAAGCATTAGGGGGTTTTGATATATGAGGCTAGGTCTCCTTTCCTAGGTACAAAAATAAAATAAACGAGGCTAGAATTTCGCCCAAATAAAATTAGTGGAAACTGAGTATCCGACCAATGCAAGAAAACTAATCTAGAATTACTCCCCCTAGACAGGTAGTTGTAGGCGTTTTAAAGAAGAAATCTCTCTTTCTGGCATGCTGACTGTGCATTGTTTGTGTATTGGTTGTTGACCAACCAAAGGTACGAAGCTCTTGTGAGTTTGTTCTTCTGAGCAAGGGTTTCTTTATATTAGACGTGTATATACGGTCACAGCACACATCACCACTACATAGAAGCCAAGTTCGCGTCCAAGTCTGTTATAAGCCAAGTCCTTTGGTGTGAAAATCTGTTGTGTAGGATCGAGTAAAAGAGAGGAGAGAACAAAAGCGTAAGCATAAAACGACTACATTGATAATCAATTTTGTGTACAATTCTTATAGCTCAATAGCTTACTTATAGTCACAAACTTGACGATCACTAAAGGAAATTTTCCTAAAAAAGATAAAACTCTAAACAAAGACACTTTCCTAACATAAAGCAAACTCTAAATAGAACTCTTCTAGAGCTATCTAGAACTCAAACACCTTGCTTCTCAAGTAAACTCCAACTTCCAAATATCGCATAGTGTGTCAACAACGTATGTTGATCCACTCTGACTGTGTCAACTATACTTGTTGGTCCACACTGCTTTTCTTCATAATGTGTCAACTTTATATGTTGATCCACGGACCAAATCATCATATCTTTGTTTAACTTCCAACATGTTGTAAGTCCAAGTCTTGCGTTGTAACAAGCTGTAATTCTTCCTGCAATATCGTATGATCTGTTTAGATTAGTTTTTGAATACTTCTTCTATAATATGTATAAATACTGAATGAGAAACAACCAAGTCTACACAATTGTGAGACTATTCATATCCAAAACCTAGAATCTAAGACTTTACTATTAAGCTTGAAAATGAACAAGAGAATAAAAAAAAATTAGTACTAAGGTCCTTGAGTTGTCAATAACCAACCTCTAACAGTACAAAACTTAATTCGCAGACATTTGGCCGGAGTCAACTCTTTCTTTCGATGACCATGACCTAGTCGGTTTTTCCAAGGACCTTTATGTATGTATATAGTGCCTTTAATTGTTGGCTTAATAAGTAAATTTTCTAGAAACTGAGGTCTCGGCCCTCATTCTATACTTTTTTTAATGGTTAAAACAGGAGAACTGCTCTGATACAGTTGATCAGTTGTCATATGTTTACCACGTGAACTAATGAACTTAGACTTGGTCTAGTTTCACGACTGACTTAATCAAAATGTGGTTAATATATGTCGATCTTTAAGTAATGCTAACAATGAATTGAGTTTCCATACCTCATGTTGCAACATTTGATCTGGTGAACTGAACTATTCGGATAGCAACATTTCATATTTTTCGATCTGTAATGGAGGAGTCTAGCAACTCGACCACCTTAGGTAATGGGCTTATAGTAAATCTTAGTGTCATGATTGAAGGAGAACCAACTTCGATTTCTCCAGCAAAGAAGACACCTGAGGGCGAATATTTCTTGTCCAACCTCGACGGAGGTCCGTTTATGATTCATACTATTTATTTTTTTAACGAAACTTTTGAAAGTGAACTAGATGCTGCCAAAGCTATTAAAGAGGGATTAGCAGATGTTCTTGTTTACTACTATCCTCTTGCTGGACGGGTAGCTCTGAACGAGAAAAACAGGTTTATTATCAACTGTACAGGTGAAGGTGCTCTCTTTGTGGAGGCTAAGGCTGATTGTACGTTGGAAGAGATTAATGACTTCATGAAACCTGATTCTGTTAGTCTTGAGAAACTTGTTTATGATATTAATGGTGTACAAAATCCTCCTCTACTTGTAGCTCAGGTTTGTACATATTACGTACGTATATATTCTTTTTTATCGTTCTCTAGTATCCAACTTCTTAATTATAGTTAACTTTGTATGATTTGTATATTTTTGAAGGTGACCAGATTCAAGTGCGGAGGATTTTGTTTGGGACTTAGCATGGATCACATAATTTTTGATGGAATTGGTGCAATGGAGTTTATGAATTCATGGGGTGAAGTTACAAGAGGGTTGCCTATCTCAAACCCACCGTTCCTAGATCGAACCTTGCTGAAAGCAGGAATCCCACCTAATGTGAAATTCGCCCATGCGTTTGAACAAATAATCAACATGTCAAACACCGTGGCTCTGCTGGAAAAAGAAATGCATATCAACAAATCCTTTGTTTTTCACTTGGAGAAGCTAGAACGACTTAAGAAAATAGCCATGGAAGATGAGGTTCTGAAAAAGTGCACTACTTTTGAAACACTCGCAGCTTTCATGTGGAGAGCTCAAATTAAATCATTAAGACTTCATCCCGATCAACAAGTTAGGGTACTCTTTACGGTTGATGGACGGTCTAAATTAGACCCACCACTACCTAAAGGATTCTTTGGTAATGCAGCCATGTTAATGAGTTGCCAGTCCAGCGCAAGGGAGATACTAGACAACCCATTGTCATCAACAGTACAGAAAATTCAAGAAAAAATTAAGATGGTTACAGATGACTACATCAGATCAGGCATAGATTATTTTGAAGAACAACATGAAAGGAAACCGTTAACATATACCATTTTCTTAAATGCTTGGTCTAGGCTAGCATTCCGTAGTGTGGACTTTGGTTGGGGAGGACCTATTTACTCAGGCCCCTTGCATGTAGCAAGAAACATGGTTTTGTTCTTACCTCATGGGAAGGAACGGAGGGACATAAATTTGTTTCTTGGTTTGCCTGCTTCGGCAATGAAGATCTTCGAAGTACTAATTGATATCTAGAGGAAAGAAAAAAATTACATGCCTTTATGGATGATGGTGATAATGTTGTATGCAATCTGAAACGTAGTTATATTTAAAATCCTCATATTGATAACGTTGTAGGCCATAAAATACGTTATTCCACCTTTCCCCTATTTATTCTATTTTTCAAAGAAATAAAAAATAAATTTGCGTACAAAATAACCATAATTTTGCCCATCAATTTTTTAGTATATAAGATTTAATTTTAATGGGTTAACATGTTTCTGCTTGAGCCATTTCTGCAGATAGACCATTCATATGGCTGTCGTAGGACCTTTAAGCTGCAGTTGCATCCCTCCTTTTCCTGACAAGCATGATGAGCCCAACGAGCTCTTCCGATACAAGTTTGTCCGCAAGTGTCAGTGCCTGCTCCAAATGGGTCTACTTGCCATGGGCGAACTTGTACATGCTTCTAGGTACAATAACCTCTGGTACCCTGTCAATATATCCTCCTGTTGGAACTCTCGAGAATAAAAGGCTAAGTGGCAGAAATCCATATCTAAAAAAAAAAATAGTTTAACAATCGGTCCACAGGACAACATATGTAATCCGAATCTAACAAAAAAAAAAAATACACAGAAAAATGAAATTCAAGAATCGGTGGATAAGACATAGATATAAATATGATTCTGATATGGAATCTGAACATACAATTTCCATAATCGGTACATTAACAACGTATATAAAACTCGATTGTAAAAGCACAGAGTTCAAAAAAATATTAATATCCATAATTGGTTTATGCTAATGCACTTATAAATCGATTTTGGTGATGGCTTTACATATTCTGATCTCTACCCAGAATCGGTCGATGCTAAACATTCTATAAACCAATTGCTCTGCATGATTTTCATGGTACGAAAAACAAAAACCCAGTTGATACGATAGACCTACATAAACCGATTCTGGGTAAATCAGAGATTTTGATTTTCAAAATTGTGGTTTTAGACATGTAAATCAATGAATAAATGTTAATAATAGAACGGGTTGATGGAGATTTACCTTATCTTTGTTGGATCGAAGATCGTTGGACTTGAAGAACAAAAAAAAAATTGATTAGGGTTTATGGAATTTGGAATGAATAGATGAGAATAAAAGGTCTTTTTTTTTTTCTTTTTTTTTTTTTTAGGTTTGTAAGTTTTTGGCTTTTTGCTGAAAATGATAATGAATTTGTATTTATATGGGTTAGTAATATAATTAATTGGAGGTTAGATTGGTCTTTTTGGCTATTTAGACCATTTGTAAAAATTGAGAGAGAGGAAATTCATAGTCCTCAAATAAAACCCCTAAGTTTCAAACTACCAAGGTTACTAAGGATAAGAAGAGAGCAAACCCGATTTTTCTTTTTGTTTTTGTTATACAAGTAGAATTACCAAGGATATACTTGTGCCTTATTACTTTTTTTTTTTCATGACTTTAAATAATTATGAGCCTCGCAGAAACTGAACAAAAAAAGTTAAGGCTATAAATAATAAAATAACTAAAATTGGGTTGTAGCCTGTTTTCCCTCTCTTTTCCATTTTAAATGAAGTTAATATTAAAATAAAATACACTGTTGAGCAGAAGAAGATCACTTTTTTTTTTCCTGCGCAGGAGGAGGCCCATTTTATACAACTGATACGCGTTTACATTTATTTGTCTGTTTGTCTGTTTTTTTTGTTTTGTTTTCTTTTTCTTTTGAGCAACTTGGATTACTAAAACAGTAAAACACAAGGGCAATCTCAAATACAAAACAAAATCTTCGTTGGTAAACATAGCTAGCCGTTAATAATAACAAGGGCAATGTCAATAATAAGTTAACTAGTACAACCGTTGCCACGGTGGGAGGGCCGACCAAGAACTTATTAGAGAAATTGTAAAGCAAAGAGATGTTCAAACAAAACAACTACTGCTGATTACCAGAATCTTCTAATCTGTCGACGGAATATTCCGTCACGGTACCGGCATAGCTAACAGTCAAGCTAGTCAAAGCTTTAGTCAACTGGTCAATGTAAAGAATGAGTTAGCCGAGTCAGCTATCTAACTCAGTATTATTCAGCTACACCAGGAAGGAAAGAAAAAAAACTTTAAAAACAACACTAGAACAAACGAACTTACAAAAATACTACACTTTGCTTTCTCTACCTCTTTCAAAGTTGTACATTCCTTCGCTGGTAAGAGGAATTCAAGAAAGCAAGGGAACGCCTTCTCAACAACAAAGTTTCTCTGACACCAGCCTGCACTACATCATACGCTTCTTTTTTCAGCTTTGGATTACCTCATCCCATCTCTTGAAATCTGCACATTTACGAAAATATACTTTACAAATCCGAGTAAAACATAGTTGTTTCTTCCAGAGAGAGTTGAAAAAGTTTTACCTTAAGCATATACATTAGGATCCAGACAG
The DNA here is from genome assembly GCA_023531105.1 of Papaver atlanticum. Taxonomy (NCBI): domain Eukaryota; kingdom Viridiplantae; phylum Streptophyta; class Magnoliopsida; order Ranunculales; family Papaveraceae; genus Papaver; species Papaver atlanticum. The sequence continues at coordinate 976,238 of JAJJMB010004080.1, read as the reverse complement.
GAACTTTTGGTATCGTTCTATTCTTAGAGCGTAACGGTTTAAGGGCTTTGATTGCTCGTGACATGTTGAGTTGGTGGTACCCTCTGTTACATTTTTCATAATTCTTTTAATCCGAAAGAAGAAATCTTCGGTGTCTAGAACATAAGAGACCTGCCCCATGTGAACATTTCATAAGTCAAATAGTTAAGGTGTCAACATAGGTAGGAAGTTAAACAGGAAAAGCAGCAAGCCAGGCATTTATCCACTTCCAATTTTATGTTTTTTAGTACCGATACCAGGAACCAACGTTAGTAATATGATTGGTGTCGGTTCAGGTTACTTTTGCCACTGAATTACCTAAATCAACTACAAATACTTCAAGATATTCATACAAAATTAATTGATGACAAATGATTACTCAAATTGTCCTAAATTTAAGAATAAAATCTAAAGAGCGCCTTGACGGTGTATGTATGATGCATACCTTGGATGTCACGCAAGATATCTTGCACTCCAAACCATTGACAACTCGAACTCCATCCATGGCATTGTATGCACCATAAATTTCTTCCCCGCGTGCGTATTTTCGTTTTTTTCTGCAACACCATAATGAAATTAAGCCACATAAAAGTTAAACATCAAAAGCTTTGGCTAATCATTAATAAGTTCCCCGTACCTGTGAAAAAACATCATGCGCCTCCTTCCTGTCAGGAAGAACTGAGAGGAAGTCACTGTGCAAATAAGAGAGAAATGATGATCCATAGAAACAGCGGTAACTTCGGGATTTTCACGACTACAGTCCATCAACTGGATTGATAAATGAGTTGGACTGGAAGTCTGCAAATGATAAAGCACAAACGAGAACCTATCAAAATCAGTTCCCCGGTCAACTTCCGGGAATCATAAAGATAAAGGCATATAGGAAAGGGTTGGAGAGACACATACACATTCAAACCGGTATATGTTTTCATCATGAAGAAGAACACAGGCATTTTCGTGATAAACAAAATCAACGAACTTCCCTGGTCGTCTTGAATTTTCATATGTGCAACCAGAATAATCTCCAGTCTGTAACCCCATTCTGCAGCTCCAGTCCCTTCTAGCCATGTAATATTTACTGCAACAGCAAGACCAACTAATCTCAGCTGCAAATCACCAACACAGACAACCATTTCCTCCATCACTGCAATAACCCTGAATATCCTTTCTAACCACCAGGATTCACTGAAACTACACCAAACAGTGCAATAACCTAAGTAAGCAAAATATTGCAGATCCAGAAACTAAGTGATGAATCAAGAAAAAATATGCTCTGTATAAATATTTAAGTAAATACATCTGCATTTGGGATCTACCTGGTGTCTTCACAACAAACATAGACTCGATGGAAGAATCAAAGATCAGTTTATATAAGAGTGCAAAGAGGAGGAGTTCGGAAGCAAACTGCCAAACAAAATAATATAAGTGGACCAAAGTGCATTCATATAGCTCCGCTTACTATGAAATATGTAGCGACACATAAACAGAGCTAGAATCTCAATCAAGATATATTAGTCGGAGTTTTGAAGCTACTCTGGATATGCACTGCACTAGGATATTTGTCACCGTCCTAGATGTGTCTCAGTTAAAACCCTACTTGGATAGATTTAAGTGAAATAATACACTTTTAGCCTCTGCTTGGTACCTAGAGAAGATTTGAATGATGCGAATGAGATAAGATGCCTTGATATTGCTGGGAATGAAGTTAATTTTAGTTTCCAATTTTGATTATGGATATTAAGAAAGCAGCATAAAAGCTATGATCTTTTATAGTTTCTGTAGTTCTGAAGATTTTCACAACCCTCATTTCCTTTCACTATAAACGCTCAACGCGAAATAAAATCGAATATAGCATGCTCCCTACATAACTACATCATTTTATCTGCGTCATGCCAATTTTCACCAGATACGAAGTGCACTATAACAATTACGCTTTCTGTTGGCAGTTCATTTTAAAGTTTGATCATCCAACACAGGATCAGAAAGTGGACAAACTGCAATAATACATTTTTAACTATGAAGTAGCTCTAAGTGAAGACTTACTCCATTGCTATATACACATAAGAATCATCCTCGAATGCATTATGAAATTGAACCACGAGCTGTAAGAGCTTGCAATATCTTGACCTCTCGTTTAACATCCTCAACTGCAATAGGGAGTACCATCTGTCCAAAAAAAGAACTCTGTCAAAATTTCATCGAAGTAAAGAAAGATACATCCCAATTTGTCTAGCAAAACCCCAGTTAGCAGCATCAAAATCACAATTGAAATCCCAAATCCTATTATAAAAGATTGAAATCGTATTATAGGGAATTTGTTGTATTATAAAAGATTGAAATTGAGAAATTTCCCAGTTTTGCTGTATTATAAAACAAAAATTTCAGTTAGGGCGTGGAATTGACCCATTTTGAAAGTAGTTCTTACCAATGTCAATCAGTCAAAACCCTTGAAATTCATCTCAATCACCAACTCGAATCCTTCCTGTAAACCCTAATTGTTTCAAACAGCAACAGACCCATCTTGATTTGCAGCTTCAATTTGCTTCTCTAATAGATTAAAGTATCTCAATTGTTCAGGGGTTTTGATTCCTGAGTAAAATTTAGTCTAGGGGTTTTGATTCGTATCTATAAATTGTTCAGGGTTTATGTGAATCAATCAATCAATCTTCCCTGTTCGGAAACGGAGGTAATCAGAGATGATTTTAATGGAGAAGAGATTGGGGTTTAGATCGTTGATTGGGAAGGAATATCGTGTTTTTCTTCTGGGAAGAAGAAGAAGAAAGAAAGAAAGAAAGAAAGTGGGAAAAAAAAACTAAAATTTGGAGGGGGTCGGATTCGACCCTCTAACCTCTACCCCGGATTTTACTAAAATGTCCCTCATCAATTAACCTCCGTATTCATTTTTGTATTTTTAAAAATTTACGCGATTATCCTTCATTTCGTGTTGTATTTATATTAGTTTTATTGAGAAATGGAAATGTTTGTACTCAAAATTACTTTTAGGCACTAAACACGATGATTTGATGATGATTATTGAAAATTATGGCTAGAAAACAATAAATAAAAGAGACAAAGAATTAACATGGTTCGGCAAGTGTTGCCTACATCCACGGAGGAATCCCATAGGGAGTGAATTGTATTGAGATGGGGTTTATAATAATTGTGGTTAGCTAACCTAAGATTTCATGTCCCTTTAGGGTTTAGGATACATGTATTTGTAATGTGTATGTAACCCTAATTCTGATGTAAACTTGATGTGCAAACAACTTGGGCAACAAGGCATATGGAAACTTCTGGAACCTTCCTTCATGGGCCGGCTAGACGGGCTTAATTACGGGCTCTCCGTGTATAAAATACACGGTACAAACAGGAAATATGGAGGGGCTCTTTAATCCTTTCATTGTTGATTGAAAAAGGTTTGGGACACTAAATCCAATCTTTTTGTGTCAATTGATCACTTACTATTTACAAAAAAAGTGGTCATATAAAGGTTCTCCTTCGCTTCGCTCGGTCGGCCCAATAATAGCTAGCCGTTAATAATAGCTGGCCGTTAATGATTCAATCACAAGGGCAATGTCAATAATAAGTTAATAATAATAATAATAGCCGTTAATAATAAGTCTATGGTGCGAGATACGGCTAGACGGCTAGTGTTTCGGGCACATTGAATTGGACTTTTTGATAACGTCGTTTGTGGACTTTTTAACCATCACAAAAGGTGGTACAAAAGTGGTATGATTCTTGACAAATGTCATATGACCTAATGTCAATGAAGGTAACGTTATCATTCAGGACCAAGAGTTCAATGCATGGTTGTTGGTCCTTGATGCACGGAATATTATTTAAAATGATCTCGTTCGTATATGGCTGAGATAATTGTAATCTCGTTCGTATATGGCTGCATGTTGTCAGATTCAGAATTCGTAGAACTAATTAAAAAATTATTATTATTATTTTTAAGTTGTTCGGACTAATTCTTGATTAAGTTTTCATTACTGTTTTTTGTTATAAATTCTATCTAAATGTAAAATATACACATTAAGTTTTTTTTTTCTTTTTATTCACAAGAGAGGTAAACATTTTTTTTTTCTTCCAAATATCAGCATCGATCGTTTGAGTTTCTAATGGGGGAGTATCTCGACTCTAACTGTCCGAAACTTCAAGTGGAAACTTTTGACGATGAACATATTGTGAATCTCAATGTGAAGATTATAGGAGAACCAACTTTGGTTCCTCCAGATGAGGAGACACCAAAGTGTATATACTTCTTGGCTAATATTGACAGGGGAGCTGACATGATTCAAACTTTTAATTGTTTCAGCAAAACATTTGATGGGCAGTATTTAGATGCAGCTCAAGCCTTGAAACTTGGCTTAGCGAAAGTTCTTGTTCACTACTATCCTATTGCTGGACGTCTTATACTGAATGAGAAAAATAAGTTTGCAATCAATTGCACGGGCGAAGGTGCTCTTTTTATCGAGGCTGAGGCCGACTGTACGTTGGAAGAGATTGGTGACCTGACACAACCCAATCCGACTACTTTTAAGAAACTTGTTTATGGCAATCCTGGTCCAGTAAATATACATGAAGATCCTCCTCTACTTGTGGCTCAGGTTTATAATACATGTCGCGCATAATTTTATGACATTAATTCTTGAACAGTGTGTTAATTATGTGTTATTCAGAATTTTTTATTGCTTCTGAACTTCCTGGTATTATTTTGTATGAAGGTGACTAAATTTAAGTGCGGAGGATTTACTCTTGGACTAAGCCAGAATCACACAGTATTTGATGGAGTTGGTGCAATGGAGTTTGTGATCTCATGGGGTGAAGTTACGAGAGGATTGCCGTTGACGAAACCACCGTTCCTAGATCGAACCATACTCAAAGCACGAACCCCACTAAAGACACAGTTCACCCATATACTCGAGGAGATCATTGACATAACAAACACCCATGCTCTTTGGGAAGAAGAAAAGCTCCTTAACAAATCCTTCATTTTTCACCCCCACAAGCTAGAAAGACTAAGGGAAAAAGCAATGGAAGATGGGGTTCTGAAAAAGTGCACCACTTTCGAAGTACTTACTTCGATCATGTGGAAAGCGAGAACTAAATCATTAAGACTTCATCCTAATCAACAAGTAAGGCTACTTTTTCCTGTTAATGCTCGGTCTAGATTCCACCCGCCATTACCAAAAGGTTACTTTGGAAATGCAATCGCGTTAAAGAACTTTCAGTGCAGCGTGAGTGAGCTGCTAGAATGTCCGCTTTCATCAATAATAGAGCGATTTCAACAATTAATTAGTTTGGTTACAGACGAGTGCATGAGATCCATCATAGATTCGCTGGAAGAACACGAGCAGCCGTTACCTAACGCGCATACCCTATTTCTCAGTGTTTGGACCAGGATAGGACTACGTGATATGGATTTTGGATGGGGAGAGCCAATTTTTGCAGGCCCGCCAACTTTGCCAACAAACGTAGTCTTTTTCTTGCCTCATGGAGAAGAAAGGAAAGGCATAAACTTGTGTCTAAGTCTCCCAGTTTCATCCATGAAGATCTTCGAAGAAGCAATAAATACAATCGATTAAAATCGAGATAGATAACTAATATTCGAGTATTGTTTGGTAGCCGATTCTGGGTAGTTATATGCTTTCATATTCAGTTATGAATGTAATTAATGTAATAATTATTTTTCCATCCTAAACAAAAGTTGGTAAGATGTTTTAATTAATAAAGTTGGTCTTAAGTTCAGGCATGATCTTATACGTGACACTTTTGCAGACATGTGTTATCGTGCAGGTGTGTAGGTTGATTTGGGCATGCTTTCCAATAATGGCTTGGCTTTGAGGTCCGCTGATATTTTGGTCTATAACTAGGTTGATAGTCGTGAGGTATGCTTGGATGTAACAGGTGTTTCCCCTTTTACTTGAGGTGGTATGCGCACTTTTGTGCCTTGCCAAGCAATTATTAATGTTGTAACTCGGAAATGTACAAATATTTGGAGAAGTGTACAGCTCAGGGGCTTGGATTTGGGGTTCTTGCTTTCACTACTTTAGGGGAATTTGGTATTATAGGCTTCCTGAAAAGATTGCGGAATTACATGGCTTGCCACGATGCGAATATCAGAGTGGGAGATTTCCTTTTTCATAGATTAGGGGTAGTCATTCAAAAAGGGAGTGGAGCGCAACTGGTTGCTCGCCTCCCGTCCAATACCTTGTTCAATTTTGATAATGTATAACCCTTTATTATTAATTTGTAGACTTATTTCTTATTAAAATTAATAAATTAAAAATTCAATAGAAAACACTGTGTGTTTCGTATCTCTTCTTTTGACCATCATTAACTAAATGCGAGCTTGACAACTACAAGGAGCGTGCACGCACTTTGCAGGTCGGGTTTCTCCACCCCCATCACGCTGAGATATGTAGGGGGAATATTTTGTGCCATTATTTAGGAACTCTTATATCTGTTCCTAATTAATTCAGCAATTGATGTGTCGCTAGAGCTGTTTTTAACGGATATATGCATGGTACTAATACATGTGAAGTTCACGCGGCACGTGTCTGTATAAGCTAAAGAAAAGGATGTCTTTAGGGATATGACTGGCCAGGCAAGTGGCGCATAATGATTGCGTGTCACGGTGTTGCATTCCAAGTCAGTGTCCGACAATGACTGCGCGATACTGCATAGATTGTCAAGTTGCTGAAATAACAAGACCCTACAGGGCCATTGGCTCACGAAGGTAGCGCTACACTGTAAAGATATTGGGCTAAGTAATGAAGCTTATTGGCCGACACAATGAAGCTTCATTTAGGAAAAGGCAAGGCAAAGCCAAAGTGACAAGATGCAACATGCGATGTTGGCATTAAGGCATATCCATGGGATTGAGTTGTCCCAAACTCAAGGATGATGCAAGAAGGTAGAATAGGCCAAAAGTTGGTCTATGCATTAGTTCAAGGCAGGTCCAAAGCTTGAACAGTGCAAACAAGCTAGCAATGCAAGAGTGGCATTGTTATTGTCAAGCAAATTAGCTATGTGAAGCATATGACGCATGAGCAACCATAATGAGCTTAAGGTGTTGGCGTTGATGATTGAAGCACAAGGATTTTCCATGCATTAGCTTAGAGCAAGAAGTTTACAGGGCCAAGATGGCTGAGCATTGGATCAAGGCCGCATTCAGTAAAGCGCAACATTTGTGAAATACGGCTCAAGTGACGGTTAGGAGTTGGTTACGGACTTCACAAGCATGCCAATGACGCGAGACAAAGTAGAACGGTTATAAATCTCGTTTATAAGCATTATAGAGTCTTCATAACTGCTAGAGAACAGGTGTTGGACGAGGGCGCCAATTTAGAGAGGAACTGGCCAGTTAGCATAGTTATAGCGGCTATGGAACTGTTTTATGGGACAGATGGCTGTCCCATGCGTGTGCAACAGTTATGCATGGTTTTTGGCCAGTAAAGATGATGTATAAATAGTCCTAATGCATGGGAAATTCGGAAGGCTTACATAGGAGAGTGTGAGACTCAAAATTAAGAGAGTTTTTATAAGACTAAGGCTTGGTTCAAGAGGAAAAAGTCTGTGTAAGTCCCTAAGTGGGAAAGTTTTGTATTTTTTCCATTTGATGCAATAAAATGAGTTGATTGTGTCATGTTTTAAGTGTTCTTGGTTGACTGATTGTTGCTGGCAATGTATGGAAATGGTTGAGTGCATTATGGGGTCCATTTGAGAAGTTAAGAGAAGTGAAAGAAGACTAAATACTTCCGCTATAGAACTGAAGAGTTGGCTATTTGGATTGGTGCAAACTTATAAGGCTGAAATGTAGGTTGGTGAAGCTTGATTCACAGAACTGCTACGCTACAGGGTTATACTTTCGCAGAAATTTGCAAGAAGCATTTTAAGGTGTGATAGTTCAGGTGCCAGAGATGTGTTTATTACACAGTTCAAGTGTATTTATTTGATAATACGCTGGTACTTCTTTCTCTCTTAAGCTATTTTCCTATGAGCAAGTAAGTGGTGCATTGTATTCAGAAAGTTTGCATTAGAAATGACTTCTAATGGCACTATGATCGACGAAGAACTACCTGGTACATTTGATTAATTAGAGGAGTATGGTGATTTTGGCAATCTGACCATAGACATGGTTTGTGATGGCCTGAATATTCCTCTTGTTTCTGAAGAAAATGGCAAGCTAGATTTACTTGAAGGAAGAACATCAGATTGTTTCAAAGAATTTGACGAAAGGGTAGGTGCAGTTGAGGAAAAGGTGTCTGATGCAACCTTGTTAAATTGTGAATCCAATGCTAAAGTGACTAAATTGAAGGGTAAATTTACTGACATGAAGACCATACTAACAAGTCATGCGAAGCAAATGTCCGAGGAAATGGAAAGTCTTCGCAAGTTAATCAGTGATGGCATGAAAACGTGAATGGAGAAAGATCTAACCGAGTCTCCGATCCAAGAGTTTACGTTGGTTCCAGAAATGCCAGAGAAATAAAGAATTTCTTATATGACGTTGAGGCATACTTTGAAGCGAATGGAACTGGGGAAGGACAAAAGGTAACTCTCGCAGGAAATTACCTAAGTAGTGATGCAAAGGTTTGGTTGAGAACTATGCTGCAAGAAGACGAAGCTACTAGTTATGCCAATCCTATGTCTTGGAATCACATGAAAGAGGGACTGAGATGTCAGTTCTTGTCGAGCAATGGTGCTTGGTACGCAAGAGAGAGTTTGCGTAGGCTAAAAATGACCGATACATACATGCCTATGCTGAAAACTTCCTTGCATTGGTGCAAGAAGTGCGTGGCATGAGTAGAGAAAATCAGATGTTCCAATTTCTATCTGGCGCGAATTCTTTAGTCATTGCTGAACTAAAGAAGCGCAAATTCACAGTATCCAGATGGCTATTCAAGCGGTAAGAGAGCTTCCCAGTTTCACAACAACTAAAGATGTGCAAAGCTGTGAAGGTAAGGCCAAAGGAAAGGAAAAATCTATAGGCAGTTAGCGCAAGCATGAGCCAAAGGAAGATGAACTATTCCCTTCGGCCCGGAAGTATAGGGGATATTTCATTTGTAAAGGTTTACATTTCACTAGAAGTTATCCACTCAAGGAGAAACTTAATGCATCAGTTGGGGATGACTATGAGAGTCATTCCAGCAAGACTCGTGAAAGCCGAAGTGAAAGTTCAAGGAAGAGGCTTCGTAGTGAAGTTGTCGCTCACTTCAACAAAGGTAGAAACTAATCTAGAACAAACAGGAGTGTTGTTGTCTCCATTGGAAACACTTGATACCAGAAAACATTGTATTTTTTGAGCTTGTATTATGTAGCTTTAGTTGTTGGTTGTTGCAAACTTTATGTGTAGAGTTTGGGTTGTACATAATTTTATTTGAGTCTTCAAGTTTGTATATACTTTACTTTGGTGTAAGAAATTTTCTTTGTTAATGAAGTTTTAGCTTTCCAAAAATGATCAGTGGATCAATCATGTAATGGTACAAGGTCTTGCTATGTAAGAGCAGTAATGAAAGACAACAGTCCAAGGCATGTGCCAACAAAATTGATTGAAAACAAAGGCCAAGTCGTTTATAAGTCCTTGTCGTGTTGAGTTAGATGCAAAAGGAAAAGTCGGGAGGCGAAAGGCTATGGCAATGATCGTGGTGATCAGTTTGAAAAGAATCATTTGGTGCGTACACTTAGGTGTAAATGATTCAAGTGGAATTCAGTCTTAGTTTAGAGGAATTGGCTAAGAAGAATTTCAAGTTTGCATTTGAGTATTGATGCATGATTTGAGTAGCAGTTGAAGCATAGTGCACAACGCTAAGGTGTGGCTCAAGTAGATAAGATCAGTAGAAAGGAAGTTAAGCTAAGTGATGCTGATGCTTAAGCGTGAAAAGTTGGCTAAGGCATATTGCGAAAGCTAGCAGAGATTGTTTAGTTTCGGAAGAGGTTCTCAAAATCCATGCAGTGAAGTTAAGAAAAGTATAGTATTTATACTGGGTCACGTTCAATGAGGGCGTTGAATGGATTAGGTGGGGGAGTTCCATGATCGGTCATGCAAGTGGCGCACAGTGATTGCGCGTCACAGTGTTGCAGGCCAAGTCAGTGTCCGACAATGATTGCGCGATATTGCATAGATTGTCAAGTTGATGAAATAGCAAGACCCAACAGGGCCACTGGCTCGCAAAGGTAGCGCTACACCATAAAGACATTTGGCTAAGTAATAAAGCTTATTGCCCGATACAATGAAGCTTCATTGAGGAAAAGGCAAAGCAAGGCCAAAGTGACAAGATGCGACATGCGATGTTGGCATTAAGGCATATCCATGGGATTGAGTTGGCACAAACTCAAGAATGATGCAAGAAGGTAGAATAGGCCAAGAGTTAGTCTATGCATTAGTTCAAGGTAGGACCAAAGCTTGAATAGTGTAAAAAAGCTAGCAATGCAAGAGTGGCATTGTTATTGTCAAGCAAATTGGCTAAGTGAAGCATATGATGCATGAGAAACCAGAATGATCTTAAGGTGTTGGCCTTGATCATTGAAGCACAAGGATTTCCAGTGCATTATCTTACATAAAGAAGTTTGCAGGGAAAAGATGGCTGAGCATTGGATCAAGGCCGAATTCAGTAAAGCGCAACATTTGTGCAATATGGCTCAAGTGACGGTTAAGAGTTGGTCACAGACTTCACAAGCATGCCAATGACGTCATACAAAGTAGAATGGTTATAAATCTAGTTCATAAGTGTGAGAGAGTGTTCATAACTGCTAGAGAACAGGTGTTGAACGATGACGCCAGTTTAGAGAGAAACTGGCCAGTTAGCACAGTTATAGGCGGTTATGAGACTGCTTTATGGGACAGATGGATGTTCCATGCGTGTGCAACAGTTGTGCACGGTTTTTTTCCAGTAAAGATGTTGTATAAATAGTCCTAAGGCATGCGAAATTCGGAAGGCTTACATAGGAGAGTGTGAGGCTCAAAGTTAGGAGAGTTTTTGTAAGACTAAGGCTTGGTTTAAGAGGAACAAGTCTGTGTAAGTCCCTAAGTGGGTAAGTTTTGTATTTCTTCCCTTTGATGCAATAAAAAGAGTTGATTGTGTCATGTTCTACGTGTTCTTGGTTGACTGATTGTTGTTAGCAATGTATGTCAATGTTTGAGTGCATTATGTGGTGCATTTAAGAAATTAAGAGAAGTAAAAGAAGGCTAAAGACTTCCGTTGTAGAACTGAAGAGTTGGATGTTTTCATTGGTGCAAACTTATAAGGCTGAAGTGCAGGTGGGTGAAGCTTGATTCACAGAAGTACTGTGCTGCTGGGTTACACTTTCGCAGAAATTTGCAAGAGGCATTTGAAGGAGTGACAGATGGATTAAGAGGATAAATTCCATCATTGTTCACACAAAAATCTTTTGAACACTTTGATCTTTCAGAGAATACATCCGAGAACCCGATTTTACTGGTCGGCCTAATTGACGGCCAAGATTGCTCCTAGGTCAAAATCGACACCTCTTTTTACTGTAGCATCCTTTATTCGCTATAAAAAGTAGAAGGGCATATTGGTAAAGTGGAGATTGATTATTATATTAACTTCATCTCTCCACTTAATTCTTTGTGTTTTACTTCTTCCCATGAAAAATACCTTAATTAATGAACCTTAACCTGTACACCATGTACAAGTTAACAGGACCCATAAAAATAAAATCCAACTAGGTCCTTGCGTGCATCATGTAGCACGACTCGTGGATGGAGTAGGGTGTTAAGAGTCGAATGGTTTTCAGCAATGGGTTAAGTTCTACCATAAAATATCTTTTTAAAAAAATATATATATCAACCAGAAGAGGGCGTTGGGAGTGCAGCTCAGCTGCCAATGAACTAAGAAGAATTATGCATGTGACGAGAGATTCTTGATTCTAATCGTCTTGATTGGCACCAACACGAAGGAGCTAGCTATATGATGGAACTTTGCAGGCCATAAATCACTCGAATATATTTGGTAATGAGAACTTAGTGTATGTATTGGTTTCTGGCAGTAACAATAGTGATTATCCATCTATTAGCAGTAAGCCAGTAACAATGGTGATTATCCATCTATAAATGACCAGGTCTTGACGACATCATTCTTGTACATTCATAAAATCAATGGATGATAACACCAGTGATCTGAAGTCATCACTATAATCCACATCAAATCATTTACTCTATCGATCCGAAAAAAAATGATCAGATCTTTGTAAACCTTAATTATCTCATCAACATATAAATATTATTTTCTAAAGAAAAAGAAAAAGGAGCGACTCGAAACCAGGTACGTCGTTTTTGTATATAAGTAGATGCTCCATCATGTGGAAAAAAACAAAAAGAAGAAAAAGGATAAATGCTCGGTCCTGTTTTGAGAAAATAAATAAAAACAGAATATAGTCTATGTTTATCTGTGATGGCGCCGATAAAGTATATTATATATAACAATGAAATTCAAAATGGAGGTGTGATCACTACTACTAAAAGATGGTGGGAATGTTATAAATATCATTCAATTTGGTTGAACTTACACAAATGCCTCAAGGGTTAAAAAAATTAAAAAAAAAATTGGAGTCAATTTGAGAAAGTTGTTTCCAATTTTGGAACCAATTTGTGGAAGTTGCTTTCACTTTTGGAAACAACTTATGCTAGTGAGGGGTGTTTTTAAATTTGAATAAGGGCATATTTTGGTGCTCCATTTGAGAGGTGTTCCGCATGACCTCCCAAATGGAGGGTACATCCTTTGGAAATTTCGTTACAACTTTCGGGGCACAACATTATTTTGGTGCTCGATATTAGGTCGAAGAGATAATCACACATGACCTCCAAAATGGAGTATCTGCTTATGAGTTGGTGATGCAAATGCTATGACGATTTTATTTTATATTGTCTTTTATTCTCAGGCAGATGGTATGATGACGATATGAGACGAATTATCAGCAACAGCTAGCTATTTTGAGAATCACATTAGAGAATTCCATTCAGAAGCACAATAATTAAACCACCAGTGATATATCATTCTTAATTCAGCAAACTCCAATACTAGACGAGAAGAATCAGTCAGCTACCAACTCGCCCCCTTCCCCACACGCTATGCACAAGATGACAAAACAAAACACATAATATACAAAAGGCTCATACAATCTCTTACCACTCCAAATGAAAAAAGATGCACAAAATCAAACACAAGATGGTGGCTTCAACCCGCTGATCAGAAGACAGATTAGCATGCCTTGTAGGCGTCAATCCACATCCCCGACTTAAAACACTTTCCTGGCTACATATTCTGTTCCTGCGTTGTTATACAAACACCATGTATCTGGATCGAATCTTGCTTCATCTTTGTCAGGGGTCATCAACTCTTCGACGTTCACAGCCGCTAATATATATTCCTCCATGAAAACGGCTGGCTCGAACATTCGTTGTATTATCTTCAACGAATTTCAGTGCACCCTTTGATGATTTTCAAAGAAGTATTCCTGGGAACTTTTTGCACATCAAGATCCTTAAAAGGAACCAAATTCTTGGGAAAAGCACCACTCTTCTTCCATGGTTCTTCATCAGCTGATCCACCAGCGCACTTTTTCAGTTTTGATGTCGATTCTGAAACTTGTTTCCCTAAATCAGAAACTCTTTTCTTAAGAGCTTGTTTCTCAGCATCAACCGGAGGAGTAATACCGGGTAGAGTATAGTAAGGCGAGTCCATTGGTTCTCGCGACCAGGAACAGATGATTTCACCGCAGGAAGATTGGTCCCAGATGATGGCCAAACCTTGACAGTTGACAATCCTCCATGTTTGAGAACCAGAGCGAATATAAAAATTAATGAGATAAGCTAGTAAAGCGTCAAAATCCCTTCCTTTCTTAACGCCCGAACATATACGGTTCAAATTTGATACATGAATAGAGCCACAAAGTTCTTTAGTACACCTGTATACGTTAAAACCATCGCACGCTCTATGGGTGGCATTACATATAAACAACTGAGGATCTTGATACCAGGACGACATAATTGAGAATAAACTTGTGATAAGGAGGATATGAGAACTTTTTTAATATTACGTTTCACTTACTATTAAGTGAATGAATCGAAAGAAAAGAGGGTAAGAAAAATTTGATGGCCTTAACAAAGTGGAAAACTATGATATATATAGGAAAAAGATCAAGGGATATTTAACAGATGATACTCGAAAAATGACCAATTCCAAACTTTGATACCCAACATTTCCAGTATTAAGTGATGGCACCTCTAGAGGTGTAAATTGGGTTGTGCCAGCACGAGAACAACCCAGCCCAGCACGCTAAAATCTAAGCACAACCCATCACAACACGTGATTTAGCCCAGCACGTCCCAGCAAGTTAGTTTCGTGGGCTGTGCTGGGTTAGCCTAATCGGCACAGTAGCACAACACAACAAGCGGCAAGCACGTGGCCCATCCCACCACAACACGTTAAGAAAGCACGTCATAGCATACACAAGTACACCATATAACAAGGCACAATACATCACATTTTGTGTATATTTCACAAAAGAGTCATTATTCTACCTAGTTTTTGACATTTTATGCTGGCTTATTTTTATAACAACACATATAATACCTAAATGTTTGGAAAATATATTTCAATATCGTAGATATAATGTCGTTACCTATGTTTGATTAGAATATTAATTTACATGACAATGATCCAATTTTATATTTGATGGGCTATTTCTTTTTATTGAATAAACTTGTTAATTTTACTTGAAGTAATGTCAAATGATATGTTGTCTATTTAGATTCTCGTGATAATGTCCGACTTAATGTATACCATTAAGTAATTTCAAATTGTTTATATCACGTGTGTCAACACGGCACAGCACGTTTATTCGTGTGCTATGCCCGTGGGCTGTGATGTGCCTAGCTTTTGACTAGTAAAGCACAACACTGCACAACACGTTTAAATCGTTGGCACAACACAGCAAGGCACATGGCACGTGAAGCACACGCTTCCATAGCCCGGCATGTTTTACACCTCGTATGCCCTAGTCTGACAGTTACAGTTCAAAGTTTGACTTTGACCTATTATTTTTTATTTTTTTGTTTTTCATGAAAAGCATAATACGATTTACAAGTGCACCCTAATGAAAAGCTCTTATTGAAGGTAGTGAATTTCTTACATGACTAGTTTTATATATAAACTAGAGGACCGCTGGCATGGTGGGATGGCCGACCGAAAAAATTGACGCAAAACTAAATTTTGTAAGTCGAAGAGAGTAAGTCAGCTTGAGTTAGCTGTCTTATTCAGGGTTGAATTGGCTTACTCGGCTGACTCACCGAGTTAGGTTTAGTGAGTTATTAAGTTGACTCACCATACCAAAACTTCAGCAGAGTTTCCTCTGTTTTCAGGCTGATTCTCAGGCCAAATCCTTCTTCCCTGTATCATTCCTAACATACATCTAATTGACAAGTTTAAAAACAACATCTGAGTTATTCTTCATCAACATCAGTTTCTCATCGTTATACACAACCACAGACCCATTTCATCAACATCATCACGCTAATCTTCCCTGTCTTGTTTTTCCGGCCTCCAAACACATTATTTATCTTCCGACTTTGGTAACAGTAACACCAATTTCTTCTTAGCTTCAACCCATCTCCTGAAGATTCAACCATATCAGTTCAACTCCTGCGAACACTAATTCTTCTGAAACAAATCCAATTGATTTGATACACTCCGAGCAAAACCAACCAGTTTTTTCTCGGCATCAACACCATCTCCTTCATCAATCACAGACCTATCCATTCATTATTTCAGAACTAAAAGCAAACCCCCAATTCCTTCAAGCCGTAATCACCACCACCTCGATCATTTGATACATCAATTCTTCTTGTTTCAATTAACATCGACACTTTATCATCTCAAGCACTAGCTTCTGAGATTCTAAAATTCAATCCATGTTGTTCTTGTTACAACCCCTTTAACCTCCTTCGAATCCATCCATAACAACAGATTCTTCTCTCTTTATGTCACATTTCTCTTTTCAAGTCAGATTCAACAGCAGCAGTAGTTACTCTTCTTCTTTCTTTCTCAGATTTTAGGAGGTAACCGGGATTTGACCCTAGGACCCCTTGAGTTGTAATTCTTCTTTGCCCTTCGTTTTGTAACTATTTATGCTAATGTCTCATAGGGACAACTAAGTAAATTCCGTATGTACGGACCAAAATTCCGAGGGACTCCAAATCCAATCTTTTTGTGTCAAATTGAAGAAAAAAAGTCATGCTTCACATTGACACAAAGTCACCATATATAGGGTCCTCCCTCGTTTTGCTCGGGTGGCCCAATGATGGAATTATATATATTGAATCGTGAATCGAATTGTCATTTTTATTTTAATTTGTGAGGCGGTCATATATATGTGTGATCTCTAATGAGCTCCTACAAATATGCTAAAATTAGGAGCTTAAAGATATATATATATATATATAAATTTAATAAAAGTTCACTATTATCAAAGAATGCGGGTGGTATAGTAGTTAAATCGCTTGCTAACGAGTTGTTTACCGGGAAAGGACTTAGAAAAGGGTGATATTCTGGACACGTACTCTTCTGACTCAAAAATTCCAAGAATGATATTTTGGAGTTTTGATAACGGTATTATAATTTTTTTATGCTCCACGAGTAGAATTTTTGCAACGGTGTTGGTCAAACGAGGACTCATTGGGTCAAGCAAACGCACAACAAACATATTGTTGACCGTTGATTATTCTAGTTGACTGACCCAAGTACGCAGGTGCACTCCTACTGGACACTCGAAAAACGTACTATTGACCGTCGACTGCGTATTGTCGTGTGCTCTTGACCAATGAACATAAATCCAATTTACTGGTCAATATTTCGAACGCACTATTAATGCACTCCAATAATTACCGTATTGGTCATGCAATCGTGGGCGACATTTTTTTGTCATATTTTGCCCTTTTGATTATGTTTGTTGGTTTTGGAATTTAACAGTATGTTTGCCATATTTGGGCCCTTTTTTAGGACTGTTTTATGCAAAAATCTCCCTACTAACTAAGCTGCAAGAGGTGGGTTCAGCATCTCTGCTCTTGTACATCCGTAAGATATCTTTATGTATTTGTATTAATGGCAGTACGAATCCGTATAAATGGCACTAAATTTGTGCAAGGAGTATGAATCCGTAAGATGTATGTATTTGTATTCATGGTCCTGAAGATGGGCTCAAATCTCTGCACTAGTATGAATTTTTTTCATAAATGAGATGGATGATGTTGTATGAGATGTGTTCGAATCTGAATTTGGTATAAATGGGATGGATGGCGCTGTATGAGATGTGTTCGAATATCTGTTTTTTATGAATGGCACGCGCATAAATTCTTTTATGAATAAGATGGATGGTGATGTGTTCGAATCTCTGCAATTGATTATGATGAGATGTGCGCTAATATGAGATGGGTTCGAATCTCCCTGAAATTAAGGTTCTTTTCCGTTTAAATAGATATTAGATTTGTGCCCGGTGCGTAGGTGTGTGCGGGCTTCACCACGTGACAATGCATTTTTGATTTTGTGTGAGATGAGTTTCGTCTTGTCCCGTGGTGATGCATTTTTGATTTGGTTTTACCCGTCCCCTGGCGTTGGTATTTTTGATTTGGTGTGGCGGGGCAAATACATTAAATAGGTGGAGAATATGTGCAGATTTTTTTTTTTTTTTAAACTTGGTAAGCACGGGGCTTCGCCCCACCCCGTGGCAATACATTTTTGATGTGGTGTGCGTTGGGCTTCGCCCCGCCCCGTGACAATGCAGTTTTGATATGGTGTGCACTGGGCTTCGTGTCGCCTCGCGGCGATG
The DNA here is from genome assembly GCA_023531105.1 of Papaver atlanticum. Taxonomy (NCBI): domain Eukaryota; kingdom Viridiplantae; phylum Streptophyta; class Magnoliopsida; order Ranunculales; family Papaveraceae; genus Papaver; species Papaver atlanticum. Next base: position 958,364 of record JAJJMB010004080.1, on the reverse strand, counting down.
TATTTTTTATTTGGTGTGCGCGAGGCTGCACCCGCCCAGTGGCGATGTATTTTTGATTTGATGTGGCAGAGTAAATACATTAAATATGTGGGGAATATGTGCAATTTTTATTTTATTTTACCTTGGTGTACGCGCTGCTTTGTCCCCCGTGGCAATGCATTTTTGATTTGGTGTGCGTAGGACTTCGCCCCGAAACAGGAGCTGAAATTTTGAATTGGTGTGGCGGGGCAAATAAATTAAATAGGTAGAGAATATGTGCTGATTTTATTAATTTTTCATTTTATTTTTGCAGAAAATATGTGGATTTTTCCCCTTTATATATTAATGGAAAAAATAGTCATAATATTTATTTTTGTAGTAAATATGTGGATTTTTCCCATTTATATATTAATTTGGAAAAAAGAGTCCTAATATAGTAGTTACTTGATTTCCAAATTGAATTCCGACTTCCATAAATTCCAAGCACAGTAAGTTAGGTTTGTAATTTTTAAACCAATCATACGTTGCCAAGTGTGTTCACCTAAATATTGAATTTGGTTTTTTTTTTTAATCTTTTTCCTATTCTTTTTAAACCAACCATACGTTATCAAGTGTCCTCACCAAAACGCTCGTTTCACAAAACTCAAAAAATTCTATATAAGCCAATAGGAAGCGAGAGTTTCCTCACCGTTCAACGTAGAAGCTTTATTCGTCTAGCCCTTTAAGTCTTTAGATTTAACTAGAATGGGTGGGTGAAAAGTGGATTTGCACTTGTAGTCGTACAAGATCATTGAGATGGTTTCGAGTCCTTTTTCTATTTTACAACCAATTTTTTATATTATTATTTATAAAGAAACTAATAAGTCATGGGGATAAGACCACCATTACGCACATAAAGTAAATTTACGAGACGTCTAAATTATATGTTTGGGAGCTGCCTTAGCTAAAGTATTTGCAACCTTATTACAACTTCCATATGTACAAACACACAATACCATATAAGGAGATTTTTATGTAAAGAGACTTAAAACAAGGTGAACCAAAGTCCCCAAATATACCAAAACATAAAATTAAGATTAAAAGGGTAAAATATGACCGAAAAATATCGTTTATGTCCTTGAAATGATGATGAACACGAATGCATGTTGAATGCGGTAAGACCAATTTTTAGAGTGCACTAGTGCGTGGGAAAAAAATGGTTTAGTCCAAAACAGTCCCCAAAGATACGAATTAGTTCCCATTCCGACTAGGAACAAATTAGTCCAAAGTTTATTTGAAAATGTGTAAAGACGCTGCTATCCGTCGCACGCGTCTCATAAAGCACATGTGCAGCGAATTAAAACTGTTTTGTAACTGACACAGTTAATGCAAGAGATGTTCATTAAGATCTACTTCAAAGCCTAACTAGACATACTGCCTGATATGATGACTCTTTACATTTCAAAAAGAATACTATATGAAGCAAGCCAAAGAAAAAAAAAGAATATGGATGAGAAACCGTGAACTATCAAAGGCTTCTATCGTTCAATTGGTAGCCTCTTTCACTTTCTTTACCAAGTTAGCTACAAAAAGGCCACATATTTTGAACGAGAAGAGAACCACTCGTCATGAAGAGCTACTGAGGAAGGTTTAATCTCCACACATTTCACATTATAACACAGAACCAAAGTTTTCTACAAGATGATCCATAGTGCGGACCAACACAGAACCAAAATTAATCATCTGATTGATAAACAGAACGTAAAGTCTAGTTTTTGCTTCAAAATAAACTATTAAATACAACCTGAAGTTTAAGTACTCCCTCAAATGCCAACAACATTCAAAGGAATACTAAAATCAAGCAACCCCAACATTTTAGTAATGTCTTTGTATTTTCACAGTAGGTGTGGTTGCTTTAAGAAAAACAATCACCACCATCGAGGCCACAGTCGTATTCATTGCCATAATATTATTTACACATCCAAAATACCAATGTCCTGCATCCACCCGTGTTCAAGTCAAAGATGCCCATACAAACAGATAAACATGTTACTTCAGCAGAAGAACTCTTTCCTGTGGGACTGTACAGCCATCTCCTGAAGATACTGGAGAATTTTTTCTCATCTACCAGTTTATAATCAGTACCCCTGATGAGATGCTCGATGATATTTAAGCAATAAACCCCGCATGAATGTCTGTTATTGCAACAGAAACGTAAATCATTATATATTTTAATTGCATCAGAACACGATTAATAAGTAATTGTGCATTAATGTGTTTTGTAAAGATTAATTACCTATCAGTTTGTTGAGGGCAATCATTAACGAGCTAGACTCTCCAATCGTCGTCGTACTAGTTTCCCTCTAAATATTCCGCTATCCTCCTGATTACTACATGGGCTCCATCTTTACAAAAATTCCGTTTCGGTCTAATGAAATCATAAATAAGAATTATCTTCTCCCCTATGTCGATACTTATAGTGACCCAAGGTTTATCCCCGCCTTTCGGCCTAATAGTGGTATTTTTCGACAAGATGCACCACACCATACACCATAGAAACGGTTTCCCAAGGTTTATCCCCGCCTTTCAGCCTAATCCCATTCCTACATTCTGCCACGTCCTTTATCGTCTTCTTCCCCCTTCACAAGAGGCTAAGTGAAAAAAAATCGAAGGTTTGTTACCATTTACAACAATGCGTTACCTTTAAAATTACAAATAATCTACAACCCGAGCTGTGTTCTTTTGGCACATAACATACTTCAAAGTAACTATCAATTGTTGTCCAATTTCCATCTATGCCCAGGTTTGACCCGCGCATGAGGCGCAACATGCCGTTGATATGCTGCATGACAATCCAAAACACATAAGTTTAACCAGCTCAAAATACTTAAAATGAGAGATTAAAACTCTTATATTAATGTTGAAGTTTAATGCAAATTAACTTACATCCGTCCCCAGAGGCTCCCTGGTCCCTAGTAATTTTTTAAAATCCTCACAACGTAATAAGTATCCGTTTGCACCGTCATCACTATACCAAACATTAACAACATGATAGTTGAGAGTTATTTTCTAAATAAACAAGGACACCCAATAATTTAAAGGATAAGGATATACCAGGGACACTCACCCTTGGTCTATGAAATTATTCACACTAGTTATTTCAGCCGGCGTTACCTCCAAGAGATCATTTTGGAAGTTACGAAAATAATTCGCCTGAGCTTTGCGTTTCTTCACACCTCTCACACCGAGACCTAGAACATCGCTTGCATCTTTTGTTAAAGTGCTACACCCAGTGTCCACATACACATAAGCCTTTCTCTTAGCAGTCATCTTATTCTCAGCATCAACGTCATCCAAAAGAATATTACTCAACTCCACCATACTCCTAACCTTCCTTGGATTTGAATCGTCAGCGGCAACAGCGTCAGCGGCAATATCAAATCTATTCTTAAGTATCCCATTAGCAGGGATTTTAGGAGTAGTCAATCCGCAAGTAGTAAATGGTGACTTCACCAGGGGCCCTAGCATCTTTTTTATCACAACTTTAGAAAGATTCTCATTGTCCTGACGTTGACTATTTTTCTTACTCTTGATTTCGTTAAACACATTGGCCTACATATACAGAGGGCCGGAGACAATGAAATGGAATTTTAAATAGAGACAAACAGGTGGTAGAAAAATACACCCGGATTAACAAGCCATACCATACTCCCATACCTAAATGACTAGAGGATTATATTTTCCCAAGAAAAGGATGCAAAAAATACTTACAAGCGAAACATCTGGGCTATCTTGGCTTATTATTTCTGCCTCGCTCTTTCCAACTATAGATTCTACACCAGTATTAGCTTCACAAAAACCAGCTAGTGATTCACCACCAAAATCATCAATCACATTTTCATCATTATCTCGGTCAGGGAATCGACTACAATACATCTCAAAAGTATCATAATGTTCATGTTCTGTATTACGAGGAGTTGCATCCAATTCCTGAGCAGGACCCTGTTAACATGAAGTTTGAAAATGGTTTTTAAACAGTTTGATCTATGTGGGTTCGTCAATTTTCATAAAAAATTAACATGAATTCTGAAACCAAATCAAATCCACTCACATTAGGTCTCCTCGACAGGTGAAAATCCTCTTGCATTTTGAGCATCGTTTGCATCATTTTCCCCATCATTTTATTTTGCTGAATTTCCCGAATCTCTCTTTATTACATTTCACGCTTTAAGCAATCCACCACATCACACAATTGAGCTACTACAGGATCCTCAGCACGTCGTCCGTTTTCCTCACTCTTCGCCTCTGAAACTCCCACAACCTCATCTTCAGTCTGCCATTGCTTTCCTAACCTAAATTCGATCTCGAGATCCTCCAGCTGTTGATAACTGAAGGGTCCCTTGGCTACCCCCAGAATTACTAATAGTTCTGAATCATTGCGATACCGCATCATTTCTTCACTCACGTCCGAACGAATCACCGAAAGACATAGCTGACGATGCCGAACGATTTCCGTGCACAACACGTATAGAATATGAGGGCGCCACCCTTCAATACTATTCTTTCTTCCCATATCGCCAAGCACACCCGGGAACATCATAAAGAACCAAACCTAAAATACAAACAAAAACTATTAGAACCACAATCAGGAGATACTGGATATGCAAAAAACATAAAGCCTACACATATGAATTTTTGAAACAGAAATCAATCCATATTACCACCAATACTTGTGGCATTCCTTTTGGCTTGATAGAAGATTTAAATGCATCGTCACGTTTTTGTAGAGTGGCCTCGTACACCCTTTCGTCCCATGGGTACTTGTTGAACTCTGAAAGGTTGTCCACCAAGTCCCAAAGATCTTCTTCTATCCCATGGATGTCTTGGTTCCCCAACAAGAACATGTGCACCACATAGACTAATGCCACCTTCACCCTATCATTAGCTTCGCACTGAACCGTTTCACTCCCTTCACATTTACTGAGACGACGCATCATTTTTTACGATACGATTTTTATGGCATTACTAGTTTCTCCAACAACCTCATTTACCCGGTCCTTTGTGACTATATTGCAAAAAATAAAGTCATACAATTCCCCTCCAGTGATTCTCTTATCACCTGAAAGATACTTCTGCTTTATCTTTGACATCCTCAGTGTATATCCATCTATAAGTTCCTTCTCCACTAGACTTTAAAAAAAACCCTTTTCGTCCATTAAAACCGAAAACTAACAGAAAACATAAACCCCAAATTGTATGTTTCATGTCAGTAAACTCAAACATGGCATTAAACAAAACTCAAACCGAAATCATGTCATAAAAGAAAAATCAAACATATACCCAAGCTTTAAGACATCATGATTTAACTAAAAAAACACATACAATTTATAAATCTAGATTGATTTGCCTATTTAGTAATTTAACTAGAGATAAATGACAAACAAGGAACCAGCTTAGAGTTTATACCTTTCAATCGAATCTTCAAGTATCTTCAAGTATTTGCACTGATTCTTCTCCTGTGATCATCATCAAAGATAAGATTAAAATTTAAAATTCTAAGGTTTAAAATTCAATTCTGAGAATAGACTAAAAGGACGGTTTTGATACCTTCGATTAGATATTTTTGAGAGTTCTTCTGAGTTTAGTGGATTGAAAGACTGAGAAGGGAATTTTCTGTGTTTTGAAATTTTCTCCGAATATTTTCGCTGGCCAGAGTGAAGGAGAGTAGAGTGAATCTTCTCCTGAAAGTATCGAAATAGTGTGGTATTGATTGGTCATATATTGGCGTGTATTGAATTCGTACTAATCCATATTTTGGGGTGTATTGAATTAGTGGAACATACGGATTAGTATTTATCTTAATTCCCTTCCAATATGTGGACATCAGTGGTCAAAGGGTATCTTAGCCATTAGGTAAATTCAGTCACACTTTTGGAAGATATTGGGGATCATTCACACGATTGGAAGATATTTACCGATCAATCACACGCGCGGTCATTTCCACCTATCAGAACATGATTTGGGAGAAATTTTTGAAATGCAAATGGAGAAATTAATTAAACAAAACCATATAAGAATCAGCTTTGAATATCAACGAAACCCTCCACCTCCACAAACCACCACCATGAGAACCCACCACCAAACCATCAGCATCATGAAATCCCACCTCGACCACTATCACCATTAACAGTAAATTCAAAGGCTTTAGAAACATGAATTTGTTGGTTCAGTTCCTCTTCATATTCTTGATCAAATTCATCTTTGAATTCTTGAAAATAAGCTTCAAAATCACCTTTGTTATCAACTGTATCCAAAGGATCAATATGGAAGTTTCCACCAGCATCGTTCGTCTTTAATTCTCGACAACTAATCAACTTGATGTTGATATTGATGTTCTAATACGTTTACGTTATAATAGAATCTATAATAAGAAGAGACGCGGGACTCTTCTCAATGGGCAAATTTTCTAACTTGCCCATTTCCCATCCATTTTTCATAAATCATTCCATAATGAGAGCAAAATTGTTGAATCTTAGATTTGGCCATCCCATAAGAATTGCCCTAACGGCTGTTTTTGCCTAAATATTATCAGAATAATTTAAATCCTCAATCTAGGATTTATTTATTTTTTGGGAATTGGCCAGGGTTGGTCAAGCCAATTCATACTGATGGAGATTTATCAGATGATTGCAAAGCTTATATTTTCTTTATGAAGTTGTGTCTTAATGGTTGAGGCAGAGTACGTATAACTTAGGAATAATTATTTCCTACCATTTCCATGTTCTTGGTTGAGAGTCGAAGAAAACAACATATCAATACTTAAGAATTGTATAAAATGAATTCAACTGTAACATAATGTACACACAGGGAGATGGCTTTCTCAAGATAAAATCAGGACTCAACTCCATTCTTGCTCTACCTCATCTGAACGAACGAATTCTTAAGCCGCAATAAGAAACCAAAAAACATGAGAGAAAATTGTGTGATGTAAATGAATACACATGGTGATGTGAACTATGCTGAGATTGCTGGTTCAACCGAAAAAATTTATTGGCCAGAACTGAAATCTGTTTGTGAGGAGGCTGTGATGTATGCTGGCCGCCGAGATGCTGTTCTGGTTCTTTTCCTCAGCGCTTTACATTGCGACGAGATAGAGTCAAGTCCTATTTGTATTATATTTGGATGGAAACCAAACCTTCTCCTTTGAAGGTTCAAAATGTCCAAAACTAAATTGGATTGCAAGTGAAAATATTTCTAGGTAGTCTACCTACTCACCCCTTTTGTTGAATTTAGGGTTTAGAGAAATGGAAAAGCAATTGACATTTGTTAATCGGAGAATCCAAACGACCTTACTTGAACAGCATCTGTTCTATAGGCTCGTACCTCCGTATCCTTGGGTTCTAAGGAGACAGGAACCACAGTCTAGTTGATGAATCATGACCGCATGATCAGAGCGTCATTGATGGTTTACGGATCTTTGATGTAGATCATACGTGTGAGAAGAAAAAAAGAATCCAATGGATTGCAATTCCAGTTTCTGTCCGCAAATAGTGATGCATGTTAACTTGAAGTGCAGTTATACTCCGATGCGTCTGCTTTTGAGTACAGATATTCACTTTTGGTGGGGGATTGATTTGACAGAGATAACAAAGACTCATCTGCTTTAATAATAAGGGCCAAGTAAAATTAAGCCGGCAAGTAACGTACCATATGCTTTTAAAAAGAAAGCGCGAGTGTTTCACATTGGAATGGTCTTTGCTGCGTACTTGGGTTTGGCATTTATTCTCTGAGAATTTCTAAGTAAAATTTCTGATTAAAGGAAATAATTTCTTAAACAATACATACTACGAACTATAGTACATAACTTTAATGTGTGAGATGTCGCTGGAGGCAACATATACATTGGGCTCAACCATTGCTGCGCATTTCTGAATAGTTAAAAAGAACAAGGAGAGTACAGTTGTCTCTGTCATCTCCCCCTTCTCAAAATCTAGAGAAAAACCTATCAAATTTTTCTTTCTTAATGCAGATCTAGTCTTTTAGGGGGAGCAAATATTTCATGTTTTTAATTATACTACATATGCATAATTTTTATACAGGATTCACTTTCATTGATTTTCAATATTTTCATCACTACTAGAGTGTTTTTCATCTTCTTTATGTAGGCAATTTTATCTATATTTTTACAATGTTTCTTTCTAACAATTTGTTTGTGATCAAGTTCTTCTTTATTAGATAAATATATCTAAGGCTTCTAGATTATTCGCTAAACATGAACATTTTTTGGGAAATTCACTTATGTATCATAGAACATCTCTTTTCCAAGAAGAAAATATATCAAAAATGATCAAATTATAATTTGGAGTATAATTTCTTTTCCAAGCTCAAAGTATAAGATTTGGGTGTTGTTTCTATACATCGCTCTTTCTATTCACGATTTATTTACGTACTGCATCTTTTCTATATCTTTTTGATGTTTTGGTGTACTTGTTTTTCTTAAATATCAGGATGTAAAAGTTTCTTATTCGGGATGATAACAAAAAATATATAAGCAACATTCACTATTTATCATGAGATAATTTTTGGCAAGAAACTCCAAATTTATAGGAGCACCACTTTTCCATTAAAAAAAAAGACAATTAAAAAATGGCCGAATATAATTTCGAATACCACATCATCTCCCGTCTCTATGTACAAAAATTGAGTACGATCGCTCTTTTTATTCGCGATTTATGTGGCTTTAGAAATCTAAAATTATACCCTCAGTGTGGGGTTTGTCTACGTAAAAATAAATAAAACCCAGTCGTCCCTGATGTCGCCTAGAAAAAAAATAACTTCGTCAGAGCCGGACCTCAATCTCTTCTTTATATGCGAAGAACAGACCAAGATTTAGTTACGGGAAAAGAGAGCCGAACTGATCCTCAAGATGTTTTTCATTTACTAGATTGAGGTTCATCCAAGGTAAACAAAAAAAAGAAAAAGAAAAAGAATTTCGACCTGGGACCTTATTCTGTTCTTTGTAAAAGAAAAAAAAAAAAAAAAAAAAAAAAAAACCAACCGAACCTTGAATTCTGCTAGGAAAAACAAAAAATCTCAATTGAAGTGCAAGTGAAGAACATACTATATTCTTCTTTCTTTTTTTGAAGCAAAACTATATTCTTCTTGTCCTGAACTGGAGCCGCGCATGAGAAGTTAAAGTACTTCCCGCCATGTTCATCTTTGGTCTTTTTCTTTGGTACTTCCATATGTTCCATAACTTAAGCGTTCCTGTTTGGCTAAATATAATAAATACGTACGAAAGAAGATTCTCATCAATTTCTGTCGTATTTGTTTTTCTGTCAATGTCACTGTACAGTAGTAGTAACAAATAAACCAGTAATTATCTGTCAGAATATAATTCTCTCGAACTTCCTATAAATTGAATGTTGCGAACACCGGGATAACATCAAGTTTTCTTTGTAGTTTCAAATCCAAACATAAACTCACATACACACAAAGAAAAATCAGTTCTTTCACGAAAATGTTACGCGTATTCGACGATGATGAGCTAATTGAGAATGTTTTCCAAGGTTTTTTCAGTGGTTTATATATGTTTATAGCTTTGTTTTTGTTTCACTTTTGAATTTCTTAATTATCTTATAAATTAATTGCACTTCCTAAGACACTAGTACTACAGCTAGATGAAACTAATGAATTTCTGATACTTATCTCAGAGGAGGAAGATGCAGATGTTGAACTAGATGGCGGAAAAACGGAGGCCAGAATTGTTAACAAACAGAAGGCACCACTGGAAAAGAGCCCATTTAAGGTGCTGGTGGAGCTCAAGGGTGTAGGAGCCGACGAGGGCAGATTAGGCGTGGATCTTGTGACTATCTTAGATATCAGCAGGAGCATGAACGGACCCAAATTAGCAAAAATGAAACTGTCCATGCAATTCTTGATCCGGAAACTTAGTCCAGTTGATCGTTTGTCTGTCGTGGCTTATAGTAGGAGGGCCAAGAAGTTATGTCCACTGCGTCAGATAACCGAAGAATCTCAAACGGAGATTATAGATCTCGTCAATGATTTAGTAGCTAATTCAACGACAAACACTGAAGCTGGCCTTAGAATGGCTTTAAACATACTGAAAGGCCGCAAGCTTACAAAAAATCGCACTGTGGCGATCATGCTTATGACGGATGGGATGGAAGATGCAAAGAGTAATGCTTGCAGGGTTCCAGTCAGCGAGGTGCCCGTATACACATTCGCTTTTGGTAGAGAATGTGATCAGGACATTTATGAGGTAGTTCAGATTTTTAGTTAAAGGTTTACTCATTCCCAATAACTTCAATTAATTAGGTGCATTTTTCTCCGTTCTGTAGGTGCTTAGCGAAATTGCCCAGAAAAGCAAAGGGGGGACGTTCACAGCTGTTCCAGACTTGAATGATTTGACAGTTGCATTCTCTACGTCTTTGGCTGGGCTTCTCAATGTGTCTATCGAGGACCTGAATCTGACCGTGACACCACTGAATAGCTCTGAACTCAATAAGGTGGACGCTGGAAATTACCCACAAACGGAGCAGGCCACTGTAATGGATCCTATAACAGTTACGTACAGGTCAATATACGACAGAGAGACCCGTAAGGTCCTAGCAAACCTAACTCTGCCGAAGGTTGATAAAAGATTAGGTGTCCAGATTTTCAAAGTGGGATTTCGGTACAGGTATGCCCAATTTCGAATTAAACTATTTAAAAAAAATACATAAAAAAATAAATAAATAACGGATATGTTTGGCCACATAGGGTTCTTGGGAAGGATGCATTTGATCATGACGAGAGACTCATAAACGTGACCCGCACAGAGGAACCAAAAGAAGAAGAGATACCGGAAGTACTAGCAGAAGAAACACGTATCCAAACTGCAAATTCAATGAAAGAAGCCAGAATATTGGCTGACAAAGAAAAGCTGGAGGAGGCTAGGAAAATGTTGGAAGATACCAATACATCACTTCCAGAGATTGAGGCCATACTTAGAGCTCAGGTGGAGCACCTCCATCTACTCATGGCATCGCAAGAAACCTATGACAAACAAGGGAGAGCTTTTGCACTTGCCGTTGAGGCTTCTCATGAAACACAACGTGCCACAGCTCTCCCAGATGGTATTCCTGGTTTATACGAGACTCCCCTTATGGCCGAATACAAGAAACAAGCTAAAAATTATGATTTGGATCCGGAGAATTATGTAGTGCCCACAGCGGAGGAAGATAAGAGAGCTACCGCCCCGCCACCTCCTCCTCCTGCACCACAACAGGTGGATCGTGCTAATAAAATTCAGGAGATCCGCGATTTGATCACTGTCCTTGCCAAAAAAGTAGATGAGCTAGATTGATATAGACTCCAGCATCGTCCTACTGAAAATATCAATGACCTTGAAGCTCCAGCCATGGACTTGATTTCTATAGCTTTCTCTCAATAATATACGTCTGTATTTCATACTACTACTACTATTTCTGTTTGAGTTGCTTTTATGTTTCACGCCTTTGTAAAAATTGGTTTGAAGTTTGAAATAAATGTGTGTGTTTGTGTGCATGCTGCATTTCTAATTTCCTATTCCTTCTTTCGGACTATTCTGTAATCATATTACTGGGGGGCAAGCACTCTGATTACAGGTTGCAATTTAGCTAGACAGGTCTTAGAAATTTGATTCATTTTGCATTTTGATTGTTGCATCATGAATGTTATGATTTAGTAAGTACTTCGTTTTTCATTCATAGGAAAAGGTTTACAACGTAATCCTCAAAACCTAGCCCTTGTTGCATCATTAGACAACCAACCCCTAAAAATCCAAAAAGTAAGATAACCGGAAAGATTTGATGTAGAAATATAACTAAGGAGTGACTTACTAACAACTAGACAAACTGACTATCAGCTTTGAATCAATGACCGAGATAAATATCAGGCTTCTTTCTGTCCTTTGCACTCCTGCGAAGTTCTCGAGTTTCAGAACGAGCCGTTCCGCCAGTTTTCTTCTTGGTTGGGTCTTTTTCAATGGCGCCATTGCACCAAGTTCATTTTCTTCATCTTCCTTTTTTTCTTGTTGTTTTTCACTGTCAGTACCACAGTCACCACGACTAATATCACTCGATTCTCCACAATGAATTTTGCTTTCAGGATTCTATTTCAAGTTTCAAATTCTCCATTGCAAGTTGCAGTTGATGAACTTTTTCATTCATGCATTTCTCAATATCAACTGCTTTTTCTTGAAGTTGAAAGTGTTGGAATTTCAGCGTCTTAACTATCACTTATTAGACCTAAACATGATAGAGAACAACCATATGCCGAAAACAGAACTTAACACTAGTATTAGCATACTCAACAATACACAAAAATAGCACCATATGAAGCAAGAACACTATATATAGTTCATACTAAAACATGTTGAGAACAAGGAAATAGAAACACACAAGGCACTTGACCTTTCATGATTTATTATCAACTTCTATTTCCTCACATTACTTCGTGATGGATGAAAACAGATTTACTTTTAAAGAAAACTTGTGATGCTAGAAGAGATTCCTAGTCATGCTTGCCACATGTCACTCCAACCTTTCCATCATGAGTTGGAGAACACCTCATGGCTACATTGGACAACTCATATGACATGTCAAGCTGAAGGACATGTCATGCTGAGACTCAACCTTTACATTGGACAGCTCATATGACATGTCAAGCCGAATGACATGTCATGCTTAGACTCAACCTTATCTAGCATTAACCTTAAGATAGTCTTTAGAGTAATATTAAGCCATAAACAAACCATAAAACAAATTATAATAATCATGATTAACTTAAACTAAACATGAATAAATTTAATCATATGGGATTTATTGCGTAAAACACAAAAATTTCTAACAGCAAGAACTAAAATTCTGATGGTGCTTGCATAATACCATCTATCTCTGTATCAAACATCAAATCTAGATTTGCATTCAGATAGTTTTCACTTAAACTCATTTTGCTAAAGTTATACTACTAGTTTAGTTGTGGAAAATCTCACAACTACACCCCTGTAATGATAATAACACAAAGTTTAAGTCGTATTAATCCTCCTAAACGTTAATGATATTATTCACCACTTTGACACTTATATGATCTTTCTAAACTCTTTATAATGAATGTACATTGCTCTTACAGTGGATTCAAGCTAAGTTTGGAAACAACAATGGGGGAATATAAATATGCGGGCTAAGTTCTCAGATGAAACTTGTTTCTTTCTTTACTGATAACTTTCTTTGCTTATCTCTCTCAATTGATCTCTCTCTCTTTCTCTCATTTTTGAGTCCGTATATAGGCAGATTCATCAATAGAAGACAATCATGATTCACGTGCAAGATCATAGTTGACTGATTCTATATCAGTTTTTCTTACACGTTAGGCTTTTGGAAGCTGTCTCTGTCTGTCGCACCGTTGCTTGGTTCATCGCGCTTCTTCTGATGGAGTTAGTAATTGCGTTATTTTTATCGCGTAACTATTCGTTCACACTCTTTTCCTATTGCCGCGTGACTACTCTTCGCCTTGTTTTCTGGTAATTGTTATGTCTTCGTGCTTAAGGTTGTTTTGTCCATGGCGGAGTTGTGTATTTGTCTTGTGCGATATTTCGCCCCTACATTTTGTATCTTCTCGCATTTTTCTTCTGCAAGTGGAATAGTGCGATAATTCTGGTCAAACTTCGAACTAGCCTTGTCTTTTCGTCTTCCTTTACCCGACATTTCTCCGTGTTTTCCATATGATTGTTTCCACGTGTTGTAACTCATCTCTTTTCAGTTGGCACGTCAATGCTTCTATTTTGACCGGCTACTGCTATAGCCGGTTCTCTTGCTTCAATAAATTCTTTTGAAGGGAGAGATTCGTCCATTTTTACTTTCTTATTTCTTCTCTGTTTTGGAAGAGCCTGTTTTTATTTTTACAGAGGTTTATTTTCTGAGAGATTTACCATCATGTCGAGCCAATCCGTCATTCCTTCCTCTACCGAATCATCTCCCCGGTAAGTATTAATTGAATCTAGAATATTTTGGCTTGAGTTTTTAACATTGGATAGATGTTTGGGCTTCTTTCATTTCTGCTGCTGCTGCTGTTCTGTCTGTTTATGTTATTCCTATACTTATTACCATACCTGATTTCTATGCTCCATCCATACCCAGTTGAAACCTCCGGCTAAATCTGTTAGTGATCGAAAGGGGGTCACGAAGGAGAAGAACTATTCTCGCAAGCGGAAGTCTTCGCTGTTAGAGCATAGCTCAGTTGAACCCACCAAGCGTTGGTATGTCAAGTTTGGTTGTCATATCATCTAAGAGTCGCTTGATTATGTACTAGAGAAAATTTCATTTAGGTTAGACTAGAAAGTCTAGGAATGTTGGGACATACAAGTATTGCTCGAAGACCTGAAGAACGTGAAGAAGTAACGAGCTACAATGACGACATCATCCTTCCTCTTGAGGTTAGTAATATTGACTTGAACTATTTCATTCCTAACGTATCTTTCAAGCCGTGCTATATTGAAAACATAACTGCTAAGCTGTGTATGGATAATTACTCTAGTAGTGAGACATGATCATATGATTATAGTATTAAGGAATTAGACTACGAAGTATAACGCTTATCTTTTGAACTTCGTAGATATGACATCGACATAATCTTATGAATGCTGTTATGATTATGTGAATGGATAAAGGTGAAGATTTCATCCTAGGAAACATTTTTTTACATTTGTTTAAAGGAAGTACACTCATGAACTTGTTTTATGAATCGAAAGGGAATCGCTAGGATTATTGGTACGGCTATTCATTGCAAATCTTTGGATTACCAATCTGTGTGAGATGGTAGAACCGATCGTAACGTTGTTATGTATCTTGGTACCGTACAACTAATCACAATGCCTTACTTATGATTTGGTATGACTAGTTTTGATTAATTAGTGTAACTGATCCTAAGTAATCACCTGAGATGGTATGATCGATATTTGTAATTGGTGTGACCGATCCTAGTAATTGGTGTGACCGATCATATTGAAGTTGTGTAATCCATCCTTGTAATTGGTGTAACCGATCCTAGTAATTACTGTAATCGATCCTAGTGACTGGTGTGACCGATCACAAGCAATACCATGTGTATATGGTAACCTGTCCTGGTAATTGATGTAACCGATCCTGGTAACTGATATAACCGGTCCTGGTAACTTGTGTGACCGATCACAAGTGCTTCCATATTAGGGTATAACCGATCCCAGTGATTGGTAGAACTGATTCAACCCATGGATGTGATTTGATATTTGATCAATCACATAGTTGTCTTGGAATACAGATGAACCAATTCTAAACTTGTTTGGAAGCGTGGTATAATCGATTCCAAGATTGTAAATATGAAAGAGGATTTACAAAGAAGAGATGTCAACATTCTTTGAACACGTACAATAACTCTTGTCTTTTATTGTTCAAAGATATTCCTTAGTACTCAAGGAGATCCTTTTCTGAAATAAATTAAGAATCTTTTAATTAAGGTTGTTAGTTTTATATGCTTTAATTACCAGCAATTAAATGCATATCTCTAGAGAATAAAAATTAGTAATGTCCATTTACTAATTGGAGATTTTCTACTGAAAGATTTCGGGAAATATTTGACAAAACATTTACTGGAATTATGAAAACCGAAAGGGCATTTATTGCATATCTTGAGAATACTTTCGGTTTTGGAAATTCCTTGGTGTCCAAACATCCTTGGTCTATAAATACCTACGTTTGCATTTTTAGCAGACTATCCTAAGAGCCACGCAAACTTCATCTTTTTGTTGTTTCCGGTGGAGCCCACTACACCATATCTTGGTTTTAGCAACGCTTAGATTTCGGAGGTGTGCAACGGATATAGACGTTGCACCTTTTGAAACATCTATATCCGTTGCACACAGATAAATATGTTGCACAAAATAAATAGTTCTGATTTATTAAAATAAAATATTGGAGCAACGTTTTCGAATGTTTAAAAACGTTGTACACATCATGTCATTTCGGTAATATAGGGTATTGTGATGGACTCTTTTGTAGACATTTTCTTTTTAATTTTCTAATTTGGTTTTAATATTTATTTTTTACGAGGGAAAACTTATTTTTTCTTTATCTCTTTCTGAAACTTTACACCCACTTTTCTAACATAGAAGAAGATAGAG
This sequence comes from Papaver atlanticum, assembly GCA_023531105.1. Taxonomy (NCBI): domain Eukaryota; kingdom Viridiplantae; phylum Streptophyta; class Magnoliopsida; order Ranunculales; family Papaveraceae; genus Papaver; species Papaver atlanticum. Next base: position 942,208 of record JAJJMB010004080.1, on the reverse strand, counting down.
ATATGCTAGGTTTTTGGTGAAAAACCTGAAACCAAAAGCTTTATCTCTTCACCATTTTATCCCAATCGAGATCTTCTAAGCTTTATTTCTCTCTCATTATCTCTCTTTCAAAACCCCTCTTTTTAAATTGATAATAACTATGAAATCATAGCTGATTTCGGCTGAAAAACCATAAATCAAAACCTTTCTTTAAAACCTTGATATCATAATCAAAGGCCATTTACCAGAATTTTTGATCTATCGTGTAGTAAATTGATTTTTTTTTTTGAACCCTAGAAAATTTATTTTGTTCCTGATATCGAAAGGAATCCATCGATCCGATAGGTTATTGTTTTCAATTTTTGATGATGTTAGTTAATTTTGACCTACTTCTGTAATATCTCATAGAATTAGTGGTTTTATCTTGGTAGAAATTTTTGGTACAGATTTTGATTGTGCATTTCTTTTTTTGTGTTATTTGTAAGTCCAAAGCATGGGTAAATCTTAATTTCAGTTTTATGACTTCTTAGGTTTAGTTTATTTTGTTTTGTTGAAGTTTTTTTGGATTTAATTTGTGAAGAATCATTTCTTTGAAGGTTTGAGATTTTGCCGCTTTGCTGTATTGGATGAAGATAGTGTGGGTAATCCTTTATAGTTATCATTGTTGTCTATGTTGGTGTGAGGTAACAAATTCTAATGTATGGTTTGTGTGTTTTGATGCAGGGTTGTAGAATACAATATTGGTTCCTAGGGAATTGATGATAGGTCGGGTAATCGCACTCTAGATGTTTCTATGCTTTTTTATTTCTCTTGTATTGTATCTGAATGTTCAACTCTTACTTTTGTTCCTGCTTACTTAGGTTTTGACGTATTGTGCGCCAATTCTGTTCATCGCAGAGAGAGGTTTGTTGGCTTAATTATAGTTTATTTACTATATCTCTGGTTTTTAGCACTCATTGTGTGCATTTTATTGATTCATGGAGACACTCTTATCATCTGGTTCTTTGGGATTCGCTATAGGTATGAAATACTGCATCTATGGGATGTTTCTCTCAAGGCGTACACTGTCAAAGAATCTCAGGTAACAAGTCCCTATGTCAGTTTGGATGCTACATGGTATTCTTACCCTTCCGGTCACAATTTGAGCTTGTATCATTTTCTTCTATCATATGAGTTTTAACTTAACTCTTTTCCTTACAGGTAAATAATGGTCTATTAAGAACAGCTGGTAAGGCTTCTCAAAGGAGTACTAAGAAAGATTGGGCATAGTGGATGAGACATTTTAGTATTGAGCTTCTCAAAGAATCCACATCCCCAGCTTTGCGAACTTGTGCAAGGTTTGCGCAATCACAGGTGGTACCTGGATATTTTTTTTAAAACAAATTTGTTATTTGTGCATCTACTTTCGGTCTTGCCAATTGATCGCGAGATGTTTGCAGCTGGTTTTGTGAGTTGCTGGGCTCAGCTGAATGAAACTTGTCAGCAACAGTTAGTTTTTAGTTCAGAGATGACATTTTATTCTCCAACAGTTATTCTGTTGATGTACCTATTTATTGATGTGCTGAAATAGTTCTTGTATTTCTTGTTCATTTATTAGGGTTTATGGGCGCCTTGGACTTCCATGTTCATTAAAGGAATCAGCAAAGCTTGCCATGGTCACCTGAAAAAGTTATCCGTGCAGCCAATGATACTGGCCAGCATATCCGATCAACGGGGGTGCAAGGTAGACAATCTCGGATTGACGGTGTCAAAACATATTGAACTTACTCATTATTTTAAGTTGCTAGTGGGTGCAAGGTAGACAGTCTCTGTTTAAAATTGATTTGCACGTAGCATTTCATTTTTAGTGTCAAAGCAAGTTCAATGTAGCACTATTGATAATGCATGGGTGTTTCAATCCCATTAAATATAAGGGGAGAGATATTAAAATAGTGAAGCTTTGAATGGTGTGTGGGTTTAAGCATGCTTCAATGGTACTGTAGTGACCGTGTTTTATTCTGTTTATGCGCATACATACATGTCTAAACCATGTCCAGTTATGTGACTCCATAATGTTGATTGGATTCGTTATGGATTTAGAATGACATCTGCAGCTAACTCATTCAGTCAGTGTTATTGCTTATGCTATTAGTTGATTTAAATAGGTAGGATACGAACTTATATGATAGGATTCAATTGACATTACCTAAATTCTAAATTGTTGTTACTGTCTGATATTAATTGAATGATAAGAATTCTGGCTAGTGATAGTAATGTCAGTTTACAAGTCAATGCTAGGAATTGGTTTCCCTCTTGAGTTCGGGTATATAATGAATATGTGCAATGACATTTTGTGAATGGAACTGAGATATTGGACTGTGGTAGTAATGATCTCAATTCCTTATTTTATTTGGGATTGAAAGTGAAAATCCGTCTTGATGTATTTGCTGAGTTCCCATAGAATGGGCACCGATAGATCCTTGATACATTTAAACTATGGCACTCAACCAGCCTAGCTAGTCAAAAATGTATCTATCCTAAGTTTGAAACTGCATGCCTAGATTATTGTGAGTACTTGACTACGATGGGAATAATTTTACCATTTTAATGTAATACTGTACAAGCACTTGCTTATGAGAACTCTATCTGACTACTTTTGAATACTTTAAACTAGCATCCTTAAGTGATATTGTCAATCCTCATTTTTGTTTAAGCCTGGACATCCATTTTTTTTTAAGTCCCAATTCTGTCCAAGTCCTCTTACTTGAAATTTAGATGGGTGCATGCCATGTTAGTAAAGTCGGAATTCACTCTGTGTGTGGAACATTTTGACTTGATAGGTAACGTATTTCCTTTTGAAGTTTGGAAACTAAATATACGACATCTGGGTATTGCTTTGCGGAAAACTATCTACGTGAACTACAGATCAAGGGTACTTGATAGCTAGTGCTTTGAACTGTTAGTGAACACAACGATATAGTGGTTGGTCATTTTGGTGCTACTAGGTCACTTAGAGTACATGAAGATTTCTTAGATATGAATGCAAGGTACTCTATGCAAGGGTCATAGATAGCAGTGAGTGGGAAATTAGAAACATAGTTCTCATTAAGTTAATTCATAAATATTGTTCTAACCTCTTTGTCTAGCAAAAGGAAATATTCATTTTTACTTACAAAATGACAAACTTAAAAGCTTGGTATGTGAGTGCTCCGTGTGCAAAGTGCTTTCATCTACAAAATGACAAGATCATTAGTTACTTGGTATGCCGTGCTTCCGTTTGTGCCACTAAGTTTTGTAGTTTACAATTAAATGAACTCTTTGCTGGATTTGATAATTTATATGGGTTTTGTAAATCTAAGTGGCATTAATAGCTAGTGGTGATTTTGCTTAATTCTTACTTGTATGCTCGGGAGGGATTAGATGAATAACTTGGTGGATATGGTTGTGTCAAAATTAGTTGAAGTATGTTATACAGTGAGATGAGATATTGGACACGGATGCGACATATACACTTACATTTGTATTCATCTAGTCTAACTAGTTTTGATCGGTTGTATTAGCCATAATAGATGTGTTGTTTGTTGATAATAGTTTGGACTCGAGAGTATGTTCTGTATACATGATGTTGTTTCCATTCTCATAAACTATCTCTTTAGTATTTATTGTTGCCGTATAAATCATTTTGGCCTTCATGGATCGTTGTTTTCTCACAAATATATTTGCATACTCTGGTCGATTAACATCCATGAATGTCTTAGTTTGTGTAGTTACCAAAATGAACTTACTTGTGTATTTATATATTTGGGTACCCTTGACTTATCGAGAACAGTACTTTATTCGTAGTTCATTTGTTCACTGCAGATGGAATCAATTTACTTGATTTTGATAAGAGATAGTTGCTACCATTGTGGGTAGTTCATACTATCTACACTAATAAGACGAACTACGGTCGTGCTTGATCCCTTCGAGCAACGGAGAGGGAACGTAGGCAGCCACTATGCGGTTCAACACAACTCTGTGGGGTTGTTCATATCATCGGAAAAGACTTGGTTACTGCTTGGCAGTTCATACCATCTATTCGGAGATGATCGCAACCTTAACAGTATATATCGTTGGTAAGAGGTATTTGCAGTATTAGCTGTTCATACTACCTAGTGAGAGATGATTATTACCATCTCTTATTTTTGGCAACTGGCCGTGTAAATTATTAGAGTTGGCAACTGGCCATCTCTCATTTTTGGCAATTGGCCATATAAGTTGTTAGAATCGGCAACTGGCCGTTTCTTGTTTTCGGCAATTGGCCGTCTCTGATTTTGGCAATTGGCTATCTTTTATTTCCGGAAATTGGCCGTCTTTTATTTTGGCAATTGGCCATATTTTATTATTTTTGGCAAGTGGCCGTCTATTATTTTGGCAACTGGCCATATCTTATTTTCGGCATTTGGCCGTCTGTTATTAATGGCAACTGGCCGACTTCTATTTTTTTGGAAATTGGAACCCTAGTCGAATTTTATGAGTATTATGGTATGGGACCTATGCTCATAAAATTCTAACCTTGTGACTAATGAGATTTCTACCGTGTGCAGGATTATGTATGAACAAATCTTTTACTTGAGTGGCGTATCACAGAGTCGGAGCTTGCCAAGCTGGTCGTAATCCGACTCGTTGGGAGAAAAAATTCTCTGGTCCGTCACATTTGGTGTGCACAAAACATGATCGGCTGGGGATCCAACTATAATCTGTTTATCTTTGTGATAACCTTGATTGATTAGTTGAGTAGATCGGCATCAATACATTTCTTTGTGATTAATAGTATTGATTGCATAGTCTAAACAATTACTTTGGTAGTTGTTGAAGAGATGATCTAAGAACCCGACAAAGGAGTTTATTGGGATAAACGGAAGAGTCTTTTGTCAAACTCATATCACGTTGTTTGAAAAGAGTTTTTACCAAACAGATTTGTTGTTCCTTTACTGTTTGGAATACGAACAGAAGGAATTGTTCCAAGTGCGTGACTTATTACAAGTTGGAGGCGCAGCTGGGATACCGAGGGAACTAGGTGAACTATAGGTTTAGTTGCTTGGTCTCAACAATACGAAGTTGGTTTAGATTTTGTATAGCGTTTTAATTCTGAGAGTATTCAATTCTGGACAAGGTCATGGGGTTTTTCTGCATTTGCGGTTTCCTCGTTAACAAAATCTTGCTGTGTCTTTTACTTTTTTATTTCCGCAATTATAATTGTTTTATTATAATTAGAAGTAAAATACACAAACGTTAATTCCTAATTACTTGGTAGCAATCCTATTGTGTTTGGTTAAGTCCGAACCTTTTATCAAGTAAACATACTTTGTTGTTGTATTTTCTTGATCTTGTATCCATAGTCAATCACACAAGTTATCTTGTTGTCATATTTTCTCGATCTCGTATCCATAGACGATTACACGAAGTGTGAACCGATTAGTTGTATTGTCTCGACTCAGTCCATAGACAATCACTTTCAGAGAAAGGACTTATAGGTGGAAAAGTTTTAGATTGAGGTATATTTGGGTACCCTTGTCTTTTCAGTTACTTTAACTAGTCCTCTGTTGTTATGGAGGCAACAACATTATTTTTGGTAAGTACTCATATGTGGGAGGCGTTTAATATTTTTTGCTAACGCACTTATTAATACGTATGATAGCTTTTTCTCTTCGATATGTATCATGCAATGTTCTTGTTTTTGTTTGCTCTGAGGGTGATTTTTGTATATACTATCGGTCCAACCATGGGTGACAAAGCCAAGGAGTGATCAGTTCCTTAATTGGATAGGGAATCTCTTACGGTGTTGGACTTTTAGTATAGCATATCTCCCTTCTCGCATTAGTTGTGTGTCTTTATGGGATTTGTTTTTTTTAATAGTGTCCAGTTTCGGTTACACTTTCCCCTTGGTTGAGTGATCAGATGTTTGAATCACTTGCTATTTAACCATTGCTTGGAGGGCGATATCTCGGTCAAGTGATTCTTACCTTAGCCAAAGGAGAGTACCTTGATTCTGGATATCTCATGTTATGGTAGGAAATCATCCGATTCGTGATCGTGATGGCATTACCTTAGGTCTATTTCCATCTTAGGTAACTGAGGGTGTCCCCCGCTTTATCTTACTTCTTGAGGTTAGATGGCATTGCCTTAGGTCTATGTATCCGTCTGAGGCAGCTTGGGTATTTTTCCCGCATCATTCGTTGTAGAATGGAAGGTATGGCTAGCACCGTGCCATAGTCTTGATGGGCTTTGATTATAATGCGATTATGAAATGATTATTCTACATGCAAGTGCAAAAATGAAAGAAAAAACTTTACACAAAAAATCAAAAGAAAGAATAAATAAAACAAACAAACAATCACACAAATAAATAATTAATAAATCATAAGTGAGCAAAAGGAGGAATTTTATTATTTTCAAAAGAGGGTTTTAAAACCCTTAGCACATTCAGGTAAGGTTTCGTGACCTTTTACAAGTAGGGGTTCAAACCCTATTTTAATATTTTGACCTTCTAAGCGATAAGCTGTTTAAGCATTATATTGCTTGAGGTATTTGATGTTCCAGGGGCGTTCTAGGTCTTCCCCATTGGGTTTGAGCAATCTATATTCTCCATCACCTTCCTTAGCGATGACTGTGAGTGGACCTTCCCATGTGGGTGCAAATTGTCCCAACTCGTGCTGGTATGGCGGGATCTCATGCCAGACTTTGTCGCCTGGGCTAAATTGCCTATGATGAACACGTTTGTTGTATTCTCGGGATAACCTCCAATGGTAATTTTCTATTCTCTGAAGAGTTATCTCTCGGTTTTCCTCGAGATCATCTAGCTTAGCGAGTATCATGTCCGAGGTTAGGTTATTTTCCCAAGCCTCGGTCTTAGTGGTTGGGATCATCGCCTCGGTTGGTATGATCGTTTCCATGCCAGAAGTGAGAACGAAGGGGGTCATCCCTGTTGCTTCTCTTCGAGTGGTCCGATAGGCCCATAGAACATTGTGTAATTGCTCACACCAGCTAGCCCCATGTCCATCCATCTTCTTTTTGAGCATGTCGGCAATGGTTTTGTTAGTGGCCTCTGCCTGACCATTACTCTCGGGGTAGATGGGTGTGGATTTATTCTTCCTGATATTGAAGCTGTTAAAAAGGAGATCAATATTTTTCCCTCGGAGTTGGGCCCCATTATCTGATACGATGGCGGATGGGATACCGAAGCGGCATATGATATGCTCAAAGAGGAATTTAAAGACATCGTGGTCTCTGATGTGCTTGAGGGCTGAGGCTTCTACCCATTTGGTAAAGTAATCTATGGCCACGATTAAGTATTTTCGTTGCCCTGTACCAGCTCGTAGGGGTCCAACGATGTCGATTCCCGACTTGGCGAATGGCCATGGGCTTTGTACAGATTTTAAATCCATCGAAGGGGCTTGCCTTCGTTTACCAAATTTTTGACATTCTAAGCATAATTTCGCCATTTGCTTCGATTCTTCGTTCATGCGAGGCAAGAAATATCCTTGTAGTCTGGATTTGTGAGCTAGGGATCTTCCTCCACAATGGTTCCCTGCGTAACCATAATGTATTTATTTTAATATTTCTTGTCGTTCAGCAAAGGAAAGGCATCTAAATAAAGGTCCCAGATATGACTGCCTATACAGTATGCCTTCTCTGCGTTGGTAATTTCCTGATCGTGATATCACTTTGTGTGCGAGCTTTTGGTCGCTTGGGAGATCTCCATTGGATAGGTACTTCATTATCGGGGTTCTCCAATCGTCCTCGGGCAAGGCCTCTTCTTGGATTGTTGTGCCCACATTAAGAATTTCCATGTCTCCTTCAATGGGTATGGAGGGAAGCATTACCCTCTCGATTCTTACGTTTCTGGCCTCCAGATCTGTTGTCATGGAGGCAAGGAAAGCTAAGGCATCTGCGTGCCTATTTTTTTTCCTGTTTAGGTGTCGGAAAGTGATGTTAGGTATCTGTCCGATATAGTGTTTGGCGAGTTGAAGATATCGCTGCAAACATGCATCGGAAGCTTGATATATTCCATATATCTGTCGGACGATAAGCTGTAAGTCACTCATGAGTCTCACTTCATTGATGCCAAGTGCAATTATTACTCGGAGGGAATTTATGACTGCCTCGTATTCAGTTATGTTATTAGTAGCGAGGAATTCTAGCCTTAGGCTATAAACGATCCTGCGGCTTGTCGGAGTCGTAAAGACCATTCCGATGCCAGATCCTTCCGAATCACATGACCTGTCTACAAAGACTTCCCATCGTCTCGGGTTTTCCGAGTAAAGCAGCTCGGGTGGATCTTTTAGATCGTCCTCCATTCCTGGGATCTCTTCGATCTCGTCTAGAGGAAAGTCGGCCAAGAAATCCGCGACGACTTGGGTTTTTATGGCAGTTTGGGCTTGATATTTTACCCCAAACTGTTTTATTTGAGCTCCCCATTTGGAGATTCTTCCTGCTCTATCTGCATGATCTAGCACAGATTCTATTGGAGCTTTTGTGATGACAGTCACCGTGTGTGCGTGGAAATACGTTCGCAACTTTTGCGTCGCGTAGACCAATTATAGTACAACTTTCTCGATTTTAGAGTAGTTCTTCTCCGAAGATGTCAGAGTCTTACTTATGAAGTAAATAGGCTTCTCCACTTCTTTGTCTATGCGAGTTAGCACCGCACTGATCAAAGTGTTAGTCGCCGATAAGTAGATGTAGAGATCTTCGCCGGGATCGTGCTTCTATAGGATCGTCAAAGTGGCCAGATGTTCTTTGATCTTTTGGAAAGCTTCTTTGCATTCAGCGCTCCATGAGAACTTTTCGCCCCTTTTTAAGGTATTGAAGAAGTCCTTACATTTATCGGATGATCTAGCTATAAATCTTCCCAGGGATGCTAGCCGACCATTTAGTCTCTGCACGTCTATAACTGTTACAGGCGAGGGCATCTCTAGTATAGCTTGCACCTTGGCCGGGTCGACCTCGATGCCTAAGTTTGGTGACCAAGTATCCCAAGAATTTTCCTGAGGTTACCCCAAAAGCGTATTTTGCCGGGTTTATTTTCATATAAAACTTCCTCATTTGTTCAAAAATTTCTTTGAGATCGTTTGCATGGTCTTGTGAAAGTTTTCTCTTGACGAGCATGCCGTCCACATATACCTCTAGGGTTTTGTGTATCCAGCTATCAAACATTTTTCCACCATTCTCTGATAAGTCGCGCCAGCGTTTTTTAGTCTGAATGGCATCTTAGTATAATAGTATAAACCTCGGGGAGTGAAGAAAGCAGTGTGCTCTTGATCTTCCTCGGCGAGGTGGATTTGGTTATAACCTGAATATCCGTCCATTAAGGATAACAATCCGTATCCAGACGTTGCCTCTACGAGCTGATCGATATTGGGGGGTGGAAAGCTGTCCTTCGGACAGGCTTTATTAAGTTAACTAAAATCAATGCAGATTCGCACTCTTCAATTTTTCTTTGGTACTATCACCATGTTAGATATTCATATTGGATATTGTACTTCTTGGATGACTCCTGATGCCTCCATCTTTTTCAATTCGAATCTAATTGCTTCGTGATATTCTGGTGTCACCTTTCGCATCTTTTTCCTCACGGGCTTATGCTTAGGGTTAATTTTCAAGTGATAGCAATAGATTTATGGGTCTATTCCAGGCATGTCTTCCATGCGCCATACAAAGACATCAAAATATTCTTTTAGTACTCGTACGAGCTTTTCTTCTTCCTCTTTGTCGAGGAGAGTTCCAATTTTAACCATACCCGGATTTTCGGGTGTTCTGATGTTTACTTCCTTTGTAGGTTCTGAGGCAGAGAAGTTTGACCTAAGCTCTCCTACATCGGAGAGGTTTTGTATTGCTATAAGGGCGCTCCATGGGTGAGTCCGAGATTGACACATTGTCCGAGGATGGTACATTGTCCGAGCGCCTCACTTCGTTTGTTATCGCTATGTAAGTATCGATTTCTTCTTGGTTCCTGGCATTCTTAGCCCTTTTCTTCCTCGCCTTTGGGGAATTTACTCTGTTCTCTCCATTTTGTACGTCCATGTTATAGCAGTACTTTGCTTCGCCTGAGTCTCCGAGGATCTCTGCGATCCCATCGGGAGTTGGAAACCTTAGTCTTTGGTGATAAGTTGACGCGACTCCTTTGATCCCGTGGACCCAGGATCGCCCGACAATGGCTGTGTATGGTGAAAGTACGTCCACTACACAGAATGTGGTTTAGTTGAGGATTTTTCCTACACGGATTTCTAGAGTTACCTCGCCCCTTGGGCGAGTTGACCAGCCATTGAAGCCAAATATATTATATGTAGATGGTATTAGGCATTCGTTACTGAGACCCATTTGTTCGAATGTCTCATAGAATAAAATTTCAACAGAACTCCCACCGTCGATCAGTATCTTAGGCATAGCCCATAGCAGTGCCTTTGGTTTTTCTCCCTCATCTTCGTGCTCGGGGAGTGTGATAGCCATCCTGACCACTAGTGGATCATTGTGGTTCCGTCCTCCATCAGGTGCTCTAGAGTCTGAGAAGCTGATAGGTTGTTTCATCCAATCCCCCATAGGATGTTCCTTTGCCACACTGAAAACTTCATCACCTTCGAAGTTTTGCTTGTGAATTCGTCATGTGATATTTCCTTCGGGTGTGGGAGCGACGATAACCGAGTGCGATATCGTGTTGCATCCAGAATATTGTGCTTCGCGAGGAATTTCCACGCGATGTACGGGTGGTCCCGCCACTGGTAGAGTCGCTGGTTGAGCGATGTACTCATGAAGTTTACCTTCATAATTCATAACTTGCACCATCTTCTTCATATCTCTGCACGAGTCCGTTGGGTGGCTATAGAACTGGTGGAATTCACAGAAATCTGTCATGTTCCACAGGTAAGTGATCTTACATTTTTCGTCGATCTTCTTGAAGATCTAGGATATAGGAGTGTTTAGCTTTGTGTGGACTGGGTCTACAAATTTTCCCTTCTTTTGTTGGGCTTGGTCTCGCCCTTTCCATCCTCCACTTTGATGTTTATCGAACTACGTGGATCCATTGGTGGGTCGTCCTGCTCCTCGGACTTGTGTCTGAGGGTTCTGTGGCTCTACCACATTTGCTCCTCTACTGTTTCCTTTGACCAACTTATCGTAGGTCCCTTCTTGGAGTTCTTCAAGGGCTATGTAGCCCTCTTGTATCTCTCTCAATTTCCCTAGGCACGGGGACATAGTTTCGTACATGCGGACCAATATGGGATCTGTCTTCCTGAGACTGTTTTTGAAGCCCAACACTAGTCCAAAAAGAAGAATTTTAGACATATCAAAACTGTCGAAAATCGAGTTATAAGACTAATACCCTCTGTCCTAAAGTCTGTCATATTTTAGGACGGTTTGTATTTGTGTAAAATTAACAACAAATTTCTTCTGTACAAAATTACCGACTGATGAGGATTGTCGAAATTCTATAATCACAAATTCAGCTGAATCTGAATCAGGTGACTCAGTTCTAGCCGAATCTGATTCAGTCAATAAGAACTTAATTTTTCCTTCTTTTTTTTTTTTTTTTTTTTTTTTTTTTCTTTCTTTTTTTTTTCGTTTTGTTTCCAGATCAATACTACAGATAAGGCAACATATGAGTTTTGTAAGCAAATGCAACCCACTCTATTAAAATTAACTTTGAATTCAGTATACAATTAACCCAAACATCTCTAAATTAACAACAAAAGCTACTTCATGTTCAGAACAACAAAAAAAAGGAAAAAAAGAAGAAGAAAAAAAGTGTTATTTAACATCCAAGGGAACGAGTCGCATATTTCTTTGGCCATTCAATTGTTTCACCAAGATCAACATCTCCAAGTGTTCCATCTCGATAATTTCATCAATAAGGACTTCTTAACTTTCATCATTTGGTGTACTGAAATTAACATGTCCAAGGGCAACTGGCCTTCTTTAAATTTCTCAAGACGCAATCAGTTACTTGATTCTGTCCACCAGCAGTATGGGACCAAAATTATTACACAGGGCGAAACTTACACAAATTATACAAATCCAGGATACTAGTCTAGATAGGAATGTAAAATCCATAAAACAGTACGGAGTTTTTTAGGTGTATCAACAAACAAACATGATGCTAGAATGTAAATAAAAGGTCAAGTTTGTATATCATGTATGCTACTTAGTAGAATGTCATGACAAAAGAACAATTATAACAAGCATGCCATACCTGCTATGGAGCAGCAGCGGAGGGTTGAGCAGTATTGTTACCCTGCCTTCTTTCCTAAAAAACATTAAATCTTGCCTCTAAAGTATTTAGTTGAGTTTGAAGACCTTGACTTTTCAATTTCTCAATACGTAATTGTTCCCCACAAGCTGTAGAAGCAAGTATTTCTGTCTTCGATACCTCGCCACCCATCCCACGTACATAGCCCTTTCCATCACATTCAAAGACATATTAATTTCAGCAAAACAAGATGGTAGAAAAGGAATCAGAGTCCAAATATGCTTGTGAAGATACAATATAATCTTAAATTTCACTTCCACCAACCGATGAAACTAACATCAGAATCCAAATGCTTTATTATGGACGAGTTAGGATCGCGTTCAAATATTTCCCTAACCTCTTCTTACTTAATGATAGAATATCATTGATAAGTTAAAAAAATTATATGACCAATTAATATACATGAAGCTCAAGAAATCAACAAAACTTACTAGCTTTTTTGGTGCAATACGTTCGGGATGTAACGGATCATCTGGGATATTCTTGTAGACATGTGTAGCCATATAAAATACAGGTCTGTCCACCTCACCATTTGGGATCTCCTTTCTCTATTGTGATAACATTACAAACAAGTAATTTCATATTACAAGCTAGTTGACAACGAATAATTGGAAGTAATTTCATTCAATACTAACACATGGATCAATGCAATTAGAAAACAAGTAATAAGATAAAGTAGTACTATCTTATGTTCCACTCTTGGAATGCCTTTTCTACCAGTGCTATGTATCTTTAAATTGGACCTTGTAACCTTCCCTCTTTACCTACCTTCTTGCAATTTATTGGAAAAATATATATATATTTAAAAAGTCAGGCCATCCTTCTTCTTTTATGCCTTCAGGCGCATTATTTATTAACTCAGCAACAGTTCCGTTTCTTAGAGCTTCATCACAGATCACATTAAGGATGATCTTTTATATTTCCATGATTTATTTTCTTTCATCAAAACCTTTTTTATGGCGGCTTCAGGTACATTGTAAGCAGACTGCACAGATACATGCATAAGGAATTATATAAGACTCATAGGTTCTGAAACGATATAAATCACAGACAATGGATGAATAAATTCGGCCAGAGTTCAGTTTACCTTGCCTTTGTTCCTTAGCATCTTCTTTAGCCTAGTTCCTATAAAAAAAACATGATTATTACTCCAAATTCACTACTGATATTAACAATTTGTCTTATTTTGGTAGTCATTTTAACAAATGCTTTGAAATATTATAGGCATGTTGCTGACCTAGGTCCAGTTTAAGGATAATAAATGTACAATAACATCCTGAACATATCAATGGCATAGCTTTCCATGTATATGCACAACATGCAGAGCATTGCCCATGTTCACCAAAGTAAGCATGTGCTAGAAACTGTAGTCCTCCAAGAAAATGATACATAAAGCAATAAGGAAAGTTATAGTAATCCCCTGAAGACAATAACTTGGAAATACGGTTCTCAATGGTTTAAACAAATAAAAATTTGTGAACAGAAACTTGAAAAACCCAAAATCCAACATAAGTTTTTAAAGGAATTTCAACTCTTGTTGCCACCGCCTGTCGAGCACCCAGGTTTGAGGCTGGATGCGCAGCAAAACAAAGGTGAAAAAAAAAAAGATTACACTGATACCTAATCAACAAAAAAAAAAAAAAAAACTGACTGCTAGAAAAGAAATAAAAACAAGTCCCTCCTGTAGACTTTTGCGCTGCTGAGAATTTTCCGTTCCCAAAATTAGAAGGGAAACATATGGATGCAAATCGTCTTCTGCTTGAATTTTGTTGGTAAGAAACAACAAAATAGACCGCGAATCAGTAACCTATTATGAGTCAATCAGTAAACCTATGCTAGAAATTTTACAAACCCTAAAAGAAAATTGAATGTGAAACATACAAAATCAAAAAACCCAGTCTTCGAATCATCCTATTGACAGCTAGGATAGGAAAAAAGAAGAGAAAAATTAAATCAACAACAAAATAAGATCTGGAAACCATTCACCAATTAAGTATCTCAATAAAAAGACATAGATTATCCACTCAACAGTCAAAACACTGAGCAATGAACTCTCCCAGGCTTCATCTATTGTATTTTCTTGTCACAAATGAATCATAGAGCTACAAAAACTAGGTAGTTAAGAAAGAGCTATGCTATTTAGTAAACAAACCCCTACAGGAAAAATTCTGAATGCTAAAACATCTTATTCAGAAGTTCAATATATAACAGAAGTAGAGGTCGCTCGATAGGAAAGAATATGAGGTGGAACGCAAAGGTTCATCTATATATGAAGATTATGGATTAAGGGATCTCATCACCATTTCAAATCAACAAATTTTCAAAAAAAAATAAAAATCAAAAGAAGGGTTATCACACCAAAGTCTTGATTTTGGGGGTTTCATCTACTTATAAATGCTAAACCCAAAATACTGAAAACCCTAAATTTCATACCAGCAACAGATGATTAAATCAAATTCGAACCATTTATAATAGAAGAAAAATCTCATATAAGAAAACCCCAATCTAATTAGAATTTCATAAAGAGTAAGACGAATCAGATGATTATATAAATCAAAATCACAAAAATCCTTACTGATTTCGAGTCTCAATCTGTCCACAGTTTCTTCGCTTCCATATGTTTAATGATATGAGATAACGACAATGAAAATTCAGCAGAGAAAGATTATGATAAACCCATGATGGAAGAGAACCCGGAGGCGGTTGTCTTCTAAATCGGTTTCCAGTCTTCCAAGTAGTTTCTAGGTTTTAAGAGTGGGGTCTTCTGAGTTGGCCGTAGGATCACTTTTATCAAGGGCCTCAAAAAAATTGTAGAATTTAATTGGTTTTATTATAATTTTTTATATGCTGGGGTGGAACTTAAAGAAGCGGGGGTAATTAGAAATCAAATAAAATGACAGATTTTTAGCGTAAGATATGAGATACAAATTTTTCGATGCATCCAAACTATAAGACATTTAACGACTTACGGGAACTGTCGTTTTCCGCAAACATCAAGTGTCCTAAAAACCTAAGTTTGGACTAGTGCAAGATCGCATAGGCCTCCGGGACTCTTCCGATCTCGGCACACAATTTTCTCCAGCGAGTTACAAGAGAAAGGAGCGACTCGTTTGTCGCTTGAGCTAATTGGAATAGCATGTCGATCTCTGGTTTGACTCGGCTGTTATGTATGTATGCCTATAAAAACAGCTCGGATAGGTGGTCGAATGACCTAACTGATCCGTTTGGCAAATTATTGAACCATATTAGGGCCTCATCATTTAGGCTTGCTGGAAAAAACTTACACATCATGACATCGTAATGGCTCAATTGTGTTAATGTTATGCGATAAGACCAGAGGTGCTCGATCACATCCCCAGTCCCGCCAAAGGGAGTTACGAATGCTGGAAGTGAACATTTCCTTGGAAATGGTTGAGCCAATAGACTCTCCGATAGTGGAGATTGTCTGGCCTCTTGCATTACTTCTGCCAGCTTTTGGCCTCCTTCTCTACCCGTATCCTCTCTGCACATCGCTTCAAGTTGGGAGAGTCGGGCTTGTAATTGATCGTCACTGTGCATCGTTTCGGCCTTCTTCCTTCGTCCTTGTGCTCTTTCAGGCGAGAAGGAAGTTTATGGGAGGCGATATCTTGATAGTCCTGAGTCCTCGTCCGACTGTTCGACATACGATACTATCTTAGAGCGAGTTGACTTTGAAGTCTCCCCTCGTTTGGGGTTTATGACTTTGGTTCTCGGCCACGCAGTTGGTTTTATTTTCGTCTTATTTATTCTTTTCTTGTCTATGCTTGGGATCGACATCGGACGATCCCTCAGAAGGACTCTCCTCGTTTAAGACTTCTCGGCTTCCCTTAGGAAAGCGATCCTCTGTCTCCTCATTTGAGGTGTCAGGGATATGGACTCGCTCATCATCCTGCAAGTTTTCAAAAGGATTCTCCTCCTCGGGGGTCTCCTCCATGATAGTGAGTGTCATTTTTTTCTTTGCATTGTGTTTTAGCCTACGGTTTCTCTTTTCGAGCCTCCTGTGACACTGTTTTAGCTTTTTCAACCTTTCCTCCTGCGCTTTTTGGGCTTTCAGAATAGCTGCAAGAGTTGAAGTGGTGTCTCCGAGGTCAGAAGTGCTATCCTTCTTTTCCTCGTTGTTTATCGTTTGCCTTGGCAATCGATTCAACCCTCCTGGTTTAGTTAGATGAATATCGCCCTGTCCTTCGAAGGGATTTCCCTCTTCGTCAGAACTAGAGTTTTCTGTTAACCCTTCCCGATATTGGTTATCGGGCTGTCCCTCTCCTAGGAGTACACCATTGTGCATGGTTTCGCCTAACTCCATTTCTTCTAGTCCTTCGGGTTGGCTCCACCAATTTCACCTTGACTCGTGCGAGCGGATCGTCTTGTCACCATCGCGTTACCTGCGATATATGTAATAATACTTAATTTGTCTTTTCTTTTAGAAAAGTGGGACCATAAATTTGCAGGTCATGTGCAATTACTAAGTCATAGTTCAGACTAGACAGTTTAGTACATGAAGACTTTTCAGTAAATTTTGGAGACATGTGAAGATGTCAAAACATTCCCCACTTGCACAAAGTTTTAGTGATGGAAAAAAAGTGTTTTGTTTGTCTCTTTTCTCGAGAAAACTACCTACTTCTACATGTCATGCCTTTACTGGGAAAAAACCAAGTTATGACGATTGAGCACGTTTTCCAATTTAATGAAACATTTCTCATCATCTTTAAACTTTTGATTTTGAACAAACTTTGAGTTTGATAATGATTATATATGTACTCACTAACCTTTTCCCTTGACTTAGAATCAGATTTCTAAGAAGAAGATTATGAATTATTTTGAGTTTCTTAAAATATGAAGAACATCATGAATAATTCGTCTTTTCAACTTTCATAGGATGGTGTTTTCTCTTATGAAGTTTACTGACTTAAATTTCTTCCCAGCCCTTTCATGGAGGAGATCGCTTGAGTGTTGTTTTGAAGTGTTTTAAGCTTCATTTTCACTCTGATCTTCAACTCTCCTGAGCATCTTAATGAAGACATAAAAAATCTTAAAAGAACGAAAATCTTAAAGAAAATTAACCAAAATGATGTAGATCTGATGATTCTGAGGCTCTTCAGGACTTCACTGATCGTATGGATTGTGTCGCGTCCAAAATCTACTCATGAATTTGATAGAGTTCTACACAGTGGTGTGAAATCCACTTCTCTTAGAGAGATTATGAAAAAACTATAGAGTTGTTACTAGGGAGGTAGATTAGATTTTCATACCTCCCTGTTTCTAGCGCCAAAATATAAATGCATCTTTTCTGATGGCTACACCCAAGTAGATCTAAAGGCTATAAAACTACTAACATTCAAGATTCAAAGATAAACAAGATGTAAAGGACATGAAAAGTAAAGATTGACACAAGCATATAACGTTGTTCGTCCATGAAGACCTACGTCCATGGGAAAGAAGATGTTTTCTTTATTGATTAAGGTCTTACCCTTGAAAGAGTTACAAATATCACTTAGATTTCTTACTCTCTCTTTCTCTAAATCTCTCTCAGGAATTCTCTGTAGAAAGACCATCTAAGATTACATATCCATTTCTTTCTACATGGACTTGTATTTATAGGCAAATTAGACCCGTGAAGGACTGATCTCGCCGAGTTGGTGGAGATATCGTACATCTTCTCATTACTTCGAACGAGTTCTATACTATCCCTCGTGATGCCCTGCTTGGTTCTCCTTCCAAGTCATCTCGTCCTGTGCGTCATCGCGTTGGTCTTCCTTGGGGAACCTCGTGCTGCACCATCCTTGCGTTATAGTATAGATCTTCCGAGTCTTCTGATACAATGTAGATTCATCCACGCCACTTCTAATCCTTCATTAAATGCATTCCTTCATTTTAGACTTGACCATCTGAGTCGATTATACCACTCCTCACACGCGTCATTCATGTAACGTTGTAGCAGGCTTCTCGATTCAGACGAAATCACCTTTTAGAGTATGATTCGATGCTTCTATCTCATCACCTTATCATGAAACCATCCCTTGAGATGTTGACACATGAACATTGGATAATTTACCCTCACAGACGCACTGGCAATGCACGTGCCGACTTATTATTGTGTCGCCTTCCTTTTTCATGGTGTAGGTGCTCCACTAACACCTTTCATCCCCTCTCCCTTCCTATGACAACCACAAATGCAATACATCCTCCACGTGAATGTTGAAATGGAATAGTAAATTTTATGATCAGTAAAAATGTTTAGGTAAAACTATAGCAATTATGCTGATGATGAGCTGCTCACGGGCTTATGGATAATCAAAACAAATGGGCTCCAATACACAACAGTTCGTGCAATTACACTTCTAAGGCTCATTAGGTGGTGGTGCTGTTGCTAGCAGTGGAGGTGGTGTGGTGACGGTGATTGAAATGGACTGGTGGCGGTGCTGCTGGTGATAGAAGTTTTGTGTGATAAAAGGAAGTTTTTAAGGGTGCGGCAGTGGTGGTGGAAGTGGTGTTGTGGTGGAGGTGTTGATGGGCCTCTAATTGCTGCGGTGTGGTGGTGGTGGTCCGGTGGAGGTGTTGTTGGATGGTGGTGGCAATCTTATTCTTGAATAACATATGTGGTGGTGCGAGCAGAGGTCAATGTGGTACTGTTGTTCGTGTTGATGATGAGACGGGGCGGAGGGCCGGCGATAGCAGTAATGGACTGTTTTTAATTGAAGTGTCAGATTGGTGTAATAGAGTTATTTGATGGGGGTATAGTCGTCCAAATAAAAAGTAACCAAAAACTCGAGGGACACAAAAAGAATCCTCTCTCGCCATTAACGACTTCAACATACCACCATGGAAGGAGATTTTTGAAGCTTGCATCGTCCGTGTAAACATGGTCAAGGACCATAATTAATTAATCTACATTAGAAACCCTATCAATTATTCTTAAAACAATTGAAAATTATGAAGCTTAAATCTCATCTGCAAGTCCATAATTTTTTTATAGATCAGTTATCTCCATAACTGTGTAGTTGTTGTGACACCAACACCACACCGTTAGTTTACTTCCTGTATTTAGCTTTATTAGTTTTCCATTATTAGTTCAACTTTGTTTCCTAGTTTAGACAGTTTAATAACTTTAAGTTCTTTTCTTGTTATTCA
Organism: Papaver atlanticum; assembly: GCA_023531105.1. Lineage (NCBI taxonomy): Eukaryota > Viridiplantae > Streptophyta > Magnoliopsida > Ranunculales > Papaveraceae > Papaver > Papaver atlanticum. Next base: position 922,821 of record JAJJMB010004080.1, on the reverse strand, counting down.
TGGCTTTGAAGTTATAAATAGCCTGGCCGCAGTTTATTTTGATGAAATGGAATACAACTCAAGTTTTCTTAAACACTTTTCATCTTAAGCTGGTGGCTAACCCCCAATTCAAAGGGTTTATCTTAGGGTTCTTGATTAGTTTATTTGTTTTTCTCCTTGTGTTTGATTTAGAACCCTAACAGTAGTGCCGGAGAAAAATGGTATTGGGTGTTTTTTTTAGATAACTATGTAGTGCCGGAGAAAAATTGTATTGGGTGTTTTTTTTGAGATACGAACAAAATCAATCTACTAATTGAATTAATCTTAGAGAAAAACCCCAAATCGATCATTGAGTCTCCTTGCTAGGAACGTTGTTCGATCATTACGTTTTATGTTTTCCAGTGGAAGAAGGAAAGAGATGGTAGATTATAGCCAGAAGTGGAGACAGACAGAAGGTTAAGGAAACAGGGTTCTAGAATTTATGAGGGGTCTAGTTAAGAGTAGTTTAAAATGATAAGGATGTTCAAAGAATAAAAAAAAAGACCAAAGTGTTGAAAATTCTGAAAAATAAAATTGTCTTCATATAAAAGTTTTTTGTTTGTTTAGTGGAAAGACATTCATAATGCTCTTCCTGTCAAAAATAGACAATTTAAACAAATGGATGGTTCTAATCAAAATTGTGTTCTCTCAAGCAATCTGAATTTTTTTCTTTCCTCATATGTATACTTCTTAGATGAAACATTATTCAGTTCTATCATGGTTTCAAATGAGGAAGTTAAAGGATTCTTATATTGGTATTTACCAGGCCTCTCGCTCTGTTTACCTATAGTTTGGATTATGCAATTCATTTGGAAACATAGATATGGAATTGTGTTTAGTAACATTTTACCCAACCTTAACACTGTCATTTATCATGTAATATCTTAGAGAAATTTTTATGGGATGTGAAAATCTTGGTTTTTCCTATTTTTCTCCCTCTAAGGGATGAACAAACTTAAAAAAATGATGGACAAATGATAAAAATTATTATTTTTCCCTCTGCGGTTAGAGAAGATCCGCGCTATTCATTTTAAGGCGCACGGCTGAACTTTAATTGCTAGCGGTTGGACCATCACCGCACGCCATAGTTTCAATTGTTGGCGTCTTTTTCAACTACGCGACGCTAGCTGAACCGCTTAAAGGATATATCTAAACGGTTAAATTGTCATCTAATGCCTCTCTTTTTTTCCTATCAATTCAACTCTTCTCAACTCCAAATACATACACCTTCTACACTTATAATTTCACTCAAAAATCATTTGAAAATGCCTCCCAGAGTTCTTGGTGTTAAGTTTACTCTAAAAAAGGATTTAGCTATTTATAGAGATTATGTTTTTCAAATAAGAAAATTTGTATGTAGTAATCCACTCGCATCAACTCTGAGATTTTAGGAGAACATTTTTACAATTTTCATCGCAAAAACGAGAAACGTTTATGCGTGAGGCTCAAGGAATGTAATATCGTTTACAAATCGTTCATCAGCAAATCACGCAGTTTCTAGGTCAAGTAATGAAACAATAGCTGAAACAGATTGAACGATGAATGTTTTTATAAAGTGGAATAAAGAACACCAGTGATATAACAAGTATCTAACGACAGACCTTATCACTTTCAAAACTTGTTTCAGCATTTTTAGAAAGCTCCACATTTTCAACCTCTTCTTCCTCAAAAATGCTCCACCACCCGACCATTGAATGAGGACATTAATTAGGGGCTATGTAGTACATACTTTAATCCAATGTAGTTGCTTTAATTTAATGTAGTTTCCCTTAAAGAAAGGTTCATACAAGTTTTGATTACTGATGCAAATACAAAGATATTTTGATTAATTAAATAAACATAACATAGTTAAACAACAAAGTGAAACATAAGAAGACAATGAATCAGTTCATACACTTAATCAACCACTCCACCATAAAAAAATACGATATTTTCAGAACTGTTATCTGTATGTATCTTCTTCTGTTAAAGTTTAAAAATGCATATAAGTTCTGCAACCTGGATTTGGACATCCACTAATTTTCTATGGAAAATGCTACTTTTTGGTGATCTCAATCTCCAAAGTGGTGGCAGCGTAACTCTTCAAATTTTCTTTAAGTTTCAAGTTTTCCCACAATGCTGCTACCTTTTATTCATCTTCTTAAACCTTCATAACATTATCTAACATATGTGGAATGTTGACATTGCAAATACCTGACTATTTTGATGCATTAACAACATTCTAATGAACACTTAGAATACATCTAAGGGCATTGCGTCAGACTCTGGTTATCCATGAAACATAATGGAAAACTCTCCTTTCCTTCCATGCATATTTGTTTCCTTTTGATATTAGAAAGCGTGGCAGATGGTATTGGTTGAGAATAATTCGTGTAGGTTGGTTGAGAATGAAAATTGTTAGTAGTTTGACATTTTATAAGAAAAAAATAAAGTCCTCGTCACTTTTAAAAAAATGATTTTTTTATACATAGAGCTGCCATTGTATAGTCGTTAGTAATTCATGTGCATAAACTTAATACAATTAAGTAGTCGTCAGTAACTGTAAGTGCAATAAGTACCGATAATTAAAAATGAAAGTCAAACTTTTTAAATTTTTAAATTTTTAAATTTTCTAATTCATTAATACAGCCTCGTTGATTATTCAAATAAAAATTTTCTAATTCTTTTTAAGTCTTAACTTAGACAATGAAACATAAATAATGATTCAAATAAAAATCTCGATTTTTATTAGAGGGAGAGTAAAAATTGATCTGAGGAGAGCAATAAATAGTTGTTGACTCACTAATAAAACCGATTTGATTATGTTTTTCTAATTATGACATCGTTACCCCACTAGTTGCACCCACTAACCACACCGGAATGACACTCATTCCCCAATAAACCTCCACCACCATCGCTTCCACCTTCGCTGCCCATACCAGAAATCTAGGCTAGGGTTGATGAAATTTGAGCCTAAGAATTTGAAGACAGGATTGAAGAGAACCAAAGAGATATCGCATATCGGTGGAGAAGCCAAAGGAATATCGGATTGCAGATTATCTGAAGTAACTAGAAGTTTACTGGAGAGATAGGATTTTCGGTCAACAGAATTGTTGCAAAAGAAAGAAAAAGTGGAGAGATAGTGGCGGAATTATTAGGGTATTAGGATGTACGAAATTCCATGAAATAGTGATGAATTAAATCATTGTAACCAGTTACGATTAGGAAGTGCAATTATAATACCTTTTTTTGTGTTAAGTAACGATTGATTGAGTACTTTATACGCTCTTCCGGATAAAAGTAGTTGCATATGTGTTACGGAGACTTGTTGCCAAAATGAAAAATCCATCTCTCTTCGAATTTTATGCCTAGAATGATAACCCCCTCTACTGAAGAGATTTATTCCCAAGATTAGATTAAATGGTTTGTGAGCGTGTGAATGGGTTGTGTATTAGTAAAGGTATTTTGGTCGGAGTTAGAAAAATATATTGAACAGGTTCAAATCAATGAGTCAACAACGATTTTTGCTCTCCTCAGATTCATTTTTGCTCTCCTTCTAACAAAAATCAAAATTTCAGGTAATCTCGGACCTGCTGGTTATCTTCATTTGCCGTATCTTCCATTAAGCGCGTTCGTGAACTCTTCTTTTTTTGTTTTTGCAACTTTGGTTGTTAACTTTCGTAATTTGCATTCCTAGCAGAACATTTTCCTTGATTAAATTCTAAAACTTGTATTTTCCAATTATTATTTTCAATCTTTCCGAAACTACCACATTCCTTACAAACATCACCAATTTTCGCGTCACAAAAAAGTGTAGCTTTTTCAGACATTTGAATTGAGGAATTTAAAACACTAGAATAAAAATTAAAAGAGATTTTGTAAAGAAAATTTAAGAGAAGTTAAATTTGGTGTAAGTTAAGTGTTTGAAAGTGAGGGTAATTTACAATGGTAAAAATATAGTCGTTTTCTTACTTTAAAAAACTAGTCGTTGAAGGATGAACATAAATGCCGGTGGTGTAGTATCGGCCATTGGAGGCTAGACATCGAGGGACATCGGCTAATACTTGACAACCCTCGCTGATGTTCAACCGGCAGCATCCAAACTAAGGCCTGGAGGTTTTATTTTAGTCGCGCGCTTCTTCTTCAGCCACCAATCACTTTTTACCATAATGAAACATTCCCTTAGCCCATCCACGTGACTCACTAAATCTCCAAATTAACAAAACCCCATAGGAAATTCCCTTATGTTGCACATCATCATTTAGATGATTTGTCTGTTAATGATAGTCATTCCCTTAAAACCAGTGATTCATTTCTAAACTCATTTAGGGATCTCCTCCTCTGCATTTTTTGTCCAGATTCCCTATTGGCTTGTATCGAAATTATAGTTTGAAATCATGCATGACTTTTTCTTTGGAGAAGAGAAGCACAAAAAGGGTCATAAATATGTATACGGGAGCATGAGCTATGCCGGAAGCTATGGAAATGACAACGGTTAATGGTTGGTATCATGTTATCTTTAAAAAGGATAACATTTCCATTTGTTCATACTACAACGAAAAACTGCTCTTCCTCCATGGAAAAGTACACCACTATATATTTAGGTTAGAGTTGTTGGCCAGAAAATGACTTAAAAAAAGGTGATATTCCGAACATGCATTCTTTTTGCAAAGTTTCAAAAGTGACATATGAGACTTTATATACCTTCTTTACCTTCCAAAGTGGTTTTTTTGGTGACGGTTTTGGTCGAACAAGGACTCATAGAGTCTTGTTGAATGACCCTATCATAGTGTTGACCATTGAAGGCATAGTGTTGACCAGTCAAGGGTGGGAGAGCATTCCCACTGGACACTTGAAATTGTACTGTTGACCGTTGACTGCGTATTGTTGCCAATAAACATGGGTTTAGTTAACTGGCAATATTTTGAACGCACTATTAGTGCACTCTAAAAATTGGTCTTACCGCATTCAACATGCAGTCGTGTTCATCATCATTTCATGGACATAGACGGTAGTTTTTTGGTCATATTTTACCCTTTTAATCTTACTTTTCTGTTTTGGTACATTTGAGGACTTTGGGGTTATACATGATATCTCACCTTGTTTTAAGTCTCTTTACGATAAAAATTTCCTTATATGGTATTGTGTGTTTGTATGTATAGAAGTTGTAATAAGGTTAAATACTTTAGCTAAGGCCGCTCCCAAACATAATTTAGACATCTCGTAAATATAATTTATGTGCGTATGGTGGTCTTATCCGCATGACTTGTTAGTTTCTTTATAAATCATAATATAAAAAATTTGGTTGTAAAATAGAAAAAGGACTCGAAACCATCTCAAGGATCTCGTACTACTACAAGTGCAAATCCACTTTTCACCTTCACTTTAAATGATAAAGAACCTTAATTTCAGGGAGATTCTAACCTCTCTTGGGCAGTGGGAGCAGGCCACATAGTTCACCTGAATTTCTCCCATTCTGTTTTAGTTAATTCGTTCGCAATTTTTTTGCATTTTTTTTTCCTTTCTTTGAAATTGTTTCTCTCTGTTTTCTTCAACCCCTGGTAGATTAGCTTGTAAATTCCTTCTCCCTACAATATATTCTCTTTTCCTATAAAAAAAAAAGAAAAAAAGCGCACATCTATTGCAGAGATTCGAACACATCTCATACAAACACCATCCATCTTATTCATAAAAGAATTTATGCACGTGCCATTCATAAAAACATATATTCGAACACATCTCATACAGCTCCATCCATCCCATTTATACCAAATTCAGATTCGAACACATCTCATACAACATCATCCATCTCATTAATGGAAAAAATTGATACTAGTGCAGAGATTCGAGCCCATCTTCAGGACCATGAATACAAATACATACATTTTACGGATTCATACTCCTTACACAAATTTAGTGCCATTTATACAGATTCGTACTGCCATTAATACAAATCCATAAAGATATCTTACGGATGTACAAGGGAGGAGATTCTGAACCCACCTCATGCAAATTAGTTAGTAAGGAGATTTTTGCAGCAAAGAGTCCTAAAAAAGGCCCAAATATGGCAAACATATTGTTAAATTCCAAAATCAACAAACATAATCGAAAGGGCAAAATATGACCAAAAAAAATAAATGTCGCTCACGATTGCATGACCAATGTGGTAATTATTGGAGTGCATTAATAGCGCGTTCGAAATATTGAATAGCAAATTGGACTTATATTCATTGGTCAATAGCACACGACAATACGCAGTCGACGGTCAGTAGTACGTTTTTCGAGTGTCCACTAGGAGTGCACCTGCATACTTGGATCAGTCAACTGGAATAGTCAACGGTCAACAATATGTTTGTTGTGCGTTTGCTGGACCGAATGAGTCCTTGTTTGACCAACACCGTTGCAAAAAGTCTACTTGTGGAGCATAAAAAATTTATAATACCGTTAGCAAAACTCTAAAATATCATTTTTGGAAGTTTTGAGCCGGAACAGTACGTGTCAAGAATGTCACCCTTTTTTAAATCCTTTCGTGGTAGACAACTCGTTAGCAAGCGATTTAACTACCGTACCACCCGCGTTCTTTGATAATAGTGAACTTCTATTAAATTTATATAAATATCTTTAAGCTCCTAATTTTAGCATCTTTGTAGGAGCTCATTAGAGATCACACATATATATCAGCAGCTCACAAATTAAAATAAAAATGGCAATTCGATTCACGATTCAATATATATGATTCCATTATTGGGATGACCGAGCGAAGCGAGGGAGGACCCTATATATGGTGACTTTGTGTTAATGTGAAGCATGAATTTTTTTTCCAATTTGACACAAAAAGATTGGATTTGGAGCCCCTCGGAATTTTGGTCCGGACTTACGGAATTTACTGAGTTGTCCCTATGAGACATTAGCGTAAATAGTTACAAAACGAAGGGCAAAACAGAATTACAACTCAAGGGGTCCTGGGGTCGAATCCCGGCCACCTCCAAAAAACTGAGAAAGAAGGAAGAAGAGCAGCTACTGCTGCTGTTGAATCTGACTGGAAAAAGAGAAATGAGAGATAAAGAGAGAAGAATTTGTTGTCATGGATGGATTCGAAGGAGGTTAAATGGGTTGTAACAAGAACAACATGGATCAAATTTTAGAATCTCAGAAGCTAGGGCTGGAGATGATAAAGTGTCGATGTTAATTGAAACAAGAAGAATTGATGTATCAAATGATCGAGGTTGTGGTGATTAGGGCTTGAAGGAATTGGGGGTTTGCTTTCGGTTCTGAAATAATGAATGAATGGGTCTGTGATTGATGAAGGAGATGGTGTTAATGCCGAGAAAAAACTGGTTGGTGCTACTCGGAGTGTATCAAATCAATTGGATTTGTTTCTTAAGAATTAATGTTCGCATAAGTTGAACTGATATGGTTGAATCTATAGGAGATGGGTTGAGAATCTAAGAAGAAATTAGTGTTACTGTCACGAAAGTCGGAAGATAAATAATGTGTTTGGAGACCGGAAAAAAAAGACAGGGAAGATGAGCGTGATGATGTTGATGAAATGGGTCTGAGGTTGTGTATAAGGATGAAAAGTTATTGTTGATGAAGAATAACTCAGATGTGGTTTGTAAACTGGTTATTCAGATATATGTTAGGAATGATACATGGAAGAAGAATTTGGCCTGAAATTGGCCTGAGAATCATACTGAAAACAGAGGAAACTCTGCTGAAGTTTTGGTCTGGTGAGTCAACTCAATAACTCGCTAAACCTAACTCGGTGAGTCAGCCGAGTAAGCCAATTCAACCCTGAATAAGACAGCTAACTCAAGCTGACTTACTCTCTTCGACTTACAAAATTTAGTTTTGCATCAATTTTTTCGGTCGGCCATCCCACCATGTCAGGGTCGTCTAGTTTATATATAAAACTAGTCATGTAAGAAATTCACTACCTTCAGTAAGAGCTTTTCATTGGGGTGCATTTGTAAATCGTATTATGCTTTTCATGAAAAAATAAATAAATAAAATAAAATAGGTCAAAGTCAAACTTTGAACTGTAACTGTCAGACGAGGGCGTACGAGGTGTAAAACGTGCCGGGCTGTGGGAAGCGCGTGCTTCACGTGCCATATGCCGTGATGTGCTGTGCCAACGATTTAAACGTGTTGTGCAGTGTTGTGCTTTACTAGTCAAAAGCTAGGCACATCATAGCCCACGGGCACAGCACACGAATAAACGTGCTTTGCCGTGCTGACACACGTGATATAAACAATTTGAAATTACTTAATGGTATGCATTAAGTCGGACATTATCACGAGAATCTAAATAGACAACATATCATTTGAAATTACTTCAAGTAAAATTAACAAGTTTATTGAATAAAAAGATATAGCCCATCAAATATAAAATTAGATCATCGTCATGTAAATTAATGTTCTAGTCAAACATAGGTAACGATATTATAACAACGATATTGAAATATATTTTCCAAACATTTAGGTATTATATGTGTTGTTATAAAAATAAGCCAGCATAAAATGTCAAAAACTAGGTAGAATAGTGACTCTTTTGTGAAATATACACAAAATGTGATGTATTGTGCCTTGTTATATGGTGTACTTATGTATGCTATGACATGCTTTCTTAACGTGTTGTGGTGGGATGGGCCACGTGCTTGCCGCTTGTTGTGTTGTGCTACTGTGCCGATTAGGCTAACTCAGCACAGCCCACGAAACTAACTTGTTGGGCCGTTCTCGGCTAAATCACGTGTTGTGATGGGCTGGGCTTAGATTTTAGCATGCTGGGCTGGGTTGTGCTCGTGCTGGCACAACCCAATTTACACCTCTAGAGGTGCCATCAATCCTCTAAATGTTGGGTATCAAAGTTTGGAATTGGTCATTTTTCGAGTATCATCTGTTAAATATCCCTTGATGTTTTTCCTATATATATCATAGTTTTCCACTTTGTTAAGGCCATCAAATTTTTCTTACCCTCTTTTCTTTCGATTCATTCACTTAATAGTAAGTGAAACTGATCACGTAATATTAAAAAAGTTCTCATATCCTCCTTATCACAAGTTTCTTCTCAATTATGTCGTCCTGGTATCAAGATCCTCAGTTGTTTATATGTAATGCCACCCATAGAGCGTGCGATGGTTTTAACGTATACAGGTGTACTAAAGAACTTTGTGGCTCTATTCATGTATCAAATTTGAACCGTATATGTTCGGGCGTTAAGAAAGGAATGGCTTTTGACGCTTTACTAGCTTATCTCATTAAGTTTTATATTCGCTCTGGTTATCAAACATGGAGGATTGTCAACTGTCAAGGTTTGGCCATCATCTGGGACCAATCTGCCTGCGGTGAAATCATCTGTTCCTGGTCGCGAGAACCAATGGACTCGCCTTACTATAATCTACCCGGTATTACTCCTCCGGTTGATGCTGAGAAACAAGCTCTTAAGAAAAGAGTTTCTGATTTAGAGAAACAAGTTTCAGAATTGACATCAAAACTGAAAAAGTGCGCTGGTGGATCAGCTGATGAAGAACCATGGAAGAAGAGTGGTGCTGTTCCTAGGAATTTGGTTCCCTTTGAGGATCTTGATGTGCTAAAAGTTCCCAGGAATACTTCTTTGAAAATCATCAAAGCACCAGGTGCACTGAAATTCGTCGAGGATAGTTCAACTAATGTTCGAGCGAGCCGTTTTCATGGTGGAATATATCTAGCGGCTGTGAACGTTGAAGAGTTGATGACCCCTAACAAAGATGAAGCAAGATTCGATCCAAATATATGGGGTTTGTATGAAAACGCAGGAACAGATTATGTAGCCAGGAAAGTGCTTTAAGTCGGGGATGTAGAATGACGCCTACAAGGCATGCTAATCTGTCTTCCGATCAGCTGGTTGAAGCCACCATCTTGTGTTTGGTTTTGTGCATCTTTTTTCATTTGGATTGGTAAGAGATTGTGTGAGCCTTTCGTATATTATGTGTTTTGTTTTGTCATCTTGTGCATAGCGTGTGAGGGACGGGGCGAGTTGGTAGCTGACTGATTCTTCTCGTCTAGTATTGGAGTTTGCTGAATTAAGAATGATATATTACTGTTGGTTTAATTATTGTGCTTCTGAATGGAATTCTCTTATGTGATTCTCAAAATAGCTAGCTGTTGCTGATAATTCTCATATCACTGGTCCGAGTTGCTTCGGCTCTAATTGCGTGCCACGTGCATGTTGTCATAAGTTTTTTAGTAGTACTTAACTACTGATCACACCTTCAATTTGAATTTCACAGCTATATACACTTTATCGTCGCCATCACAGATAAACATGGACTATATGCTGTTTTTATTTTGACACAGTTGATCATCTATTTTTTCTTTTTTCTTCTCCTGACAGGACGGAGCATCTATCCTTTTTTTCTTTTTTTTCACATGATGGTGCATCTCCTATATACGAAATCGACGTACCTGGTTTTAAGTCGCTGCTTTTATTTATTCCTTAGGAAATAATACTTATATGTTGATGAGGTTAAGGTTTACATAGATCTGATCATTTTTTATTTTTTATTTATTTATAAAGTAAGCAATTTGGTGTTGACTAGTTATGAATTTAGATCATTGGTACCATAATCCATCATACACTGAGTGCTCATTACCAAATCTTCAATCTATATTCTAGTGATTTAGGGCCTGCAAAGTTCCATCATATAACTTGCACCTTCAGGTCAGTGTTTACCAAGATGATATAGTGATCTACAGTAATCAGGCTCAATCTACACTGTAAAATTGTAGGGATAAACCTCAATTGAGTGGAAACAACAAACAATATTCTATTGGACTATTCTAACAGGGAGGACATACTCTAACTTATTAGGGCAGTGTCCCAGCACACGTGCCAAACACACAGTCAATAACTAATTAATAATTACACCCAGGGTGTCCTTATAACATGGGTGACCAACAAAGACATGGGACATGACAATACCCATCCCTTCAAATCATCCTTGTCCTCAAGGATGGTAAATGAGATGGACTCCCGAACGCAGCTGTTGCAGCTCCTTCTCCAATGCAGTAAAATAGGTGAATCTGGTCTAGAGTGTTCGACACTAAGGCCCATAACAAGCAGAAATCCTTCCTATAACTGTAGGGATCAGCTTGATTCATTTATCATTCAGAAATAATCAAAGAACTTGAGTCATCGGTGTTGACAATTTCGAGGCTAACAAACCCACCATCTTCACAATTCACTGCCTGGTAGGGACGAATAGAAGTATAACTGGCAGGGTCCGTCTTGGCAATGATTCCGTTACAACCCAGAATAACAATTTCATAAATGGAAGTGTTGATGTCTGTATAAACCCCTTTGAGCATACATTCCCTGTTACTAGCTGCTTGAAGGTCGTGAGTTGAGCTGTAATGCAGAAAAGTGGTGAATATGATGGACAACACTTGCCAAGACCTTCCAAGAAGTAAATACCCTTTACTGTACAATCTGTATAGAGTGAGGCCATTGGACAAGGTAGAAATCATCATTTCCTCCAATTGAGCAGCTTTTGGAGAGTAACGAGTTGTACCGATTTGTCGAGAAGTAGCTACTGTGGTGAATATCTCATCCCAAAACTTTCGAAGAAGTTTATAGCCTTTGTTGCATAATGAGTATATATGAAAACCGTTCAATGAGGTGACAAGAATTTTTCTTACCTCTTCAAAACTGTGTATAATAGCCATGGTGATGCGATATCTAGCTGAATAAAGAGTTGAAATTACAATGTTCGCCAAGAACTGTTGCAAGGCCCTGAACTCCACCTGCCATAACTGTCTGTGAAGGATTCCCATAGTCCCAACTAAAGACAGTTCAACAGTTCAGTGTGATGAAGTGGTGTAGGTTGAGCAAGAAAGGTATTTAAAAATTCTTTCCCCATTGTCAGTTCTGATGGTTATGACAGAATAAGTAAGAAGTTTCTCAATTCTGGCAACAAAGGAGATAAAAGCTTGTTTAAATTCAGACTTGGAAGATAAAGGAATAAACCAACAATATTTAGTGCATTCATCTACAATGTTTGCATAGTACAGACTGCCAGACACAGAAGCAACAGAACAAGGACCCCAAAGATCCATGTGTAACAATTCTAATGGTTGCTGAGCTACAGAAGTTGACAATTGAAAAGGCAATTTCTGTGATCTACACAATGTGCATTCATTACAGAAAAATGGTTTATTTGACACATTAGGAATTTTTAAAAGTTTACAAATTTTCTGAACTGTCTGGAATGAAGGATGACCAAATCTCTTGTCAAAAAGAGCTGTGTCACTTATTATGGATGTATAGGCATGATGAGTTGAGTTGAATTTGATGGGATAGAGACCATTTCTATGTGGCCCTTGGAAAAGAATCTTCACAGAGGTCTGATCCTTCACAGAGAAGCCATGAGAATCAAGAGTTAGAGAACAATTGTTATCATAAGTGAATTTATGAGCAGATGGTAGATTTTGTGAAGATTGAGGTAATAGAAGGATATCATTAAGCATGAAAGAATGATCATTAACAGTTCTACTAGTGTATCTAGTGTGAGTTATGGACATACCTCCACCATTTTCTTTGTGAATAAGTTCAGTTCTATCATAAGGAGATGCTTCATGTAAAGCAAAAGTATCAGAAGTGATGTGATTGTTTGCTCCACTGTCAACAATCCATTCTTCTTTATCAAATATGTCAGCTGCTGCCAACATTACACTTAGATTTATAGGTGGTGGTCTTCCTTTGTAAAAAAAAAACAGTCTATGAGTGCAGTTAGGTGCTTGATGACTGTCAGAGATACATATCTGACAAGGTTGTGTTTCACTAGCTGCATTGCCTCTTCCATAACTGTATCTTGAAAAAATAGCTGGATCAGGATACCTTCCACCACTTGAGTGTCTTCCCCTGTTACTTCCCCTGCTTGAAGATCCTCTAAAAGAATTCCTATAGTTATGTGCCATAAATGCCTTTACATCCAACTCATGTTTAGCATTCTTGAGTCTTTCACTAACCACAGTTTCTTCACTGAGAAGATTGTTGTGCAATTCTATACTAGTAATAGGAAGATTTCTGTGTCTCATATAGGTTGCAAATGGAATGTACTCTGAATTAAGTGCATTGAGTGTGATATCCACTAATTCCCTATCAGAAACTATTTCACCAGCTGCAACTAATTGATCAGGCAAAAGTTCGACTTCATTTATGAGTGCAGGAATTGATTTATCACCTTGAGTAAGAGATAGCATTTTTGTTATGAGTTGAATGGAATGTGTTTAGGATGCTCGAGAGAATCTGTCTTCAATACTCAACCAAAGTTGATGAGAAGTATTGCATTTTGAGAAGTATGGCATGACTGATTCAGATATTGTAGAACTTATCCACATGATGATTCTGGAGTCTTCTTCAATCCAATCTGTATATGCATGATTTTCAATTCCATTTGCTTCATTTCTTGGTGATGTGTATTGAGGTGGACAAGGATATGTACCATTGAGATATCGATGTAGCTTGTACCTTTGAATCACAGGATTCATTAAATGCCTCCATGTATAATAGTTGTCTTCTTTTAGTTTCAGTGTAACAAAATTGGTAATTTGATTAAGCTGAACTCGAGAAAACGATGTTGTAGTTGGATTTTCCATTGATAAACCAAAAAACAAGAGATTCTTGAATTAAAAAGTAGATCTGAAATTCAAGAACGAGATTTGAAAGAAACTCGTAGAATTGTGATATTAATGTAAGAGATCAATAAATTGTACTAAAACAAAAGATTTTGAGCAAGATTATAGAAGAAAAACTAATCAAAGATAACTGATTCGTTGAACAAATGTTTGAAAACAACAAACAAGAAAATATGAAATCTTTGATTTCAAAAGATCACCAGCAAGAAAGCAGATGAAAAGCTTGAAGATCCAGAGAGAGGCAGCGGATTAGAGAGATGAAGCTTCAGGTTGCAGGATCAATGTCGGTTTGAAAACCCTAACCGCTCTGATACCATAATGACATGGTAGAAATGGTGATTAAGATCAATCAACAGATTGATTATTTCTCAGAAAAATCAATACAAACAAAAGCAGTTATGACTGTCTTTTATACAGATAGTTAAAGACAGTAAATGACAGCTATTAAAGATACACATGTGTGACAGTTAACAGAATAAATCTTTATCCTACACTGCAGTACTCCTTAACCTGCACCACTTCATAACTCATTATCCTACATTCTCTTCTTCATCTGCAAATTCCTCACGCTAAAATATCTCTATTCCTATAGTCAAGAATGATCATAACATGACTACTAGAGGCAAAAATGGAATATATAATCCAAAATCTTATTTTTCCACTAAGCATCCTCTGCAATCAGCTTTAATATGTCATATTCCTAACACTATTGTAGCTGCTAACAAAGTCAAAGAATGGAGAATTTCTTCTGTAGAATAGTACAATGCACTCATGCAAGTAGGAACTTGGTCACTAGTACCACCAGATGCTTCACAGAATGTAGTAGGATGTAAGTGGGTTTTTAGACTCAAACACAATCCAGATGGAAGCATCAACAAATTTAAAGTTAGATTGGTTGCCAAAGGCTATCACCAGCAACCTGGTTTGGAATATGAAGAGACTTTCAATCCAGTAGCTAAGCCCACAACAATCAGAATCGTTCTCTCCATGGTTGTTCAGTTTGATTGGAAAATTCATCAGCTTGATGTGAGTAATGCATTTCTCCATGGAGATTTGCAAGAAGAAGTATTTATGGTGCAGCCTCCAGGTTTTGTGGATCCTTCTAAACCCTGTCATGTATGTTTGTTGCATAAAGCCATATATGGACTTAAATAGGCACCAAGGGCTTGGTATGACAAGCTTAGTACTGCATTGAAATCCTTAAAGTTCATCAATTCTATAACTGATGCTTCACTGTTTGTTCATAAAGAAGGTACCCAGATTACAGTTGGACTTATATATGTGGATGACATCTTACTCACAGGCTATTCACCAACATTCCTTCAGCAAGTTATTACTCATTTACAACAAATTTTTCCTATAAAGGATTTGGGAGATTTGCACTATTTTCTGGGATTGGAGATCAAGAGAACATCTGAGACTTTATTTCTTAGCCAAACTAAATATGCACTTGATCTTCTGCACAAATTTAATATGGAAGGATCTAAGCCTTGTCACACACCTATTGTAGTCTCTACTAACCTCACCACTACTTCAGGCAATTTATTGGATAATCCTACAGAGTACAGGTCACTAGTTGGAGCTCTGCAATATCTTACTTGGACAAGACCAGATATAGCATTTCCAGTTAATTTGGTTTGCCAGTATATGCAACATCAAAGAACTGAGCACTTTGCAGCTGCCAAGAGGATTCTAAGATATCTCAAAGGTACTTTGGACTATGGGCTTACTTTCACCAAAAGCAGTTCTTTCTTGTTAGGCTTTTCTGATGCTGATTGGGCAGGCAGTATTGAAGACAGAAGATCTACAGGTGGGTACTGTATTTTCTTAGGTCCCAATATTATCTCTTGGTCATCCAAAAAGAAGACCAAAGTGGCCAGGTCTAGCACAAAAGCAGAATACAGGACTCTAGCACATAGTGCTGCAAAAATGGTTTGGATTTGTTACATCTTATAGGACCTTCACTTCATTATTCCACAGATACCTAAGTTGGGCTATGATAATATCGGTTCAATATCTATTGCAGCTAACCCTGTCATGCACTCAAGGATGAAGCATGTTCACTTGGACTATCACTTCATTAGAGAATTAGTTCCGTCCTAATCCCTTGATGTGTTCTATGTCCATACCTTGGATCAGCTTGCAGATATCTTTACAAAAGGCTTACACTGTCCAATATTTCCTACTTTGAGAGTCAAACTCAGGGTCACTGCACCCATGAGTTTGAGGGGGGGAAAAGACAGTTCAACAATTCAGTGTGATGAATTGGTGCAGAATAATGAGTTATGAAGTGGTGCATGTTAAGGAGTACTGCAGTGTAGGATAAGGATTTATTCTGTTAACTGTCACACATGTTATTTATACGTGTGTATCTTTAATAGCTGTCATTTACTGTCTTTAACTGTCTATATAAAAGACAGTCATAACTGCTTTTGTCTGTATTGATTTTTCTGAGAAATAATCAATCTGTTGATTGATCTTAATCACCATTTCTACCATGTCATTACCAACAACAATGAAACCATATAGCTCTCTTTTACATAAGTAAATGCTTTCCCAACGCCAATCACTAGAACATGAACCTGAGTGATATAAGATTACCACTAACCTAAAGTTTGTATGCCTGACCCAAGAGCCACTTCCCATTTCTCCACTGAACAAGATACTCGAGGATCTGATCCCTTCCATAGACGAGAACGCACTTGTAATATTGTGTACATACTCAGTTAGTTCAACCCTCTTGTGTACCAAGCATATCAGTACAAACAACTCCATTAGATTCTAAGTACAGTATATTTGAATCGCCATGACAGTTAACTTCAAAAACTATAACTTCTAGCTGAGTGCAAGAACAATTAACTCTCTTAAGCATTTCGTCAAACCATTCACGTTCCCTGATTTCACTAACACTACCTTTCTTTCATGAAGTCCCACTCTTCTAGAATGGCTGTATAATGGTACAAATAGAAAACTTCTCTGTTATCAGGTGAACACTCTTCAAAATATAAATCTATACTACAATCTTCTTTAAAAATATATCATGTAGCCTTTACATGAACGCGTCTTTGAGCCACAATAAAATAACATTTCAGGATTATCTTTTTTTTTTGCTGAGTACAAACACCCACAACCTTCTTACGTGTTTCTTCCAACATCTCTCTCGATATGCTCTCACTACTCTTGTACACAACAAGCATCTCCCAGATTCCAATACTCCATAACCCTGTAGATAGCCACTTGGAGTCCCATCTCAAGGAGATCAGCAATATTGGCTTCAATAGTTGTTTCATGAATTCACTGTATCCTTGCAAGGGATTCCTGACCATGTAAACTCCATTCATTACCCAACTTGTTGTCCCTTGTCGACTGGAGTACCAATTTATCCCTAGGAGCACACTCTAGTTGCGTCATTTTACAAACTGGCATATGAAAATTAAGGCTATCACCATTTATACCAAACAAAAACACATACAAATACTCAATTAGCACTTCAAAACAGTACCCGACTCCCCAAATTAGCTCATATACATAATTCATACTTCTTAGTACATCAATTTTTTTACCACGATCAAACAACCTTCGACCAAAACTATAACTAGTGATACCACCTCCCAATGACATTCTCAGTAACAGTTTCTTGCTGAAAAAGCGGGGTTTAACAAACACCCCCAATATTTCTTTTAGGCGATCTGTATGGACAAACTCCAGAATAATTCCAAGAGAATCAACTAGACAGTCAGACTCAATCAATGGAAATATATCCAAGAGTTGTATCTTTGTTTCTCAATGTAATCAGCAAATCAAACAGATAGAATCCGTGAGCCTAATTATTATGAGAAACAACTTGAACGGTACCAAAGACCAATGTTCAAGTGTCAATCAATTTATATCAACAACCAAAGGTTGGATTATCTAATTTATTGAACTACGCAGAACCTGTGATATTTCAATTATATAAACAAATATAATGCGGAAAAGATATAACATAGACACCAGAAATTTTGTTAACGAGGAAACCGTAAATGCAGAAAACCCAAGGGACCTAGTCAAGATTTGAACACCACCCTGTATTAAGCCGCTACAGAAACTAGCCCACTGCAAGTTAACTTCGGACTGGAATGTAGTTGAGCCCTAACCAATCTCACACTGATAAAGGTACAGTCGTGTTCCTTACGCCTCTGAATCCCAGCAGGACTCTACGCACTCGATTCCCTTAGCTGATCTCACCCACAACTAAGAGTTGCTACGACCCAAAGTCGAAGACTTGATAAACAAATCTGTCTCACACAGAAAAGTCTATTGAATAGATAAATAAATATGTCTCCCGCAGAAATACCTATGAGTTTTGTTCCGTATTTTGATAAATCAAGGTGAACAGGAACCAATTGATACACCGGACTTATATTCCCGAAGAACATCCTAGTAATATCAATTACCTCACAATAATCTTAATCGTATGGTAGCGAAACATGATATTCGAATCACAAACGATGAGACGAAGATGTTTGTGACTACTTTTTATCTTTCCAATCGGAGATTAAATCTCGAGAAAATTTAGAGAAGATAGTACTCAATACGATAGAATAAAGCAAGATCGGAACACGCAACTACAGAGAAAATAGTTGGGTCTAGCTTTACAATCCCAATGAAGTCTTTAAGTCGTTAACCTATAATGGTTTTAGGAAAAACCTAGGTTAAAAGGGGAATCGACTCTAGTCACAACTAGTATCACACAGGAGGTGTGGGGATTAGGTTTCTCAGTTGCTAGAGTTCTCCCTTATATAAACTTCAAATAAGGGTTTGCAATCAATGTTACCTTGGTAACAAAGCATTCAATATTCACCGTTAGATGAAAACCTGATTAGACTCAAGCTAATATTTTCCAACAATTAGATCGAACTTAGCTTGTCACACACAAATGAAAAGTGACTTCATTTAAATATGGGTAACCGTACCTAAACGTATACAACTTGTTGGGTCAATAATAGTTAACAAAAGTTAGCCATATGAACACTTTCAAATCAACCTTGTTCATCTTAAAACAACTAGTTCAAATGACTCAAATGAAACTAGTTATAAAGTTGTTCAATTGTTTATATTCTCACAGAAGTATACAAGACATAATTGTAGAAAAAAGGATTTTGATTCACTCGAATCAATCCATGAACATTATAGCCACGGTTTTCAAAAGATTGCATTCCTTATTATATAAATGTATAAGTTCATGAAAAAACCGATTTTAGAACATAACACACTCAAGTATGCAAACGGGTATGCATACCTAAGTAGCCGGATTTGGTATGGGTTCGCCAGTATGCGAACGGGTACACATACTTTCATACACCACCAAACTCAGTTGAATTCCCGGACTTGAATCATACTAAGTTCCCGTACTTCAAATAACAAACCAGTACGCATACGGGTATGCCTACTATGGTTCCCGGACTTGTAATAACTTGCAACAATTAGCATACAAGTACGCATACTGTGTTATATCCAATCATGGTTAATTGTTCTAAATTCCCATTTAAATCATTGAAACATTCTTAGAAGACGACAATAGCTATCTCACACAAACTATGAGCTTCAAAGAAATTTTCAAGTGATCAAATAATCAATACGAGACATTCCGAGTCTACACCAAATGACTGTCTCACACAAATAATATAAGATGCTACCAGGCAATTTTCACATGATCATCTTTTGACTTTCGTCAAGAATATAAGACTACCTCGGTTAAAGTGAAATCTTACTAACACATATTTCAAGAAATATGTAAGCGAGTTAAACTCAGCTCGAAATATCAAATGTGTATAATCGAAGTCTATATAGCTATAAGACTTTTGTCTCAAATAGGAGATAAAGTAGAAATAGACTTTTGAGTGATAGATGAGTTCAAGTCTCCACATACCTTTTGTTGATGAAGTTCCACAAGCTCTCCTTAGTAGTTCTCCGTCTTCAATTGATGAACGTCGTGAAGTCTAAATCTCAATTACACATTCTATCCTAATCCGAGACTTAGCTATAAGTAGAATAGAAATCAAGACTTATAATTTTGACAACTAAACTTGACAAACAAGCTTGAGATAGCAACGCTTGCGAGCTCGACCAAGCAGTGCTCTAACAATCTCCCCCTTTGTCAATTTTAGTGACAAAACTATCAAT
This sequence comes from Papaver atlanticum, assembly GCA_023531105.1. Taxonomy (NCBI): domain Eukaryota; kingdom Viridiplantae; phylum Streptophyta; class Magnoliopsida; order Ranunculales; family Papaveraceae; genus Papaver; species Papaver atlanticum. The sequence goes on along the minus strand of JAJJMB010004080.1, from coordinate 902,985 downwards.
ACATATGGATTACAAAATAGATAAACTTTGTAGCCTCTCATCCAAATGCTTAATTTCCTTGGTTCTTCAACATTACTCGAAATCTTTGTCACTTAAAAGTACTCCAGTGATTCTGAATGTGTTCAACTCAGCATCATAGTTGTTGAAGATCTGTAGTTATAACAATATATAAAAACAGGATGTTTTCGTATTGTTATACAGTAGCATAGTATTATTACACAACATCAAAGTCCATTTGCATCACAACTTTGACAACAATACTATGGTGATATGTATCACTCCTCCTTAGTTAATACTTCATCTTATAATGAAAACCACTCCCCCTTACATAATGATCTGTAAACCTTATGTATTTGTAGTGTGAACTACACAATAATTCTCCCCCCTTTTGTCAATATAAATTGGTAAAGGTACGAAAACTAGTGGGATCATAATGAAATTCCCATAGAGATACTTAATGACTAAAAGAGAACATATCAACTTTGTTTCGATGATTTCACATAGTCGAAACTTAGTGTATTCATAAAGGAGTTTATAAAGATACAAGATAACTCCTACCATATTCCACAGCCGCACTCCCCACAAAGATTTGGTAATTAAGCACAAGTTCAATTAAGAACTTTCCCCCATAAAATGTCATTCACGAAAGAACAACAAGAGCGACCTTACTTTTACAAGAAAAGAAGGCATTAAAAAATTACATCAACCATGAATTTGTATCTAGAAAACTCAATTAAATTAACCCCAAGAGAACCCATGATTAATTTAATCGGAAATGCTCAACATAAGAGAACTTACAGATCCGCACAGTACTTTCACATAGAACTGGATCAGGGAAAGATCAATACTGCGGAATATACAAAGATTCATTCTATTTTCATCAATATTTGCATAATGATACCAAAGACTTAATCTTTGTTATCCAAAGCTCATTCTATTTTCCATCAATATTTACATAAAGACATATAATAGACTTAACTTTTGACATATATGGGACAATCATAGTTCACGGACGTAAACACTCATATCCCATAAGATTATTTTTGCAATATATAAAACTAATAAAGATTAATACTGCAAAATCATCTTCCAAATAAACTTTAGAATTTAAATAAATAAATCTAAAAACATTGCAAGATGAAAAACGTTGGCAATAGCTATGTGTAATCACAATAATTGTTATACCAAACCCTAGTTATCCTTCTTAAAACACAAGAATAAATTCTCACAAGAAGTTTCCTAGACATAATAAGCATTCATGGTACAGACACAAGCAAGTTCATCAGTTGCCTTCTTCAGTTCCGGTTTAAGAAAAACGAGATTTTTTGTTGCAATTTCAAGTTGTCCACGTACAACCTCAAAATCTCTAAGAAGATTTCCAACCAATTGAGTTGATAACTGAACTGGAAGATCTTTTTCATGATCGACTGCAAGAAAACAGGTTATGGAGAGAGGTTTTTCGTGAAACTCAATCACATTGCCTTTTTCAACATTGTCTTCCTTTTGGCATCCACCCATTGTGCACACCATAATCTCACATGAGAAATCTTTGACGTTACGAAACGAGTATATATTAGATAAAGAAGTTCATGATATATATATATATAAGAAACGTTCATAGGGAAACCCTAGGGTTACTCGTATACGTTCACTAAGGGGTTAGGTACACGTACGCTCGTGGTTATGACCCAGGTTCAAAAACCAAGCGGTCAATGGAGCCTATTTTAGAAGAGGGTTTTCATAAAGAATCAAAGACACTTTCTAAACAAATGATAGAATATCTTTGCTCAAATAAAGAGCACAAGACAATAGTTGATGGACAACAACACAACTGTCATTAGGAAGAGCAAAATGAAGTCTTACAAAGAATTTTATTTTGGAAACATTAATCACTTATGTTACATAGTGTAACAAATGACCGGAGCAGGGCTCAACAGAGAGATGAACATATTATTGATAAACCAAAAAAAATACAAGACCGACCACTAGACAAGAAGAAACTCACTTCTCGTGAATATGTGCATCCTCATATGGTCTCACAGAGGACACACATAAAAGGTGGTCATGTTGTGATTTGACGAGCATATAGCTCATCAAGAGCATTGACATTTTCCCTTTTTCTTTATTGACTGTCGTCAGAAAAATCACAAGTTTTCTCAAGAGAATTAATAAGAGAAGGACTGGAAATACCTGACACAGCTGCTTTTCTTGCCTTCTTGATACTGCGCTTGAGTCTATTGGTACTGGTCTTGAGCTCCGAAACACGATTATTAATGTGAATGTATTGGGGAACAGACACTTTAGATTCAAGACAATCTCTAGTGAGAGAAGAGAAGTTTGAGGGTTTTTTCTTTCTCCGATTTTTTTTTCTCATTTATTTTGTCAGTCATCCATATAACATTATTCTCTTAATAGTTGTAAACAGATTTTGTGTTATATTTACAATCAAGAATTAGCCCATCACAACACTTTTCTTGATTGTATAACTGACCTTTAACACCAGCATAATGAGAAGCAGGTTTGATTACTTCTTTAGACATTCAAACAAGAATGTTGTGAAGTTTGTAATTCCGCAATAGAAAACGACATCTCCTTTCAAGATGACCTTTGTTTCCTCAATAATAACAGTTGAAGGGAATGTTTTTGACTGTTTTCATATGAGCTGTTTTTGAAGGTTGACAATCTTTATTTTCAGAAACATCTGCTGCTGAAGATAGTTTTTCACTTTAGTTATCATTGAAATATTCACTTAGGAAATTGTCATTAGCACCCGAAAAAATTAATCTTCCAAGCACTTGGAGCGTCCATTCCTTTATATCCCATACCACGTGTATCACGATGTTCTTTACATGCTCCCAGCATAGTGGATAATTTTGTAGACCTAGTATTGAATCTTTTCAGATTATCTTCCATTGATTTGACCTTATCAAGAGAAGTAGTTAGATCAGCCTCCAATTGTTTTTCTCTGGCTAGAATGCCGATTTCTCTGTCATTAAAACAGTTTTGTTGAGAGTGATATCTTGATTCAGTTTCTGCAAGTCTTTCTTTCAACACAAAGAGATTTCGACGAAAATTATCACATTCAGAGTTTTTTGAACGCACATCTTCTTTACGATCATTAAGAATAGAGTGTAAGATATTATAACCACAATCGTATCCCTTAAAGAGTTTCTCAATTTCCAGTTTTCTAGACAGATATGAGGAAGAAATTCATCCAAGCAAGATGTTGACTTCTTTTTATTTATGAGATGCTCAAAAATCTTGATATATTGTGAAACTTCCTCATCAACATCTTGTCCCTCACCTGAATCACTTTCATCTGAAAGATCATCCAACTATTCATTTAGGCGTTTTTCCCAGTTATACATAGTTTCAAACAATAGAGAAGACGTGAGAGATTTCTCATCGGGAGAAACAAGGCTTTGAACCAAGTTAGAATGTTTCTGAACCGGTGGCGTGTTGTCATAGATAGCACTACTGTCCATACAGTCAGATTATTACAAACACAGACTTATAAGGTCTTAAACATGTTTGCCTGCTCTGATACCAATTCAAAAAGCTGGGGTCTAACAACTACACCCAATATTTCGTTTAGGAAATCTGTATGGACAGACTCTAATATAATTTCAATATAATCAACTAGACAGTCAGACTAAATCAATGAAAATATATCCTAGAGTGATATCTCTGTTTCTCAATGTAATCAGCAAATCAAACAGATAGAATCCGTGAGCCTGATTATTATGAGAAACAATTTGAATGGTACCAAAGACCAATGTTTAAGTGTTAATCAATTTATATCAACAACCAAAGGTTCGATTATTTAATTGATTGCACTACGCACAACCTGTGATATTTCAATTATATAAACAAATATAATGCGGAAAAGAAATAACACAGACACCAGAAATTTTGTTAACGAGGAAACCGCAAATACATAAAAACCCCGGGACCTACTCCGGATTTGAACACCATACTGTATTAAGCCTCTACAGACACTAGCCTACTGCAAGTTAACTTTGGACTGGAATGTAGTTGATCCCTAACCAATCTTACACTGATCAAGATACAGTCGCGTTTCATATGCCTCTGAATCCCAGCACGACTCTACGCACTTGATTCCCTTAGCTGATCTCACCCAAAACTAAGAATTGCTATGACTCAAATTCGAAGACTTGATAAACAAATTTGTCTCACACATAAAAGTCTATTGAATAGATAAATCTGTCTCCCGTAGAAATACCTATGATTTTTGTTCCGTCTTTTGATAAATCAAGGTGAACAGGAACCAATTGATACACCAGATTTATATTCCCGAAAAACAACCTAGTAATATCAATCACCTCACAATAATCTTAATCGTATGGTAGCGAAACATGATATTGTGGAATCACAAACGATGAGACGAATATGTTTGTGACTAATTTTTATCTTGCCTATCGGAGATTAAATCTCGAACAAATCTTAGAGAAGATAGTACTCAATATGATAGAATAAAGCAAGATCAGAACACGCAACTACAGAAAAAATAGTTGGGTCTGGCTTAACAATCCCAATGAAGTCTTTAAGTCATTAACCTATAATGGTTCTAGGAAAAACCTAGGTTAAAGGAGAATCGACTATATTCGTACCTAGTATCATACAGGAGGTGTGGGGATTAGGTTTCCCAGTTGCTAGAGTTCTCCCTTATATAGTCTTCAAATCATGGTTTGAAATCAATGTTACCTTGGTAACAAAGCATTCAATATTCACCGTTAGGTGAAAACCTGATTATACTCAAGCTAATATCTTTCAACCGTTAGATCGAACTTAGCTTGTTACACATAAATGAAAGTTGACTTCATTAAGATATGGGAAACCGTACCTAAACGTGTACACCTTGTTGGATCAATAATAGTTAACAGAAGTTAGCCATATGAAAACTTTCATATCAACCTTGTTCATCTTAACACAATTAGTTCAAATGACTCAAATGGAATTAGTTATAGAGTTGTTCAATTGTTTATATTCTCATAGAAGCATACAAGACACAATTGAAGCAAAATCAATTTTGATTCACTCGGATGAATCCATGAACATTATAGCCACAGTTTGCAAAAGATTGCATTCCTTATTATATAATTGTATTAGTTCATGAACAAACTGATTTTAGAACACAACCCACTCAAGTATGCAAACGGGTACGCATAACTAAGTATCTTGATTTGGTCAGGGTTCGCCAGTATGTGAACTGTCGTACACCACCAAACTCAGTTGAATTCCGGACTTGAACTTTATGTCGGTACATGATGTGAATTTTAAGTTGTTGTAAAATGTGGTAAGTAGAGTTCGTTCAACTCGAACTTGTGAAGGATTTTTTTTCGACTTAAATTAAACTCAATAATTCAAAAAAACTATCAAAAATATAAAGAAATACCGACATTCTGGATTCCACCATTAACCAATTAATTGATAAACTCTAATCAATATTCATGCAATATTTTTCTTTAAATTGATTCTAATATTTGCCTCTAATAGATTTTTGAAGTAATAGTTGTAATCACAAAGCATGAAACATCAAAAGTTTTAAAACCTAGCATGTTCCATCAAAACAACTCTCAACTACTCAATAAAAATCAATTTTTCTATATTCGTTCTATGCAAATAATCATATAAAA
>JAJJMB010004080.1:886155-897318 GCA_023531105.1 Papaver atlanticum | reverse complement strand
CTTTTTATGACTCGAATCAACCTATATATAGCCACCAGACCCAAAATATCTCGAGTTAATCCACAAATATTCTCGTTTTTTTATTTTAAGCAAGTTACGGGATTTTTTCTTCCCTGTTTACTCTTCTCTACGCGTCAACTTGGTTTCCAAACTCTCATATACTCTCTCAAGACTGAATAAGGACTCAATACATTGCAATCTTAGCGTAGAATCTCCCCAAACTTCTTTTACAAACCGAAAATATCTTGAAAATATAAATACTCCCTGTTTTACTCCAACACGGATATACGGCCAAATTTAGTTGAATAAAAACACCATACCAGGACTGTTTAGCTTAATCACGTTCAGCCCAATTGTTTCCTGCGATTAAATCTCCTTCAAAATCGCCTAAAAACTTAATCTCAAATCTGCAGGCGTAGAACACAGTTTTCCCTCCTTTTTCATTTTCAAAACGAAGGGGGTGACCTCCCCTTATCCAGACCAGGAGTGCGAATAGCAAGTGGTCACCCCTTAGTAATTTGGGTGTCCCTTAGTAATTTTTCCCATGAGCGCAAAAACCACTTTTTGAGCCAAATTCGCCGCAAAAGCCCATTTTTTCCAAAAACACCTACATGGGATAAAATACCAAAATTAGTACACAAATGGGTAATAACACTATACATAAAAGAGATGAAAATAGACACATAAATGCGTCTATCAGTACACATACGGGTATGCATACTAAGTTCCCGGACTTCAACTATCAAATCAATACGCATATGGGTATGCATACTATGGTTCTCGGACTTGGAATAACTTGCAACAGTTAGCATACAAGTACGCATACTATGCTATATCCAATTATGGTTAATTGTTCTACACTACCATTTAAATCATTGAAACATTCTTAGAATACGATAATAGATGTCTCACACAAACTATTAGCTGCAAAGAAATTTTCAAGCGATCAAATGATCAATACGAAACATTCCGAGTCTAGACCAAATTACTGTCTCACACAAATAATATAAGATGTTACCATGAAATTTTCATATGATCATCTTTTGACTTTCGTAAAGATTATAAGATGAACTTTGTTAAAGAGAAAGTTTACCAACACATATTTCGAGAAATATGTAAGCGAGTCAAACTCAGCTCTTATTCGAAGTCTATATAGTTATACGACTTTTGTCTCAAATAGTAGATAGAGTAGAAATAGACTTTTGAGTGATAGATGAGTTCAAGTCTCCACATACCTTTTCTTGATGAAGTTCCACAAGCTCTCCTTAGTAGTTCTCTGTCTTCAATCGATGAACGCCGTGAAGTCTAAAGCTCGACTACACATTCTATCCTAATCCGAGACTTAGCTATATGTAGACTAGAAATCAAGACTTATAGTTTTCACAACTAAACTTGACAAACAAGCTTGAGATAGCAACGCTTGCGAGTTCGACCTAGCAGTGCTATAACACTTACAATAATAACTGTCACCATCTTTAACAATTAAAACGGCATTCGAATTCACCAAAAAAAATTCTACTTCATACGCAAGGTCTGGAATCAGCTTATAAACAACATTTTCATCGAGTTTATTCAGGAAAATCGACTAATTAAGAACCATGAAACCAAAATTAAGTATACTAAAACTGATTGTATAACTGTTTATAATGTAATAAGAATACCTCTCAATCAAATCTGCTAACCTTCTTGGATCAAATACCTTCCCAGCAACATCCAGGCTACAAATGAAACATCTGGCACTACTAAGAAGTATCATTACACAATCAGGGGTTTTGAGTGAACCATATCTCAGTTGTAACTTTAGAAAACCATTATGAGCCCTGGAACTCCAGCTACTGTCAGGTTGAATCTGAAGAATTAGTTCACTTGTATTGCGAAACTCACATTCTTTTGTCACATGAAGTCTCACAATAATGCAGAGAGCCTTATTCTGTGGTTGTATTTCCTCAATCAGCTTGTTGTCAACTCGTTTGTCTCCACTTTGAACAAACTCCAACACATTTGAAATCCCAAATAACAAAACTAAATGATACCCCAGTTCCAAATTCAGTTCATAAGCAGATTCTCAATCATAAGCATCCATGAAATTCAATCCATTACAAGCAAGCAAACAATAAGTAATGCAGATTTTGGAAATATTTCCATCATAAGAAAAACACCTCATAATAGATTCAACAGCTTTACCATGATCAAATACTCTACTTGTATAGTTGAAACAAGGGTGAGAAGCTTTCTCACTAGCCATTTGGTAACTGATAACACGTTTGCCCTTTAAACACATAATACCCAACTGAAGCATTTTAAGAAGAAGATAATGCCCATCACTAGTATAACTATAACCATCCTCAACTGATACCATTGCAACCGAATTCCTAAACAACGAATTGATTCTATAGCCATGTTTTAAAACTAACTCACAAACAATTCTTCAATGGTAAACCACTTTCCACAATCAAATATGGAATGAGTAAAATCGAGATGGAGATAAAGAAAATTCTTACAATCAGATCGAGGTGAGTAATGAAATCCTTCGAGCTCTCCATTTTATTGTCATTCATCTTGTCTACTTTAACTGGATTCAATTGTCACTGGTGTTTCAACTTATTTAATGGGTAAACTACTACCAGTATGTGAATCAACATCTTCATCTTCAACAAATAAATATGGAGGAATCAACTCCAATTCAAGAGAATCATCCTCTTCTTCTTCCTCCTCCAATAGGGTTGACGATTTTCGGCTGAAATCAGTGACCAACTATGAGTTAATTAAGTCTTCTACTAATTCTGCGTTGTGAATTACATCCTCTATCTTTGTTGTTTCTACACCCTCAGCAACTTCGACTGAAGTTTCCTCTGATGTTGGTACCTGGTTTGGTTTACTAGTGTGAAGAATTGACTCTATCTTCCTCTCTGCATGATTGATGAGATCCAACAAATTTAGGAGATTCTGGTTCCGATTTGGTGAATTATCTCCCAATTAAACCCAATCCAATCGAAGATTAATTACTTCAACCCTTACACTAATTACAGCCCCCAAATCAACCCTTGCACTCATTACAGCCCCCCGAATCATCCATGGTTCGTGGATGCTCTGATACCACTTGTAGTGATCTACACTACAAATGAGTAATCAGGCTCAATCTACATGATCTACACTGTAAGATTGTAGGGATTAATCCTAATTTAGGGGAACAACAAACAATAATTTTATTTGATTATTGTAACAAGGAAGACAAACTCTAGCTTATTAGGGAAGTGTCCCATCACATATGCCAAACACACACTCAATAACTAATTACTAACTACACCCAAGGTTCCCTTATAACATGGGTGACCAACAAGACATGGGTGACAGATAACTAGAATCAACCATCTCTCGTATAATCCATAAATTTTTTTACTTCATTGGCAGCTGAGCTCCTCTCCAAACGCCCCTTTCTGGTTGATATCTTTTTCTTAAAAGATATTTTGTGTTAGAAATTAACCCATTGTTGAAAACCGTTTGACTCTAAACACCCTACTCCATCCACGAGTCGTGCAACATGATGCACGCAAGGACTTATATTCACCGTTGGATTTATTTTTATTAGAAAATTATATTTTGTATATAATTTGAGGACGAATTACTGGCCTCTTCTTGAAAGTTAAGCACGAAGCTTGAATTCTAGAGCATTTGGCTCCTGAACAATAGAAATCGAGAGTTTTGAAATGTTTTCTTAGCACTCACGCCTGGGTAAGGAATGTGTACCTTCCAAATACCTGATTAGTTTTCACTGTTTTTTCACCCTCTTTCTATTCTAGCAAAACTTTTGCAAATCCCTAATTCCTATCCTTCATTTTTATCTCATGCCGCATCTCTGCTCTTTTTCTTTTATTCATAGTTTCTGGTAATTTCTTCAACCCTAGCTTGTAGCGAGTAAAGCTTGCGGGCTAGCTTGTATAATCAAAAAAAAATATTTAATTTAAAAAAAAATCTTTTCTTCAAAAAGCTTGTGCATATTCATCATCAGTTTAACTTCATTTCATTTCACCCTTCTTCGCCTTCTGATTCTACTGTGGCTGAGGTGATCTGATGGTGGTGTTCAGTCTGGTAATCGAACAATCAGAAAAAGAATTTGAAAGTGCATATAAGAAATCAAAAAAGTTTGAGGAGAAATTAAGGTTTCGAAGAATCATAACTTGGGATTTCTGAAGTTAGAGTTTGATTGAGAGTTGGATGAGGAATTGAAGGAATTCAGAGATGACTCATAGTTGACACGATGATTTTCATAGGTTTACAGAGATGGGTTTATGATTGAATTGAGCATCAAGAAGGTTAGGATAGTCGATTAATTTTTTGCTGGATTGCAAGAATCCAGATGGGTTTCTCAATTGCAGAGATGAAGAACTACTCGTTGTTGTGGTGGATGAAACACAATATGTTAGAGCACTGCTCCGTCGAACTCGCAAGCGTTGCTATATCAATCTTGTTGTCAAGTTATTTGCAAAAACTATAAGTCTTGATTTCTAGTCAACTTATAGCTAAGTCTCAGACTAGGATAGAAAGTGTAGTTGAGCTCTAGACTCCACGGCGTTCATCATACAAAAAAGAAAAACTACTCAAGGAACTGGTGGAACTTCATCGAATAAAAGGTATGTGGAGACTTGAACTTATCTATCACTCAAAAAGTCTATCTACTTTATCTCCTATCTTGAGATAAAAGTCGTATTGCTATATAGACTTAGATTATACACATTTGTATTTCAAGACGAGTTTATCTCACTCTCGAAATATGTGTTGGTAAGCTTTCGCTTTGGCCAAGTTCATCTTTCCAAGAGACGAAAGTCATGTTGATTATTTCAATATCTTGAAAATTGCTTTGATGAAAAATAGTGTGTGAATAACCTCTAAGAATGTTTCAATGATTGAAATAAAGAGTTTAGAACATGTAACCATCTTTGGATATAAGCATGTAATGTGTTTGCGCATTAGTGTATAAGTACACAACCGGGAACCAAATGTATGCATACTTGTGTGTGTACTAAATGGTTGATGGAGACTGGGTAAGTATGCGTACCCATACGCATACTGGCGGAATTTCACGTCCGTGAATTTCTGCTGAGTTTGGAAATCAAAACCAACTCAATCCGGTTACCTAAGTGTGCGTACCCGTACGCATACTGGCGGAAAGTTCATGTCCGTAAATTTCTGCTGAGTTTGGAAACCAAAACAAACTCAAATCCGGTTACATAAGTACGCAAACCCGTATGCATACTTAAGTGTGTTACTTTCTAAAATTGGTTTATTCATGAACTTAAATTTATATAAACTAAGGAATGAATATTTGCAAACCATGGCTATAAAGTTCATGAATCGATTCGAGTAAAACAAAACCGATTTTTCTTCGATTGTGTCTTATATACTTCTATGAGATCTAAGCAATTGAACAACTCTTGAACTAGTTCATTTTAGTCATTTGAACGAGTTATGGTAAAGATGAATAAGGTTGATATGAAAGTGCTCATATGGCTAACCATTTGGTTAACTACTGTTGAACCAACGACTTGTGCACGTTTAGGTACGGTTACACAAACCTAAATGAAGTATATTTCATTTGTGTATAACAAGCTAAGTTCGATCTAACGGTTGAAAGATATTAGCTTGAATCTAATCAGGTTTTCATCTAATGGTGAATATTGAATGCTTTGTTACCAAGGTAAGTTAGATTGCAAACCCTGATTTGAAGACTATATAAAGGAAAACTCTAGCAAATGGGAAAGTTAATCCCCACACCTCCTGTGTGATACTAGTTGTATAAGCTAGAGTCGATTCTTCTTTAACCTTAGGTTTCTACCGAGACCCTGTAGGTTAACGACTTGAAGAGTTCATTGGGATTGTGAAGCCAGGCCCAACTATTTTCTCTGTAGTTGCAAGATCTGATCTTACTGTTTCTATTGTACTTAGTACTGTTGTAAAATTGGCTCGAGATTAATTTCTCCGATAGGCAAGATAGAAAAGTAATCACAAACATCTTCGTCTCATCGTTGGTGAATCCACAATATCTAGTTTCGCAATCATACGATTTAGATTATTGTGAGGTGATTGTAATTCTAGGCTGTTCTTCGGGAGTATAAGTCCGGGTTATTGATTGGTTCCTGTTCACCTTGATTTATCAAAAGACGGAACAAAAACTTGTAGGTATTTCTGTGGGAGACAGATTTATCTATTCTTGTAGACTTTTCTATGTGAGACAGATTTGTTTATTAAAGTCTTCGACATTGGGTCGTAGCAACTCTTGGTTGTGGGTGAGATCAGCTAAGGGAATCAAGTGCATAGTATCCTGATGGGATCAAAGACATAAGAAGCGCAATTGTACCTTGGATCAGAGTGATATTGATTGGGGTTCAACTACAGTCCAGACCGAAGTTAGTTTGTAGTAGGCTAGTGTCTGTAGCGGCTTAATACAGTGTGTTCAATCTGGACTAGGTCCCCGGGTTTTTCTGCATTTGCGGTTTCCTCGTTAACAAAACTTCTGGTGTCTATGTTATTTCTTTTCAGCATTATATTTTGTTATATAATTGAAATATCACAGGTTGTGCGTTGAATCAATCAATTGGGAAATTCGATATTTGGTTGTTGATTGAAATTGATTAATACTTGAACATTGGTCTGTGGTACCGTTCAAGTTAATTTCTCTTGTATTAAATTAGACTCGCATATTTTTATTTGCTTGAGTAAGGATTGAATTGAAAAATTAAGATATAACTCTTTGATATACTTTTATTAAGATTGAGTCTGACTGTCTAGTTGATTCTCTTAAAAGTATCTTGGAGTTAGTCCATACAGATTGCTATGCGAATTATTGAGTGAGGTTGTTGTACCCCCACTTTTTCAATTGGTATCAAAGCAGGCAAACACGTTTAAAGACCTCATAAGTCTGTGTTTGTAACGATCTGACTATATGGACAGTAATCTTTCTGATAAACGCGTCACCAGAAACAAAAAATCTGTTTCGACTGATTTTATTAAAGAGAAAGATTCGTCAATCTCAAATATAGATGAACCTAGTGTTCTAACGAAGCAGACAGACACTGACATGTGTTATCCCGATTACCCTTCAAAAGAGTTTATCTTCGTTAATAAAAGGGAATCAGCTGAAGAGAGTAAACTGATTCTAAATCTCGTTAGAATCCAAGATGATAGATTTAATCGGTTGAAAAACAATGTCAATATTCTTCTCGGTATATTAAGATATTGTGACTCTAAAGAAAAAGCTCCTTGTAAAGAAAATACTGAAGTTCAGTCTTCACGTATCTTACTCGAGGCGAGCCTCAAAAAGGATGCTTTGGAAATTTAACATCTCTTGAGTAAACTCTCGATTCAAGGATGTTCCAAAAATTCCACTATACCATCTACTTCTATTGCAACTGAAAGAGTTCCAGTTTCAGAAGTAAAATCGGAATTCCCTTCTATTGCAAAAGATGTGCCTATAGCCTCTTCTAATCAAGGATGTTGCATATCACATGGAAGGAAGAAATCTCCAAACGATGATGTTAAGACGATACCTTCTAATCACTCTCATGACAAGAAAGTATGTCGCTTTGGTGATTCAAAAGGGCCTGTTAGCAAAAGAGAAACTCTAGGTTGAATAAAAATTCCATTGTTCGACTTCAACGCATCTCCAATTAGATTAATCATGGGTTCTCTTGTGGTTAATTTGGTTGAGTATTCCGGTTGAATTAATCATGGGTTCTCTTGTGGTTAATTCAATTGAGTATTTTGGATACAATTTCATATTCTTATATGATTTGTTGTTGTCAAAAGAAATCCTTATTTTCTTGTGAAAGTAATGTCGCTCTTGTTGTTCTTTCGGGAATGACATTATATGGGGGAGATTTCTTATTTGAACTTGTGCTTTATTACCAAATCTTTGTGGGGAGTGCGGCTGTGGAATATTATAGGGGTTATCTTGTATCTTTATAAACTCCTTGATGAATGCATTTAGTTTCGGCTATATGATTGCATCTAAAAAGTTGATATGTGCTGTCTTTTGGTCATGAAATGTCTCTATGGAAATTTCATTAGGATCCCACTAGTTTTCGTACCCTTGCCAATTTTATTGACAAAAAGGGGGAGAATTAATATATAGTTCACACTACAAATACATATGATTTTCGGATCATTATGTAAGGGGGAGTGGTTCCCATGTGAGATGGAGTATTGACTAAGGGGGAGTGATACATATCACAATAGTATTGTTGTCAAAGTTGTGATACAATTGAACTTTGATGTTGTGTAATAATACTATGACATTGTGTAACAATGATTGAGAGCCTTTGTTTTCTCATTGTTATGGGTATGGATTTTCAACAACGATGATGCTGAACTTACAACCTTTCACTACAAGAAAATTGAGCTTTAGGGACTACTTGGATTCGGTTAGTACAGGGGCACTTTTAGTGTTTAGATATCTATAGCAACCAACATGGCAACAGATAGACTATGTGGCTGAAGGCTTATTTGCTGGAGACCTGTACCACCCATGTTGTTGGAATAGATATCTTTCAACTACTATGAAGCGACTCAAGTTGAAGTTGGCACACACATTCATTAACCATTAGCTTTCGTTGGCAAAACACAAAATCATTTGTCGCTGAAACATTTAACCCACACAAATATTGGTGGCTCAAGACTTAAACATTGTTGGTAGAGGTGGCCATTATACAACGTTTTCTGCCGCTAAAGGGTTTGACTGGCTGAATCTTAGTAGTTGAGGGTGCTGGTGAAGGGTTGGAGCCGCTATATGTCTCGATGGAAGAGAGTTTCCTTCCACTGAATTTTAGTTGCTCAAGAATTTAAGCTTCCGTAATGTTTGGTTGATGAGAATATCAGCTGTTGTTTTTGCAGTTGGCTCATGGGTTATGCCACCACCTTTTCGTTGGTCAAGGTTTCTAGGCATCTGTTATTGGTTGGATCAAGTGTTAGCTCTGAGTTGGTGAAAAGTTATATACACGGTTAATTCGGCTGCTTATGGGTTTGAGCCATTACAAACCAGTCAGTCAAGGTGTTATTACTGTTGCTCAAAGGCTTGTCCCTTCCACAGATTTGAGTTGAGTTGCTAGAGAGTAGTGTCTCGAGAATATCATGAAAATATAAACATAAACTTCATTATGATAATAATATTCAACTCACTAACATTAAAAATATCAAAAATATATTCAAAACATCAAACTACAGTATATAGTCTGGATCTTTATTTAGCTATGCTCTCACTACAAAAATGCCAAAAGGAACACCTTCCCAAGGTGTAGGGATCATCGGGATCCTCAGCTCCAGTGTTATCTGCAACAGCAATATGATCGGTCACTCGAGCATTGGTTTGACTAATGCACATACACCCCCATGAAGTGCCCCACGTGCTGAAGTTATTTACGGCAAAACACAAGTACCACTCGCAGAACACTTTCCTACACAAATTCATGGTAAGAACAGAACATTTCAGTACAGTTTTCTTCACATGCTGATTTGCATCTGTTAAAGAACCAAAAAACATTAAAAGTTTTTTTTATCATTTGAGTTATGCTTCGAAACCAAGTTAAATAGACGACTCACATAGACTATGAAGTTCAGAATTGGATCAGTTGCTCCAGATAAAGCTTAGAATGAGCAAGCAATTGATCTGCATCTGCAGCCGTACCAATTGAAACTTTCAGCTTGAACCAGGGCTTCATCCCCTAGAAAAGCATGAAACCTTTCCCTCCTTGTTGATCTTCTTTAGACCTTCAACATCCATGTACTCCAGACTGGCCGATGTTCTCGGCCTGTAATTTGAAATAAGCAAAGTACTATTACACAACCACAGATTTAATGAGGAACTAAGTACATATAGATTTTTTAAAACAAAAGTTGGAATTGAACTGACACCTGCAGCATATGACTTCTCTGAAGCATCTTCTTGCACCATAGGCCCAGCAGGCTCTGTCAATTGCCGAACTTCAATTTGCACTAGTTGTACTTGAGGAGGCTCCTCAACCTCTTCCTGCACAACCACCTCTTCCTCATTGTTCAGATAATGATGAACTTCAACACCATTACTCAGCTCCTTCGCAATAGGTGCTATAGTATCTGGCACGGCGAGATCAGGGACATGAGAGGGTTCTGAAAAGGAAAAACAATATTCAAGTCCCGTTACAGTAAATAAAGAAGCAGAAAGAAGAATAAAAGAATGAGACCACCAAGTTCTTGAGCTGCTGCTGTAATGCTTTCACTTGTTCCGTTAACCAATACGGGCTCAGGCTTCAGCACTTGTCCCTCTCACGATACCTAAAAATATCATTCCGAACGTAGTATCCGTTTTCCTGTGGGGCCAGGAAAAATGACAGTGAACTTCCTTCCTACTTTGTACTTCCCAGTTGAACATCCTGTTACCTGAACAATTACCCCATCCTTCGAGAGTATTAAGCATCTGCAGTTTTTAACTCTGCCGTAATCTGTGGAGTTCAACGACAGGATCTTGTGATTAAAGTCCTGGTCAAAAGCAACATTTCAAGTCAGCCAGTTGAGAATTTTAATCATAAGCCCCTTAATAAATTTCAAACACGTATATCATAACCCTAAATCAGATCAATATTACTTGAAAAATACAAAAATCAAAATCAAAGAAAGAAATAAAGACAAAATCATTTAACCGAGCAAGTACTAATTTTTCTAAAGAAATGGAAAACAAAAACAAGACCTCCATGGTCTTTCAACCAAGCAGGAGTTACAGTCCCACATACAAGATAAGACTTCAAGATTTCTATTTTCAACGACTAACCAAAACATAAGCGTATAACTAACTGGGGAGAGTCAAATAAGAATCACACAGGTATGTCGACTATTATTAAACAGCATGAAATGCAATCAACAAATAGTCTATACGACACCAAACCCACTACAAAAGAGAGATTGGAGAATTTAAGAATGTGACTGATGTGGTATAAGTTTACTTTTAACTCATATTACTGCTAAAGATGCATACCAACATGCAGAGCCAAGAGTAACGCAGGTTTAGAAACCGTCATTTCTTCCGCCATCTCCATAACCACCGCCACCATTGTTATAGCCACCGCCACCAAAGTTCCAGGGAGGTCTCTCATTAGCATAGCTTACACGGATTTGTCTTCCACCAAGATCCTGAACAAA
>JAJJMB010004080.1:778155-874515 GCA_023531105.1 Papaver atlanticum | reverse complement strand
TCAATCCAAAGACTTTACCAGGCCTGTGTAGTCCTAAGGAGTAAACCTAATCAATTTCAGCCCTTTAATCTCCATAAAAATCGATCAAAACTCAAACCCTAAAATCCGTCTATGAAAACCATTTTTCCCGCCAAAACTTTCCTTTTAAACCGTGAAGAAGGTGTTCCCCTATCCAATCCCGGTCTGTGCTAAGCAGCTGCTTGGAAATAGGTTACCCCTTATCCAAAATGAGAGTCCGAATAGTAAATGTCCTCCCAGGTTCCTTTAACAACTTTTCGAGCCAATTTCGCCGCAAAAGCCTATTTCTCCAAAAACACTTATAAAGGGATAAAATACCAAAATTAGTACAAAAATGGGTACCTACAATATACACAATAGAGATGAAAATAGACACATAAATGGGTCTATCAGTATGTGGAGACTTGAACTTATCTTCACTCAAAAAGTCTATCTACTCTATCTCCTATCTTGAGACAAAAGTCGTATTGCTATATAGACTTCGATTATACACATTTTCTATTTCAAGCCGAGTTTATCTCGCTCTCGAAATATGTGTTGGTAAGCTTTCACTTTGGCCAAGTTCATCTTTACAAGTGACGAAAGTCATGTTGATTATTTCAATATCTTGAAAATTTCTTTGATGAAAAATAGTGTGTGAATAACCTCTATTTAACATCCTCTAAGAATGTTTCAATGATTGAAATAAAGAGTTTAGAACATGTAACCATCTTTGGATATAAGCATATAATGTGTTTGCGCATTAGTGTATAAGTACAAAACCGGAAACCAAATGTATGCATACTTGTGTGTGTACTAAATGGTTGATGGAGACATGGTAAGTATGCGTACCCGTACGCATACTGGCGGAAGTTCATGTCCGTGAATTTCTGCTGAGTTTGGAAATCAAAACCAACTAAATCCGGTTACCTAAGTATGCGTACCCGTGCGCATACTGGCGGAAAGTTCACGTTCGTGAATTTCTGCTGAGTTTGGAAAACAAAACAAACTCAAATCCAGTTACTTAAGTACGCATACTGATGTGATTTTAATTGTTGTAGAAAAAGTGGTAATAAGATTCGTTCAACTCGGACTTGTGAAGAATAATATTTAGACTTAATTAAGAAAACTAGAAAAATCAAAATAACGTTTTAGTCAAGATTATAAAAAGCACTGAGACTCAGGATTCCACCAAATTTTATTCTTGTGATTCAAATAATAATTCCAATCAATTATAACTCAAATATTAAAAATATGGACTCTTATTCTTTGCCAAAAGTAGATTTTTTAAAAGCAATGATTGTAAATCAAAAGCAAGATGTATCAAAAATACATTGACCAAGCATACATCATCAAACAATATCACACCATTCAATAAAAATCATACATCAATTAAAAATCAATGCAAATAGTCATAAAAGAATTATTAGAATTACAACATGCGTGAAATAGGGCTTCCTCCGTCATCCCAGTGTTGGGGTTTAGCTCCTCATGGTAAAAACATGCTCAAAAGATAGAAACATGGCTCAAAAGGTGTTTTTATTGAATAGAAATTAAAATACAGCGAATCTGCAACACTTAATGGTCGTTACAGAAGTCACCATTATAATTGAAGTGTTGTTAATAAACGATAAATCGGTTCTGCTGTTGAAGAACGACACTCGTCTGCGACTGTTCCATGTGGGTCAATGTTCTTCGTGTGGGTCAATGTTCCGTGTGTTGGTAAGCTTTCGCTTTAACCAAGTTCATCTTATTTTCTTGACAAAAGTCAAAAGATGATCATGTGAAAAATCGCCTAGTAACATCCTACATGATTTGTGTGAGACAGTCATTTGATGTAGACTCGGAATGTTTCGTATTGATCATTCGATCACTTGAAAACTGCTTTAAAGCTAATGGTTTGTGTGCGACAGCTATTGTCATCTTCTGAGAATGTTTCAATGATTGAAATGGAAGTTTGGTACAAATAACCATGATTGGATATAGCACAATATGCGTACTTGTATGCTAACTGTTGCAAGTTATTCCAAGTCCAGGAACCATGGTATGCATACCCGTATGCGTACTGATTGGTTTAATGGAAGTCCGAGAACTTAGTATGCATACCGGTATGCGTACTGACGTGAGTTTCAAGTTCCGGGATTTAACTGAGTTTGGAAGGTATGCGTACCTGTTCGCATACTGGAGAACCCAAACTTAGTCCGGCCACTTAGGTATGTGTACCCATTTGCATACTTGAGTGGCTTATGTTCTAAATCGGTTTGTTCATGAACTAATATATTTATATATTAAGGAATGCAATCTTTTGCAAACCGTGGTTCTAATATTCATGAATTAATTCGAGTGAATCAAAATCGATTTTGCTTCAATTGTGGCTTGTATACTACTAAGAGAATATAAACAATTGAATAACTCTAGAACTAGTTTCATTTGAGTCATTTCAACTAGTTATGGTTAAGATGAATAAGGTTGATATGAAAGTATTCATATGGCTAACTTCGGTTAACTATTGTTGAGACAACAAGGTATACCCGTTTATGTATGGTTACTCATATCTAAATGAAGTCACTTTTCATTTGTGTGTAACAAGCTAAGTTCGATCTAACGGTTGAAAGATATTAGCTTGAGTCTAATCAGGTTTTCATCTAACGGTGATTATTGAATGCTTTGTTACCAAGGTAACATTGATTGCAAACCCAAATTTGAAGACTATATAAGGGAAAACTATAGCAACTAGGAAACCTAATCCCCACACCTCTTGTGTGATACTAGTTGCGACTAGAGTCGATTCTCCTTTAAACTTAGGTTTTCTCCAAAACCCTGTAGGTTAACGACTTCAAGACTTCATTGGGATTGTGAAGCCAGACCCAACTATTTTATCTATAGTTGCGTGTTCTGATCTTGCTTTTTTCTATAGAGATTGAGTACTATCTTCTCTAAGATTTGCTCGAGATTTATTCTCCGATAGGCAAGATAAAAAGTAGTCACAAACATCTTCGTCTAATCGTTTATGATTCCACAATATCTTGTTTCGCAACCATACGATTAAGATTATTGTGAGGTGATTGCTATTACTAAGCTGTTCTTCGGGAATATAAATCCGGTGTATCAATTGGTTCCTGTTCACCTTGGTTTATCAAAAGACTGAACAAAACTTCTAGGTATTTCTATGGTACACAAATTTATCTATTCAATAGACTTTTCTCTGTGAGACAGATTGGTTTATCAAGTCTTCGACTTTGGGTCGTAGCAACTCTTAGTTGTGGGTGAGATCAGCTAAGGAAATCAAGTGTGTAGAGTCCTGCTAGGATTCAAAGGCGTAAGGAACGCGACCGTACCTTAATCAATGTGAGATTGGTTAGGGCTCAGCTACATTCCAGTCCGAAGTTAACTTATAGTAGGCTAGTGTCTGTAGCGGCTTAATACAGTATGGTGTTCAAATCTGGACTAGGTCTTAGAGTTTTTCTGTATTTGTTGTTTCCTCATTAACAAAATTTCTGGTGTCTGTATTATTTCTTTTCTGCATTATATTTGTTTATATTATTTAAATATCACAGGTTGTGCGTAGTTCAATCAATTAGATAATCCAACCTTTGAGTGTTGATATAAATTGATTGACACTTGAACATTGGTCTTTGGTACCGTTCAAGTTATTTCTTGTAATAATCAGGCTCACAAATTTCTATCTATTTGATTTGCTGATTACATTAAGAAACAAAGATATAACTCTTGGATATATTTCTTGATTGAGATCGCTTTATTAGTTGGTGCTCTCAGAATTATATTGGAGTTTGTCCATAAAGATTGCCTAAACGAAATATTGGGTGTGGTTGTTAGACCCCCGTTTTTTCAGATTGGTCACAAGACATGAAGGTATAAGTGCAGAATGAAATCAAATACTCAAGGGAAGGGGATTTGGTGGCCTCGTTCTGTTGAGATTAGGCATAGATGTCCTTCAGAAAGTCAAGGTCAAGGATGTATGCAGGATCATCTACCTCGTAGATGCTTTCGCTTATCTTTGCTCATCTCCTTCAGATCCTTAGTACGAGCATCCTTGGGGAACTTCTCAGGAGACTCCTCCACATCAATAACTATGGGAGGAGAAGAAGAGGGATCCACATTCTTTGCAACATGTTCAGAAAAACCCAGAAGAAGTAGCATCTTTATGCGAGTTCGTCGGTTGCTTCACAGGAGGATGAGTTGGTTGCATAAAAGCTACTTTATAATCTTAACTCAGTCAACTCAGCCAGATTCAATGTCCTATAAGTACGCTTCGGAGGATTGGCAGTGGTTGGAGGATTAGTAGGATCATTCTGCGAGACACGAAGATTAAAATTTAACAAAAAAAAATAAACCACGAGGTAAGGGCAGCTGAAATACCTGATCGGAAGTAGGAGATTTGGAGCCACGTTCACGTTTCTTATAACGAGCCTTAATCAGACCAGGGGCAGGTGTGGGATACAAAAACAACAAGAGCATGATTAGAATCAGAGTTATCACTGAATAAAATAAGTCAGAAGGGGAGAAGATTACCACAACATGCATTTCAGGCCATCTGAGCCTCCAAGGCTCGTAAGCAGCAGAGTTACTATGTTCGCGCTCAGGACCAGTATGAACACTTCCATCACCCCTAATGTCCCACACATATGGACCTTCGACAACGAGAGAATGCATCATCTAATCGTCGTCATTAGACCAATGAGGGCCATCATTCTTCGTGTAGCCGCTGGGATCTAAGTCCAAAAGAAGAGACTTGGATGAATCCTCCAAAGTATTTCGCACAAAACGAATAGCCTATTCTTGAAACCTGCGAGTATTCAAGGTCTTGACAACATAGTTTGCCACGAAAGAATCTGCAGTATAATCCGAGGGTTCATATTCTTTCGCAAACTTCGGGATTCGAGACTGACCGCCCTTCAAACGAATCACAAACTCATTCAGAATGCGAATCGGATTCCCGCTCAACTGAAAAACACCTCGTTGAACCTTGGTTAAAACTGCATAAAAAAGAGTGTTTGCTGGGTCGTATAATAGAAAGGAAAGACCATCCTTCAGTTTCCCAGCATTAACAATAACCCTAGTAGATGACCAAGAATCAGAGTTTATCCATCGATAGTTCAGCTCCATGTTCTTTGCTACTTCAATCGGAGGATTGACACAAGAATCAACCAAGGGGGAAAGTGAAAGACCTTTCCGCCTAAAATCTTCTTAGAATTCCTCAAAAAATTTAGAGGATGTTGGTGAAGCACTCTTCTTGGGGGACATGGAAGAAGATGAAAAAGAAGAAAGGGTTGATGAAGTTGAAGGAATGAGAAGGAAGAACAGCAGCAGCAGCATGGAAAGATGAAGAAGAAGAGAAGAAAAAAAAAAGATTTCTTTACCAGCCGAAATATTTATAGTTAGGGAAAAGATGACCGGCTAAGGCAAGTGATAAGAATGGAAACCGACGGTAGCCAGTTAACGGAAGAGAGTATTGAGAACGTGGGAATCTGGGGAGAGAGAATCAAGGATACGTGGCGGTTACAGAAGTCATGCAGAGTTCTTTTTTCGTAACTCACTGCTTTCGAATGGAAAGAGAAAAGGCAAAATGTAGGTACAGAAAATCTACCCGCCACTTGTATCAACGAGAAGATACGAAATTAACGAAGAAGATCTCGGCATAAGATATTATTACCAATCTCGGGGACAAAGCATTTATGAAGGTTCAAATCAACTGTCAGAAGTACTTTATTGAAGATTGGATCTACGAAGTTCAAAGAAATGTTCGTGAAAGTAGATCTACAAAAAGAAAGAAGACTTAGCGAAGATAGATGAATTGTCTAATTCAGCGAAAAAGAAATGATGAGGCGAAGTAAATTGTTCGTAGGCGAAGATAAATTATTGGGAAAGAAATCATGACAGCTGTACCGACAAGTCACCGGGGTTATCGGCGAAAGAGAGGGAAAAACTTTATTAAAAACTGGATTGACGAAGTAAAAGTGAAAGTCATGAGAATTGTGTGATTATCCACGAAGTAAAGATGAGCTGTACACCACTTTCTTATTTGCCTATAAATAGGAACCTTGAGATAGTTAGAATGGGTTGGATGATTTTGGGAGAGGAGAGCTATATTGAGAGAAAGAGAGAGTTGGAGTTAATGTTCTTCTTGTCTTTCATTCTTGTATCATCATCATCATCATCATCATCATCATCATCATCATCATCATCATATTTCTAATAATAATAACAACTTTGATTTCAATCTCGTGAACATGTCTTAGAAATGTGTGATTTTGTACTGCAGGAAATCCTACAACCTACCCAAACTTCATTCAAATGCCAAATCCTAGATCTAAGCTTCATTGAACACTAAAATGATATGTAAAAGTGCTAGAAATGAAAAAGAAACACACAATTTTTACATGGTTCGATCATGAATTGATTTACATCCATGGTTCTTCACTATAATATATTTGTTTTACAAGAAACTCCATTAATGAGTTTTTTGGAGCTCAAGATCTCAAGTTGGGAGGAAGAAGAACGTAACAAAGAAAATAAAATTGGATCCCCCTTTTCTCTCTCATGCTCTTTCCTTATATACTAGGGTATTTGAGTACAAATTACACATATATCCTTTACTTACAAATTAAGGAAGCTAAGCTAAGATATTATGCACACAATCCTACTCTACTAAGCTAGTTCGGCTCTTGTATTGCAGCACGCGTGAAGTGGTGAATATTGCTCTTGGCCAGATACTCAAGTTTTTTGGTATCTACAACCCAACTTGAGTATTGCACTATAGTGGTGAATATTGCTCTTGGCCAGCCTCCCATTGGCGTGATGCATCATTATGGTGCAATATCACACTTGGTTAGTCTCCCACTAGCGTGATGCACCATTGTGGTGCAATTTCTGTTCTGGGCTAACATTCCCTGAATGCCCAATACAAGCTTAAATGATGCTTCATCTCATTCAATGACACATCTTTGAACTCCTGGCATCTTTATCATCTTTTAATCGGCATCAACTGCAATGCACGTTGATTCTTCTACATGCACACAAGGCCTTAATCACCGTTGGATTTTGTTTTTTTAGTTTTTTTTTTTATCAGAAAACCTTACATCAAGAGAAAACTAATTTGCACAAGTTTAATTGATCGTCTGCTAGGAGAGTGGAGTGGATCGAAGGTGGATTTTGCGATCCACGACTGATACATATATAAGGTTCGATTTAGCTTCCTTAGCCAGAGTACGTAGATGACAATAGTATTACTAAAGTCCTAATAATTAATTGGAGAGAAGTGCTTAACTTACCTTATGGATGGGATAAAATTGGTGGGTTGGGAGTTTCATGGCATTGCTGGAACAGACCAGATACTTTTGGAAACCTATAAGAGGACCGGTCAGATATATATGAAGCATGTCTTCCTTTATTCTTACAACTGGGATGGCATGGCTTCCACAGATGTGAAAACCGGTAAGCTTCACAGCTCGACTAAGTTGCCTGGAGAATCCAGTTTGAAAACAACAAGCAAATCTTACACGGAGAAACAAACCAAACACAATCAAAAAAAACATAATGGAAACCAGTAAGTGGGAATTTGAATTTCCAACCACGCACTACTGAGGCAGACAACAGAATATATTATAGGAAGTTGGATTTGCTTCGGCTCTAATCGCCCAACAAGTATTGAGATAAAAAAAAAAATTTTTGAAGCATGAAATTAATTAGATTAGACTGAAATTACACGGGTACATAATACCCAATATTGAAATAATTTTTGGTACTACTAATCATACTTTTAATTATTCGAATTTCACGTCTACAAATACTTTATTATCACCATCATAGATGTTGATAAGCATATTTTTCTTTCTTTTTTCTTTGATGCAACATAGAGCATCTATATAAATACAAATCTCCCAGGAAGCACAGAATTACAGCAAAAATAAAAGATAAAGCTTCCTACGACCACAGTGCCGTAGGAAGTCACTAGGAACCCGAACAAAGAATCAAAGCTAAAGCACAACAGAAGCCCACATATTTGTTGGAAACTATTACATGTGATACACTTTTTCCTGAACAAAGAATAAAAGATACCCACTTACAGTAACAATATACTCCTGACATCTTTATCATCTTTTAATTGGCATCAACTGCAACTCACGTTGATTCTTCTACATTCATGAGTCATGCAACATGCACACAAGGCCTTAATCAGCGTTGGATTTTGTTTGTTTAGTTGTTTTTTTTACTTTCAGAAAACCATATCTTACATCAAGAGAAAACTAATTTGCACAAGTTTAATTGATCGTCTGCTAGGAGAGTGGAGTGGATCGAAGGTGGATTTTGCAATCCACGACTGATACATATATAAGGTTAGATCTAGCTGCCTTAGCCAGAGTACGTAGATGACAATAGTATTACTAAAGTACTAATAATTAATTGTAGCCAAAATTGGAGAAAAGTGCTTAAAGTACCTTTTGGGTGGGATAAAATTGGTGGGTTGAGAGTTTCATGGCATTGCTGGAACAGACCAGATACTGTTAGAAACCTATAAGAGGACCGGTCAGATATTTATGAAGCATGTCTTCCTTTATTCTTACAACTGGGATGGCATGGCTTTCACAGAGGTGAAAACCGGTAAGCTTTGCAGCTCGACTAAGTTGCCTGGATTTTATGAGAAAAAAAATGTCGCCTCTATGTAAAACATTCACTGAAAGCCTTATGCATGTTCAGAAAAGAAGTAAGTGTACGTGAGTCTTGGTTCATTAGAGGTAAGGTTCTCAAATAACTTAGCGTATCCAGAATCTGAATATTGTTTTTATATATATTTCTAGAATTATAATCATTGTCAAGCATTGATTTAATTTGGTAGGATTTTTTTCTTAGCGACTGAATTCACAATCAAATCTATTCAAATTTCTCTTCATTAAGGTTTGTTTTCAACTTCTTGCCAAAATATCATAAAAATAAATCCCAATGCTGCAAATGTGTTAATGGTTGTTTAATTAGTCTCCTCTTCGAAATTTTTTTTAACTTCATTCTGTACCAAAGTAGGTAGCAAATGTGCCACTGCTGAAAAGATGGCATTCAGCATATTCATTATCAGCAATGTCATAAAACTCAAGATGTCTAATATGCCGTTACAGTCAGGATTTTTTTTTTATAAATACATGTAGGTATAGAACTAGTGCACGGTGAACAAACGATCAATGCAAAGGTTTTTCACATCTATGACATGCATATATCTTTTATGATATTTGTTAGACGAATCCGTTGATCTAACTAACGTTTTTCGATGAAACTTAATCAGTGGGTTCTCCACTATTAAGTATTATAGAAAATCTGATATCAAAGACTTAATGAAAATTTAACACAAACTTAACTCAACCAATTCTCTCAATTAATGTAATTCGACTCATGGCTCAACAACCTATTTATATGTTTAACAAACTTGACTCTCAAGTAATAAAGACTTTCCTAACATAACCAAACTCTAACAAAGACACTTCTAGAGAATTCTCACGAAAACAAACTCTAAAACCAGTAAAACTTGCAACCCAAGTTTACTTCTAAATACCGTACCACCGTGTCAACCAAACTAGTTGATCCACGCACTGTGTCAACAACACTTGTTGACCCACTCGAACTCTGTCAACTCTCATAGTTGATCCCTATCAACTGTATCAACAATATTGTTGATCCTTAGTGTAATCTTCTTATTATCTTGGTTTAACCTTCAACAAGTATCTTCTTTTCGAAGTTGGCCATCATGGATATATTGTAGCAAAAGGAAATTCATAAGTTTCATTACTGCCAAACCAGTTTGAAAATAACAAGCAAATCTTACATGGAGAAACAAACCAAACACAATCAAAAAACATAAAGGAAACACACAGGCAGAATAAATGATAAGGAACACAAACACAATTAACATTTAACAACATCTTTTTGGGAGGAGCAGGTGGCCAGTCATGTGGTAACTTTCTCCTCCATCTCGTTGCTTATAAGGACATGCAGGAGTGAAATCTCCTGCTGGCAAACGCATACTCCATGCTCTATTAGGATCCTGAGTTGCGAACTTAGTCCAAGTAGCAGTAGAGTACTCGTACTTGCTGTGTGTAATTCGCGTGAATTTTTTCACATCCCGAATATGTTTTCCATACTTGTAATTTCCATCCTGGTATCTTACTAGGTGATCTTCCGGAAGGTCGATAGAAAAAATATCACCATAAGACCTCACAGAATGCTCGAATAGAGGCAAAGATATCGGATCAACAGACACGCCAGCAAGGTCTGCAGTCACAACAATGCTACGTCCATCTGGACTGAAGCACGGATGGTTCACATGCCCTGAGATATCACTTCCACTTGTCATGACTCTCACCAAAACATCTGGATTATCCCACTTCACTAGATACACCGCAAAGTATCCTGGGTCAAGACCCTGGTCTGATTCTGGTGCACCGGCAGGCTTGTCACGTGTTGACGAAAATACTATCCAATCTCCATTTGGCGACCATTGGCAATGTGTATCAGTCCATTTCCCTTTCGTCAGCCGTCTTGGTTCCCTTCCATTGACCACCCCTCGTTTTGAATCTTCCATTATGTATAGATTCTTGAATCCGTCTTTCCCTGTTGATCGGTATACTAATTTCTTCCCTGTTGAAGTTTTCAAATCATTAGTACATACAGTTGCAATAGCATGCACACATCGAAAGGCATTTGTATGAAGTAAATTATTACCATCTGGACTGCTGGATGGGAAGGCATTATTGTACTGATCTGTAAGCGCATAACACTGACGTCTATACTTCGACACGTTGGTGATAGCATTGATGTTCACCTTCATTTTCATGTTAAATGAAGGTCCAACACACACATATAGTGTGTCATCACGTTGATTCCAAACTGGGGAGAAGAGTCTGTCCGGTCCATCCTCCTATGTGTACATATGCAAACCCAATTACGTATCACATGATAATAACAGAATAATTCTGCAACAATTAATACGGAACACAGGTAACTCAGACACATGTATTATCTTATCTACATACCTCGTAAGCAATATGCAATCCATTACTATCAGCAACCCACACAGCTTTGAACTCATTGTCAACAAATGCAAGCCTTTTTCCATCTTTGGAAATTGTTGGAAACACTCCTGACACTCTGAATAGACCTACGTCTGGTAGTGACGAGTCAAGCGTCTGAAACGGTCTTTCCACTGCTTGATCAAACTATTGCCGGAAGAGAAACATATAATCACATTAGAATACACTTCAAAAGTGGTAAATAATGGATAGATAGCTTATTTAAATTAATTACCGAGAGTTTGTCGCTCCTGCCCCGATGGTAACCAATGAGCTTCCCACCATCAATCAAAAATGGGTTGAAGTGATCCGCTTTTGATGATTTAGTATTTTGAGTGATTTTTGTGCTATTTCCGTTTCTTGAATCAAAAATCTCAATCTGTCTAAACTGGTCCACGACACGTGCTGCGCCTAACCCCTGTGATTCTTCACGAACAGTTACAACAACCACCCTGTTCGGATCTATGGCCACCGGAGTGAACCCGTCGATATTTAACGGGGTTACACGTTTTACAATACCAGTGCTAATTTCAACTCGGTAAACACCCCAGAATACGTCCTTGGGGAACTTTTGGCCAGGTGGATGAATAATGGGATCATCCTTACGGTGGAAGAATATGATATTGTCACTTCCCCAAGTCGGCCACCCGCCATTCTTTACAACCATCCTCCGAGTGTGAGGTGACATTACATCCATGATAAAAATGTTAGTCTTTAGATCTTCGATTTCACCGTCCCAACCACCTGCCTTTCCCTGGAATGATGCCACAGCTATCATCTTTTTTGACGGTGACACCGAGGGGCTTAAATCAGCAGTCCCTGATTTGATGCACGTTTAGTCAGTGATAAGAAAATCAGTATCATCATCATAAAGACATGGTACATATACCTAGTGGTGTGAGACGGTCAGTTACTCCGGTCTGGAGATTGGTTTGATAAACAGCAGTCCAAGGCTGACGACGTTCCATAGCTGGTTCCTTGGTGCTAACATAAATGAGATGGTTATCAGTAAAGCAACCACTATCTTCCAAGCAAACCTTATTGAAATTAGGGGTTACGCCGAAAATATCAGCTAAGCAGAAAACTTCAACTTTGGGCGGGCTCTGAAAGCGGAGAGCTATGTGAAGCAATTCAAGCCTGTTCCGCTCAGAGACGAAAACAACACCCGAAAGCAGACCTCTGTCTACGTCGATTTCTTTGCCATTGGTTTTCGATTTCAAATTTGTATACTTCAGAAGTTTCTTTAGAGCATCCTTTGGAATTTCTCGGCCGTTGTAATTGTATTGGTCTTTTTTGTCGTCAATCATGGGGAGTTCATTGTTCTCCGTTGGCTTTGGAAGTGGGAGCGGGCATGAGAATATGTCTAGTGGCACCGGTGTTCGATAGGTTGCAAAAAAGGCAATGCTACCTCTCTTATTTCCAGACATCTGCACTTGTAAGTCTCATGTGTCAGAAAAAATAATCCAGCTAACACAATCCGGAACAAACTAGTAACACAATCAGGATAGTGCTTCAATAATTCAAATATATCATTTGTTATGTCAAGGGATTAGACGTTTCACTCTTATTCTAAAAATGAATAATTAGCAGTTCCTGATAATAAAAAATCTTTGCCTATGTATAGTGACCGATAAAAGAAACTACGAACCTTCTGCAAATAATTCTTGCACTACTGAACTGGCCGATGAAATGGTGATTACACACTCTTGACGGGTGCTGGCCCGTGAAAAATGTTATAAGGAGAACCGAAAGAGTTTCAAGGTTTGAAGGTGTGAATGATGGATGGGTACCCAATGCAACGATCGATGCCTTTTTATATATGCTCATCATTAGCGTCAGTTTGATAGTTGAATGCCATTTCTTAGATCCTTGACGTAGGACCACCTATCCGGGTGAATATATTCATCTATATCCATCCATAAGGGAGTGTGAATCATTTAAGAAAATATATTCATCCATATCCATTTCGTACGAGAATGAATTTTTTTTTTTTTTTTTTTTTTTGATAAATCTCATAAATTTCTTTCATGATAAAATAGAGATTACATGGATTTCAAGTACATCAAGATTAAAGATCAAATTACAATTCAAAGGTACTAACCAAGAATAATTCGTGAAGAGAAGTAACAAACTACCAACAAGAGTACCAAACAATCCTAAGATTTAGAGAATAATTTTGGCATTATAATCCGACCATTTTGAAAGGGTTTTTTCTTGTAGAAAAGGAGATCCTCTCATAAAAATATGAGAGTAATATGCCCAAAGTCTTGAATCTTGATTTCCACACTTGAATTTCCACTTAAATCTCCATTGAGATCACATAGAAACTCCATGATAGAGCATACAGAATCTCCATAAAGGAGAAGACATAAACAAAAAGGATAACACCCCCAAAAACACCATAAAAATCTCGTAAAATCAATGGAGATTGAAACAAAAACTTAAATAAACTTATCCTACACTACTATCTATCTATGAAAACTAGAAAAAGTAAAGAAATCTGCTCAGATCTAGCCCAAAATGAACTCGATCTGAGCAGCAAACTTGAATGGAGTAGAACGTTTTTTTTGGTTTTGAGAAAAAACTAAAGAGGAAGGAGGAATAAAGAGAGAGAAAATTTTGTCATCTAACATAAGAATGAATCTATCATTTGAGAATAAAGTCTCCTCGTCATGTATATATCAATCGATTCGACCACCACTATATTTTTTCCTCTCTTCTCTATATTCTCAAAGCCACAAAAAAATAATCCATCAACTTCTTCGTTCTTTGGTCAAATCTAATGCTTTAGGGGCTAGACTTGGAAAAGGTTTCTAGTTTTTAGTAAAATTAGATATATTTAATTTTGATTGGGTTTTAAATGATTTATTCACTATTACAACAATTTTGTCTTGCCTGTTACAACGATTTTATGTGCACTTTTATACTGTTTCTTTCTAACTTATAAAATAATAGTTTTGGAAACAAAAAAATATATTATTATATTAAAGAGATATATCATCAATAACGGAAATGTTTTTCTGAGGTCTGTAATCTACGTGAATCCCCTCTTTCCTTATCATCCGTGAACTAAATTCATTCTTCCTAATACTGAAAAATCATGAATATCAATTCTGTTTCTCTCAATCAATTAAGATCTTAGGGTTGGATTGATTAATTATCCATGAAAACGCATATCTTATTGAGATTTTGAGAAATTTTTACTGGACATCAAAAAAATTATTACCTCTTTAAGACAAGTTTCCATGGGAAAGGATCTAATTAATGATTTAGTAATATCTAGTTTTAAGGGTCTAAACGGAGATTCAAAATTTGGGTTTGATTATGTAAATGATGAAATTGAAGGTGGGTTTGTGAAAATTTCACAGTAAAAGGATGAAATTGTAATGAATTATCTCTCTTGTTTATTATCATATCACAATTCTTCTCTTCCCTCTTGTTTAAGTATATTTAATCTCTTCCTCACTTGATAATAATCATATCACAAATCTGAAATCCTCATAATCAGTTCTAATTTATTTCTTAGATGTATACATGCTAGAAGATAAAATCTAGGAAAACCCTAATCCTGATTGAATTTGAAGCCATTTTTTTTTCTTGAATGAAAACACCGGATCGTGATTGATTTCAAGTTCATCTATTCTCGGTGCTTTTATCTAGAAAAAGTTTTTAGGGAAGAGGAAAATGAATAATATTGTGATATAGATAATATAATAATTTATCATTTTATAATTAAATTATATAATATTATTGTACAAATTACTAGTTTGTGGGTTGAATAATAACTTAAATTCTAATTAGAATATCGACTAATTTTGTAATAATATAATATTATTGACTAATTACAATACAAGTATAACTGTACAAGCACCCCAAGTATTTTTTAGTGCATTACAAACTATTTGGGATGAAATACAACTTGATTTGAATTTTAAAGAGAAACAAACCAATATCGAATCATATTTTGAAATTTTATATACATTAAATTTTATTTTTATATTTATATTTATAGTAGCATTATTATTTTATATATTATTTAGGACCTATTAATTTTGGTTTTACCTATTTTCTGTCCTCATTTTCCCTTATTCGCATCCCAACCACACAAACCAGAAATTTATAACTTTTTTAAAATTGGGTAAACAAAACTTATTCTCATATTTTCCATTGTTGGAGATCAGGATGGGACATAATTACTAAAACTTAAAGATTGAAGTGGTTTTATTCCCGTAAATAATACGATGGATATGTGTCCAGATTCCAAAGAAATAATCCACTAACAAAAATTATTAAAATTGGGGATAATTTATTCCAACGAACCTAATTGAATATATGTTTCGCATTAACAAAAAAACAAATAATGAAAGAAAAAATTAATTACCGAGTCTATAGTTGATTAATATTACAGTGTCGTCCTTTTCAGTTTTGATACAAACCCATTATTGGATCAGTAGAAGAACAACACAAATACACCAGTAATATGGATGAAATGTCGATGGTAGATGAAGAGACAAATCAACAACTATAGAGATTACTTTAGGTTAGATAGAAATTAAAACTTAAAGATTTAGGATTCATTTTTGGATCAGATTCCATAAAGAGAGAGGGGGAACAAGGAAGACGGTGGTGGATGGGTGGGATTTAGGGTGAGTTATGTTTTACCTAATTTAGAAAAAGTTATACATTCGTTTTGTTGAGATGGGATTTAAAGAAAATGGGGATAGGAAATAGGTGAAACCTAAGAGGAACTTTTGAAATTTATTATTTTATTATTTTATCGAATTTATTTTTTTAACATTAAGGACATGAGTCAGACCAGAAAATTTACTATTTCTTACAAGAACATTATATTATCGATTATTATTTTAAAGAAGTTATATTTTATTTATTCGTGTTTGACGATTCAGCACGAACTATATCAAGTTCTTTTTCATTAGAACAATAGACCCAAGTATCGGGTTATTCGCTACTCCCTCCGTTTCTAAATAATACGCTGGTTTGTGTGTAAATTTGCACACAAACCATCCTATTATTTAGAAACAGAGGGAGTACATGTTAAGAATTTTTAGGCAAATCACTCCTCTACCATAGAAGTATCCCTTTTCAAAGAACAAAATCTATTACAACGATTGATTTATAATTTTGAGTACCATTTCTTCTCCATTTTGAAATTTCAAAATTTAGGTGTTGTCGTTATAGATCGGACTTTCTCTTCGAAACTTATTTGCGTATTGCATTTTTCTTTGTATTTGTTTCATGTTATGATGTACTTGTTTTATATTATGTAAACATTTGAATTCGGAATGAAATATTCATGGTTTGCTGATGAAAAAAAAAAAAGACGATCACAACTCTCAGATTCCACTAAATCACTCTTTTGTGTGTAGTAGATGGTGGTTTAGATGTTGTAACAAACTTTTAGACGATGGCATTAGTTTCGGTGGAAATTAAAGAAATACCCTATTTTCAGGATTTTTCATAAATTCCCTTATGGGGTCTTTTTTTTAAGCATTTAGGGTCTAGTTTTTAGCAAATCTAATATTATATTAAGAGATATTTTGCAAAAGGGTCATATATTTTTGGGCACATTAGGGTATGGGTCATAAAACATGTCGTTGTTGTGATAGGGTCGTTGACTAACTTTGACTTTCAATCTTCTTACCAAAATACCCTTACAAACTAGTTAAACGATATTATATCCTTGCTCAATTAAAAGCTCAATGGTGAATATCAAACCCACACGAAAGAGTTATTCCCGTATACACTAGTGGAAAATAAAAAATAAAAAATCTACCAGAAAAACACTTAAAATCCCTAAAAACGTCTGCTTTTGGGACCCGTTGATTTTATTCGCTCAAGACTTCCTCCATAGTCTATAATAATGCTGGCAGGGGCAGACGTTTCCCTGGATTATATTAAAAAAAGAAAGTGAAATTGATTCAGCTGAATCCAAAACTGATTCGACTGAATCTTAAGCTAGAACTGTCTACGAAAATGAAACTATATTCAAATATTCTAAAAATGAACAAGAATTTGAATCAACATTATATTAAAAACAAAATCTGTTATACAACTTGGAAAAATTAGAATTACTCATGGTCCAAATCTAAATTTTCTTTCGATAAAACTACCAAGGCAACTTGACCTAAAAAGTATGACAATCCATATTGGTAAGATGGTGTTCAATACAGCTCCAACATATTGAGCTTTGATAAACTTGACCTAGCGTCGCCCTTCAACAAGATCATTTAGATTACCAGATGTCAACAAATCTTTACGAACAAGAAGAGTTTCCTGTAAATAGTAGAATCAAACATCATAGTGATTAATACTTTGTACTTCATTTAAACTATAGAGCAATACAGAATCATCGATGAGCAATTCAAAGGGATGCATACACAGAAATTTAGAACAAAATACTAGATTTTTAATGGTAGTACTGAACATTGGTTGTAGTTGGCATAAAGTTAAACCTACTCTCTCTGGCACCATAATGTTAATGATGTTCAAATTCGAAATGTTTAAAGCAGGAAAAAAAAAAGGTTAGTGAACATTTACCGGCGATAACTTCCAATAATATAAAACCCAGCCTATAAATATTGTCCTTTTCGCCATCTTCAGCTCTGCAATAGAGCATAGAGGTATAAAATATAAAAACCGTTGTTCAAGAAATCAACCAACCATGATCAGATATATCCACAGTACTTGGAATACAAGGATGATCTCGATTCAGAAATTGATGTAACTACCACCAAGTATTTAAAATTATCAACATTATGGAGCTTTCTCAACTAAGATAGGAGACCTAGTTAAATTGTGAAAAAAAAATCTAAAAAAACATAATTAAATTTTTTAAGAAATTACCAGTCCAGGCTAAAATATTTGTCCCCGTTAAGAAGCCCAAAGTCTAATCTCTAGGATAGCAGTAGGATTGTCAAAGATTTCAGAGTAAAGGATTTTCATGTCGACCTATGAGAGCCAGAAAGTCTTTGACTCATCTGTAATCAACAGGTAAATTCAAAATTATGAGTTAAGATAACATGACCAACTTTAGGTATACATATATGATATAGGTCAGATTATACCAAACAGATAGTTAGGTATGATTAGACTTTGGAGTATGAAAACAATAGATAAGCAAAAGAGAAATGCAATCCCGTTTGATCTACAAATCAATTTCCTGTATTAGCCACTTGTATATCAACTAGTAAGATTGCGAACAGTACTTCACAATGACAGAAGCTATTAGGACTTCACAATGTGTATAGGTATACAAAGTGTATATAACAGGACACAAATGCATATTGAGTAGCAGATATAAAGAGTGTTCATAGGGTCAGAAAGCTTACAAATATGGGGATGAAAGCTAGTATCCCAACCTGAACCTGCACATACACGAAAACACAGGTTCTCAGACTCCAGATAAATACCATTACAAACTGAAAATGTAAGAGTATATAAGAGGTCAATGAAATGGCTACCAGGGGAAATTCAACTAACTGTTCTGATCCTCACCTAGCAGGAAGTAATTGTGCAATCTACTGCAGCCAGTGCCAACAAACAGAGTAAGTATCAGAACTCAGGGATAACAAGCACTTGGATGTATAATGAATTCCATGAGAGTAACAAGAATTTCGTTCTGTAACAGGGTTTCACAAATAAGTATCAGAAATTGGGGATAAAAAACACTTCAAACCATTAACCTTACCTGCAAAACCAAATCAAAAGCTGTTAACATATGCACACCGGTGAAATTCAGATACCGTATAAGGCTTCAATGATAAATTGATGCAAGGATGTAATACTTAAAGCAAATAAGTGAGTGTTGACAAAAAGTCACCACTCTGTAGTACAAAAAAGAACAAAAATCAACTTACACCCAAGTTTTGCCTCAGTTTCTTTATGCATAATGAGATCTCCTATTTCTAACCAATGGAGAAACACAATCAACAAACCTGCAGTCTGGGTTTCACTCTTCCATTCTCCATGAAGCCTAATAATACCCACAACCATACGAAATAACAACAATAACTAAACAAAGAACTAATTCTACAATCAAAAGGGTCTTATAACAAACAATGGCAACATTGATTACAAGAACTGGAAGAACAATTGATCCTAAACCTAAACAATTGCCTGCAATCAGTATGTTATATACAAGGTATGAGAATGAAGCGCTACACACAATGTGATATCCAAATGATGAACTGACGTAATCTAAAGACACTCTTAAAAAACATGTGACCAATCTTATTCTACACAAAATATCTTTGAGCTAAGCGTATTAGCTATTCCACACACCATTATGCTATTTTACTAGTCAAAGGAAACAATCTAAATTGCTTGCAAATGCTAAGAAGTGAACTGCATAATTACATAGGAAAAAAATGTGTATCACACCATTCGAGAGGCAACTACACTTAAACAACATGACTGCAGAAGCTATTTTGCTAAGACGAGTCAAATATGCCTTTTACCCCTTTTTCTTCTTTCAGGATTTATATCGAGCCCATTGCGAGCATAAAACTTGCGGTGGTAAACCAGGGAAGCAACTATTGAAAATCAAACAAACCAAAAACCATTAAATTTGTTATAAATTCTCAAACAATAATAGTACCATCTACATTTATGTTAAAAAAAAAGTACCATCTACATGATAAACTAAAAATTGAACTTACAAGTACTGAAAGAAGAACCTAACCTCATCATCTTCGACATTCTTCTCATTCTCCATATCCATGTGCGTCTTAGGCTTGTGAAAACCATCCCATATCTGCATAAATCATAGAAGGTTAGCCAGACACCATACACTTCAGTCATGCTAGAACTTTAAGAGCACGCGATGTCGAACAACACCTTCAGAATATCCTCTCTTAAAACAGGCTTTAGTGTGCAAGAATGTACAATACCTATTCATGCCCATCACCACCACCTCTACCTCCACCAGCAGCCTCTCCTAGTCCACCACCACCTCCTGAACCTCCGTAGACACCAAAAAAACACTCATATAACATGGTCCTCCTCCCTCAAAACCTACCCACCAACACTAAATCCTCCACAATGTCCTAATATAATACATAAAAGATCATTACATTTGAGATACGAATTAGTATATTCTACAATACAAACTTATAATGTTAGTTTGAGATCAATGAAAACTTTATATTCAATCAAAATTTTCAAGAACCCCAAAACCAAGTTAGAAATACGTCCCTTTACCTGACCTGAATATGAAGGACATATAAACTAAGTAATACCACTCATCTCCAATAGATCTTCCACAGACAATGAAGCTGGGTCTCCTTCCTTGTTAATATATCAATTGTAGTAACCAGCACCCCATTCGAAACCCCTGAAAAGTAAACCAAGATTCTTCAATTCAAAGGACCAAACAAAATAAGAATCTCAAACCCCAACTGTACTTGTTTATGCTCCAGAAAATGAAACAACAAATCCATCAGAACAAAATCGAATTCGGCAAACACTATCAGTGAATCAGGAAAAAACAAATATGACCTATTTATGCTCAGCATATAATTTCTCGAGCAGCTTCTTGTTCCTTATCTCCGTAGACACTTCTCAAATGTCCATACCGACATGGTTCAGCGGCAAAATTAACAAATCAATGAAGTATAAATCACAATTACAAGAAAACTGAAAATTGAAACAATAGGGATTTCATTTTTTGTTTCTTACACTGCAATTAGTTGTTTGTAGAAGCAATACTGAGAATTACCCATAACACAAACAAAACCATCACCAATTAGGGTTCTCATTTTGTGTTCTTTTTTAACTTCTTCAAATGGTTCAAAATCAACACCAAATATTAATCAATTGATGACCTTGAATAGATCTGGTGATAGAACATAGAAGAGGCAGGCGTTTGTTTCCAGAAGGAATTATAGAAACTAGTTTCCATCCCAGACTTAATCGAAGTCGGACCATAGAAACAAGTTCCTACGGAAGTCTTAATAGAAATCCACGTGGAAGCTTTTTATATTCCCTAAACTGCCCCCTTCGATTAGGACTGCCATGGGAGATTGATTTGCTTTTGTTATATAAAAGACTACCATTGGAAGCCCATTTTATAAAGAAAGCCAAGGGAAGTCTTATTCATAAAATCTAAGCAGACTTAAAAACCTCATTTTCCACTAATGATATGATTATGAGAAAAGAGAACTCACGATCACTCCCCACTCAATCTTACCTTACCAAATTTGTACAAAAGAAATCAACTTTTAAAAGAAAGTTTCATCGGTAGTTTGAAACACAAAAGGAAAAATACTATACTACAGAATCAAAATTTAATCAGAGAAAAAGGCAAATCACAGATTCACAGTTGTCTTGGGTGGGCGTGAAACAACAAAAGGAAAGAAACTTGATTATGGGCTTCAATCAAATGAACAAAAATCTAACACGCGGTTATAAGGTTATTGCTTCTGGGTACCATAAAATCAAACCTTTGACTCAAAAAAACTTAAGCAATTCTCTATATAATAACAGAGTTTTCTAAAGCGTTCTTTCACCGGAGCTCCACGTTCACTGAAGCTGCACGTTAATTCTCGCTTCTGGTTGATTCTGGCCCCACCATTTTTATATTTTTTTGTAAAATTATTAAATTTAGGGCACTAAAATTCAAAGAGAATATTTTTTTATTCCAATAATAAAATAGTTAAATCTTAAATATTCTTCTAACCTAAAATAGGTAGATTTTAAAAATCTCATAACATGCCAAAAATATATTAATGGATAAATTAATTACAAAAACACTATTTCATCATGATAATCAACAAATTAAATAACAAAATCCACGGTTTCATCATGATAATCAACGAATTATGCATAGATCCCACAATAAATCAAATGATTTTCACATAATAAATAAATAGCGTTAAATGTACAATGCCCAGTGTCCATTTACAGTCTTAAAAAAAAAGGATTTTCCTAATTACAACCCCAAACTATCAATTAAACTCCAAAATTGATAAATCGAAAGAAAAAAACCTGATTAGCCCGATCATGGGTACTAACCTTTTGCCCAATGATGAATCTCTTTTGCGTATATCTTTGTTAGTGGTCATGCACAACGGTTGAAATGTTTGTTAGTATTTTAGATAAATAATTGAGAGCA
Source organism: Papaver atlanticum (assembly GCA_023531105.1). Classification (NCBI taxonomy): domain Eukaryota; kingdom Viridiplantae; phylum Streptophyta; class Magnoliopsida; order Ranunculales; family Papaveraceae; genus Papaver; species Papaver atlanticum. The sequence continues at coordinate 852,312 of JAJJMB010004080.1, read as the reverse complement.
AAGATTATAATAAAAAAGAAGCTAATACAATTTTTTTTTTTTTAATAATCCTCCTAATTTCATTATTATTTTTCATAACTTTGTTTTTTCCATAAATAAAAATAAATATCTAGAGACACTAATTGCGGCAATATGAGGTTTCAATATTACTTTTCTTAATAGTATGAATTCTTAATATATTTCATACTATAAGAAGAAAAAAATTGAGGACAAATTTTTTTTTGCACTTAGTAATTGTTGTTAACTAAAAATATAGCGATTTTCCAAAACTAGAAAAGATTTATAGATCACAAATATTCAGTGCACCAGAAAAAATATTTTAAATTAAGCACGATTGGTAAAAAAAAAAGAATACAATTGGTAACCGGTGCCAAAAATATAGAAAATATAGAAATTCTAAATATATTTAGATATTGATTAATATCATTTCCAATAAAGAAAAAAACAATCTACAAGATATCAAAACAGTTTTTTTTTTTTTTGGTACACAAATTCCAAAACAGAAGTCTTTTATTTATGGATTTAGTAGCTCTATATAAATCATCCGAGAGAAACCAAAATCCTATTGTTTTCCATTGTTTCTCTCTTATTGTAATTGCATCTTTTCTGATGACTACATCCAAGTAGATCTAAAGGCTATAAAACTACTAACATTCAAGATTCAAAGATAAACAAGATGTAAAGAATATGAAAAGTAAAGATTGACACAAGCATATAACGTGGTTCGGTCATGAAGACCTACGTCCACGGGAAAGAAGATGTTTTCTTTATTGATTAGGGTCTTACCCTTAAAAGAGCTACAAATATCACTTAGATTTCTCACTCTCTCTTTATCTAGATCTCTCAGGAATTCTCTGTAGAAAGACCATCTAAAATTACATGTCCATTTCCTTCTACATGGACTGGTATTTATAGGCATTTTAGACTCGTGAAGGCCTGGTCTCGCCGAGCTGGTGGGGCTACCGTACATCTTCTTCGGACGAGCTCTATACTATCCCTTTTGACGGCCTACTTGGTTCTCCTTCCGAGTCATCTCGCTTCGTGCGGCATCGTGTTTCTCTTCTTTGGGGACCTCGTGTTGCATCACCGTTGGGTTATAGTATAGATCGCCCGAGTCTCCTGATACGATATAGATTCGTCCACGTCTCCTCTAATCCTTCCTTAAATGCAGCCCTTCTTTTTAGACTTGACCGTCTGAGTCGATTAGACCACTCCTAACACGCGTCATTCATGTAACGTTGTAGCAGGTGTCTCGATTCAGGCGGAATCACCTTTATAGAGTATGATTTGATGTATTTACCTAATCACCTTATCATGAAGCCATCCATTGAGATGTTGACACGTGGCCATCGGGTAATTTACCCTCACATTTTGCTCCTTTTTTTTGCAACTTGCCGAGGGCATGATGAGAAGAAAACTGTGTAATAGTCCCTTCTTTTTCGCCACGTCTGCACTTTTAGTGCGTTTTTACCTGTTGGGCTTAAGGCGTCGGTTGGTTGTCCATTGGTTTTTTATAAAATCTTTTGGGGAAAGAGAATGGTGTCTTTATTTCCTGTGTTCAGGGTTTAGAACTTTTTCATTCTTTCTCTCCTTTGTCTTTTGCTGTTCCTTCTTAACTTCTTGTCTCCTATAAAGAAATTTATCATGTCTGGGAGAAGTTCTCCATCTCGACCTCCAAGACGGTATGATCCTTATTTTTTGTTTTTGGTTTTGTTTTCTTTAGTGGTTTAAACTGTGTAGTTCCTTTGTAGTTATCATGATTACTTTAATCAATGATTCTTGTCATTTTTCTTCAACTGTGACGTTTCTTTGGGGATCGCCATTGTCGTCCCCTCTTTTCTTTTCTTTTTTGTGTATCTTTTGTAGTGCTGATAATAGACCGATGAGGACTTCGAGCACCAGTCGTTCTTCCGGCATGTCTGATGCCGACTTCTTGGAGATGATGAAGACTAAGCATCGTCTTCAGAGATTTCAAGATACTTCTGTCACTCAGAAGGGTCAAGCCGGCGTCTTGACAAAGAAAATCTTTGAGGACAATCCCTGTGGTCCCAACGAGATTATCGTGGTGGCGGATTAGCTTGACGCTGGGCTTCAGCTTTCTCTGTACTGCCCACTTGATTCCTTTCAGTACGAGGCGCTTTGTCTGCTTAGTCCACAACGAGCTATCTATCAGCCCAATGACAATTTTTATAGGATCGCCCGAGAATGTGCTCGGTGAAGTCAAGGCAAGGTTACTGAGAATGTGCTCGAAGAGGTCGCCGAGACCTAGAAATCCCAACAGTCGGATACATATGAGGGCTTTGGAGTTGGGATTTCTAGGTCTCGGAGACCTCTTCGAGGTCCTCCTCTTATGTCTGATTTGGATCCTCCTCTCTCCAGCAATCTTGCACTTCGAAAGACTAATGATTCCAAGTGGTTTCTGGCCCCTCTTCGTATTATGGGGCCTTATATTTTTGGCTGGGATGAGATTGGCAATGTCCTTCCTGGGATTCCCGAGATGCATAATCATCTTTTGCCTTATAGCCATGGGAGCTTAGATGGGCCCCTTCCCGTAGGCGTTCATCACAAACTGCTCGAGATGTTAAGGATGCTAAGGTAGAAAATACTGTCTTAGTGATTTAACCTATATATACCTTGCCCCTGTTTTATGCTTTAGCATCTGATGTTTTTCTATTGTTTGAGCAGAGGAGGAAAGTCACTGATGGTTTTGGGCCATTAACTGCTCCTGTGGAGGTTTTCGAACATGCATTGGAGGTTAATATTGGTGCGTTGTTTGGCGAGAATGAGTTAGTGGACCTTTGTGAAGGATTTTTTGGTGATATATCATGCATTGTTGGATGAGGCTGCTAATCTCGATGGCACTATCATTATATCGGAGGTGGGGATGCCCCAGGCGAGTAACCTCGATGATAAGGGTGTTCTTCCCGATGTAGATGCTCGAGTTGGTGGCGGTGTTGGTACTGGCGTACCAAGTACTTTTGCTGGTGGTTTTCCTTCTGCTTCAGCGGCTTCTTCTAGTTCGTCTTCCACCATTTTTGGTGGTGGATCCGAGGTAATGAAGATGCTATGCTCAGATCAATATGCTCGGCTGAGCGAGGACGAGCAAGTTCGTATTTTAACTTCTTTGCTTAAATCCGCTAAACATCAGCTTGTGCAGGCGGTATGTATTTGACTATACTTTCAATAGTATGTAATTTATTATTGTCTCAGTTAAAGTTTTTCTAACTGGTGATGTTGTCTGATTTACTAGAGCAACAATCTGAGAGTTGGTATGCTCTCTGAGACTAGTGTTGCTAGGAAGCGGGCTAGAGATGCTGAGCCGAGAATCAGAATCAGCATCTTGCTGTGGAGATGGCCAAGCAAGAGTCTTTGTCTTTTCGCCAAGATAAAAAAAAGAGCTGGAAGGTATTTATTCTTTCCTTTGTCTTAGTTTTCATCTCCATAGTAGGTTCTAGAGTTCTAAATTAGTCCCCTCTATTGGTATCCACCGTCAAATGTTTAGAGGAAAAGGTGGATAATACTGGTCATAGGCATACTAAAAAACTTTGCGATCTGAGGCTCGATGTAAGATCTTGCCAGTGCAAGATTGATTCCTTGAAACATGAGAATGTACAACTTTAGAAGGATGTGGATGTTCATCGGGATCGCATCGTTGATCTTCGTGCAATGTTAGATAAAGCTAAGCATGTGGTTGTAGCTCGCTCAGATGAGATTAAGCTTCTTCGAACTCAAAAGGATGGGCTGATTGAGTGACAATCATCTCATATGCCCCTTCTAGCGCATGCAGAGGATGATAGAGAAGAGTTAATTCGTCTCAAGCGAGATTTCATCCATCTTGAAAAGGAATGTGATATACACATGTTATCGTGCCCGACAGACGATGCTGCCATAACTCATGTTGAAGCACAAATTAGTGCTTTAGACAATCAAAAGGCCCAAGTAGAACAGACCTTAGCTTCTGTTTTAATTGAACATAAAGGTTGCCTATTAGAGGCTTTTGATTTTATTCGTCTCATGCTTTTGAGCTATTTTTGTTATATTGACTGTCTCCTTTTATTTCACTTGCATAGGATCGTAAGCGTAATGCAGAGTTGGAGAGGCAGTTGGAATAAGCGAAGGCAGCAAGGCAAAGTCTTGATGAAGAGCTTAATGAATTGGTGAGCAGCCATGAGGAAGATCTGGAGGATGAGCGTGCTAATAAGAATCATAAGTTGAGCAATCTTCATGCTGAGTATAAGCTTATGATAACAAATGCCTGCAGAACTGCCGTCCTTCGTGAGCGTCAAAGGGTCGCTGCTGATGCTGCCAATGTTGTGGTTCCACCTCCGCCTGTTGAGCCCGAGTCCGAACAAGTTGCTCCCGGTACTGCCGAGGGCGAGGATCAGATGGACACTGATCAAGGTGTACCTAGCGATGGGTAGGCTTAAGTCCGTCATTTCTTTTGCTAGAATAAGCTTTGCTTTTCTAAGAACTTCTTCGTTTATCCTTTTTGTGTTTAAACCTCGTGTTGTTTTGGAGGTAATGTTTAGGAAGACATTGTTTGGTAAGTCCTCGTGCTCCTTGCGAGGCAACATTTAATTGTTTTGACTAGTCAGTACGCTAACCAAGTCCTCTTCTGTGTTGGAGGCATTATTTTGCTACTCATACTTTAGTAAGTCCTCATATGTGGGAGGCAATGATACTTTATTTTGAAGTATTCGTTTATATGGATTACAATTTCCTTAGTTGAATTGCATCACATAATGTATGTATTTTTATGGCTCCAAGGAGGTTTTGTGCATGCTGTTGGTCCAACCATGGGTGACAAAGCCAAAGAGTGATCAGTTCCTTAATTGGATAGGGAATCTCTTACGGTATTTGAATCTAGGTATAACATATTTCCCTTCCTACCTTGTTCTGATGCCTTGATGGGTTTGTTTTTTGTAATAGTGTCTAGTTTAGGTTACACTTTCCCCCGGGTTGAGTGATCAGTTATTTGAGTTACTTGCTTGTTAACCATTGCTTGTAGGGCAATATCTCGGTCAAGTGATTCTTACCTTAGCCAAAGGTGAGTACCTTGATTTTGGATATCTCCTGTTATGGCAGGACATCATCGGATTTCGTGATCGTGATGGCATTACCTTAGGTTTGTTCCCGTCTCAGGTAGCTTAGGTATTTTACCCGCATGATTCGTTGTAGAATGGAAGATGTGGCTAGCACCATGTCATAATCTTGATGGGCTTTTGTTATAATGCAAATATGATATGATTATGCTATATGCAAATGCAAGAACAACTAAAGCAAAAAATTAAAGCAAAAAATTGCAAGAAAAATAAATAAATCGAAGTAAACCAAAAAATTGCAAGAAATAAGTACACAAAAGGAGTAATTCTATTATTCTCAAGAGAGGGTTCATAAGCCCTTAGTACATTCAAGTAAGGTTTCATGACCTTTTACAAGTAGGGATTCGAGCCCTATGTTCGTATTTGATTTTCCTACGCGATGAGCTGTATAAGCATTGTATTGCTTGAGGTATTTGATGTTCCAGGGGTGTTCTAGTTCTTCCCCATTAGGTTTGAGCAATCTGTATGCTCCATCGCCTGCTTTGGCGATGACTGTGAGTGGTCCTTCCCAGATGGGAGCAAATTTTCCTGACTCACTATGATATGGTGAGATCTCGCGCCAGACTTTATCGCCTGGGCTAAATTGCCTCCTATGAGCACGTTTTTTGTATTCTCGGGCTAACCTCCGATGGTAATTTTTTATTTTCTGGAGAGCTATTTCTCGGTTTTCCTCGATATCGTCTAGCTTAGCGAGTATCATGTCCGAGCTTAGGTTCTTTTCCCAAGCCTCGGTCGTGGTCGTCGGGATCATTGCTTCAATTGGTATGATCGCTTCCGTGCCATAAGTGAGGGTGAAGGGAGTCATCCATGTAGCTTCTCTTCGTGTGGTCCGATAGGCCCATAGTACATTGCGTAATTGTTCACATCGGCTAGTCCCATGTAAGTCTATCTTCATCTTGAGTATATCAGCGATAGCTTCGTTAGGGTAGCAGCATAGACCTCGAGGAGTGAAGAAGGCATTATGTTCTTGATCTTCCTCCTCGAGTATGATTCGGTTGTAACCTGAATACCCGTCTAGTAGGGATAATAGTCCGTATTCGGATGTTGCTTCCACAAGATGATTGATATTGGGGAGCGAAAAGCTGTCCTTTGGACAGGCCTCATTGAGATCGTTATTCCTTCTTTTTTCTTTGGGTCGATATTATCACCATGTTGGGTATCCGCATCGGATATTGCACTTCTCGGATGACTTCTGATACCTCCATCTTTTTCAGTTCTTTTTGGATCCCCTCGTGATACCCTTGCGCCACCTTGTGCGTCTTTTGCCGCATAGGCTTGTGTTTTGGATTAATTTTTAAGTGGTGACAATAAATTTTTAGATCTGTTCTTGACATGTCTTCCATGCGCCAGGTAGAGATATCAGAGTATTCTTTCGGTACTCGCATCACTTTTTGTTCTTCCTTTTTGTCGAGGAGAGTTTCAACCTTAACCATTCTCGGATTTTCGGGTGTTCTGACATTCACTGCCTTTGTAGGTTCCGAGGCTGAGAAGTTAGACCTAACCTCTCCATCCTCGAGGAGGTTCTATAATTGCTATAAGGGATGCATAGGTGAGTCTGAGATTGGGACCTTGTCCGAGGTTGGTACCATGTCCAAGCGCCTCGTTTCATTTGTTACTGCTTTGTGAGTATTGATATCAGCTTGGCTTTTAGCATTCTTGGCCCTTTTCTTTTTTGCATTGTTCTTGCCATTTTGTTCATCCATGTTGTAACAGTACTTAGCCTCGCCTGAGTCTCCCATGATTTTTGAGATCCCATCAGGTGTTGAAAACCTTAGTGTCTGGTGATAGGTCGAGGCGACCCCCTTGATCCCATGGACCCAGGATTGCCCGACAATAACTGTGTAGGGTGATAGTACATTTACTACACAGAATGTGGTTAGAGTAATAATTTTTCCTACATGAATTTCTAGGGTGACTTCTCCTCTTGGGCTGGTCGATGACCCATTGAAGCCAAATATATTGTAGGTAGACGGTATTATGCACTCGTCTCTAAGACCCATCTGTATGAACGTCTCGTAAAACATGATTTCGACGGAACTGCCTCCGTCTATCAGTATCTTAGGCATGGCCCATGAAAATACCTTAGGTTTTTCTTCCATGCCCTCATGTTCGTGGAGCGCAATAGCCATCTTAACCACTAATGGATCGTTGTGGTTTCGTCCTCCATCAGGTGCCTCTGAGGCTGAGAAGCTGACAGGTTGTTTCATCCACTCCTGCATTGGAGGTTCTTTTGTTACGCTGAAGACTTCGTCACCTTTGAAGTTTCTCTTGTGGATTCGTCCCATAATATTTCCTTCAGGTGTGGGAGCAGTGAAAACTGAGTGCGATATCGTATTGCATCCCATGTATTGTGACTCGCGCGGTATTTCCACACGATGTATGGGTGTTTCTGTGGATGGTTGGATCGCTGGCTATGCAATATACTCCTGGAGTTTTATCTCATCAATCATGTTTTGCACCATCTTCTTTAGATCTCTGCACGAGTCTGTCGTGTGGCTATAGAATTGGTAAAACTCACAGAAATCTGTTTTGTTTTTATGGCGCTCGGGCTGCTGTCCTCTATTCCATGGGTGGGTGATTTTGTATTTTCCGTCAATCTTTTTAAGGATTTCGTATATAGGGGTGTTCAGCTTCGTGTAAACTGGGTCTACGAACTTTCCCTTCTTTTGTTGGGCTTGGTCTCACCCTTTCCATCCTCCACTTCGATATTTATCGAACTGGGTAGATCCGTTGTTGGATCGTCCTGCTCCTTAGGCTGGCGTTTGATATTTCTATGGTTCTACCATATTTGCTCCTCTATTGGTTCCTTTTACCAATTTGTCATATGTACCATCTTGGAGTTCTTCAAGGGCTATGTAGTCCTCTTGAATCTCTCTCAGTTTCCCTAAGTTAGGTGGCATGGGCTCATACATGTGGACAAATATTGGGTCTGTCTTCCTTAGACTGTGTTTGAAGCCCAAGAACGTGTAGGCCTTTTCCGATCTCGGCGCATAATTTTCTCCAACGAGTTACCAAAAAGCGGAGTGACTCGTTGGGTCCTCGAGCTAACTGGAACAACATGTCAATTTCGGGTTTGACTCGGCTGTTATGTATGTATGCATGTTTCTAAGAACAACTCGGATAGATGATCAAACGATTTAACCGATGCTTTGGGCAGGTTATTGAACCAAATTAGGGCCTCGTCTTCACCTCAATGCTCATTATTTGCCTTGGAAAATGATTCAAACCTCCTGGTTGAGTTAAATGGATATCATTCTGTATCTCGAATGGGTTCCCCTCTTCGTCAGAGCTAGAGTTATCAGTTAACCCTTCCCGATACTGGTTATCGGGTTGTCCCTCTCCTGGGAGTACACCGTTGTGTATAGTTTCACCGAGCTCCATGTCGTCTAGTCCTCCAGATAGGGCTCCACCAGTTTCACCTTGGCTCGTGCGAGCGGATCGTCTCGTCACCATCACCTTACCTGCGATATATGCAATAATGCTTAATTTGTTTTTTCTTATAGAAAAGTGGGACCCTAGATTTGCAGGTCATGTGCAATTACTACGTCATAATTCAGACTGGACAGTTTAGTACATGAAGACATTGCAGTAAATTTTGGAGACATGTGAAGATGTCAAAACATTCCCTACTTGCATAAAGTTTTGGTGATGGGAAAAAGGTATTTTGTTTGTCTCTTTTCTCGAGAAAAATACCTCCTTCTACACGTCATATCTTTACTAGGAAAAAACCAAGTTATGCCTATTCAGCATATCTTCCCATTTTAAGAAATATTTCACAATATCTTCAAACTTTTGATATTGAACAAACTTTGAGTTTGATGAATGATTATGTACTCATTAACCCTTCCCCTTGACTTAGAGTTAGATTTTTAAGAAGAAGATTATGGATTTTCTTGAGTTAGAAGATGAAGAACATCATGAACAATTTGTCTTTTCCGCTTTCACAGGATGACTTCTTTCCCTTATGAATCTTACAGACTTAGACTTCTTCCCAGCTCTTTCATGGAGGAGATCATTTGAGTGCCGAAGTGTTTAAAACTCCATTTTTACTCCGATCTTCAACTCTCCAGAGCTTCTTGAGGAGGGTATAAGAAATCTTGAAAAACAAAAATCTTAAAGAAAATCAGTGAAAAACATGTAGATCTGATGGTTCTGAGGCTCTTCAGGACTACACTGATTGTGTGGATCATGCTGAGTCCGAGATCTACTCATGAACTTGAATAGAATTCTACACAGTGGTGTGAAATCCACTTCTCTCAATGAGATATTGAAAACAATATAGAGCTGTTACTAGGGAGGCAGATTAGATCTTCATGCCTCCTTGTTTCTAGCATCAAAATGTAGTTGCATCTTTTCTGATGGCTACATCCAAGTAGATCTAAAGGCTATAAAACTACTAACATTCAAGATTCAAAGATAAACAAGATGTAAAGAACATAAAAAGTAAAGATTGACACAATCATATAACGTGGTTCGGCCATGAAGACCTACGTCCATGGGAAAGAAGATGTTTTCTTTGTTGATTAGGGTCTTACCCTTGAAAGAGCTACAAATATCACTTAGATTTCTCACTCTCTCTTTATCTAGATCTCTCTCAGGAATTCTCTGTAGTAAGACCATCTAAAATTACATGTCCATCTCCTTCTACATGGACTGGTATTTATAGGCATTTTAGACTCGTGAAGGCCTGGTCTCGCCGAGCTGGTGGGGCTACCGTACATCTTCTTCGGACGAGCTCTATACTATCCCTCGTGACGGCCTACTTGGTTCTCCTTCCGAGTCATCTCGCTTCGTGCGGCATCGTGTTTCTCTTCCTTGGGGACCTCGTGTTGCATCACCGTTGGGTTATAGTATAGATCGCCCGAGTCTCCTGATACGATGTAGATTCGTCCACGTCTCCTCTGATCCTTCATTAAATGCAGCCCATCTTTTTATACTTACCGTCTGAGTCGATTAGACCACTCCTTCACGCGTCATTCATGTAACGTTGTAGCAGGTGTCTCGATTCAGACGGAATCACCTTTATAGAGTATGATTCGATGTATCTACCTCATCACCTTATCATGAAGCCATCCCTTGAGATGTTGACACGTGACCATCGGGTAATTTACTCTCACACTTATAGTGTTTTGCTGGTTTTTCCTTTTTCTTGCGATGCCTGTCTAATCCCTTTTGTTGTTTGTTTTGCAGCTATATTTGAAACTACAGTTGGCACAGCGTGTTAACGTCTATTATTGGTTCTTTTTCTCCGGCTGGTACGAATTAAATTTGTATAAAACAATTAGATCATGTTCTTTTGGTATATATTCCTGGTATTTTATGGTGATTTGGTTTTGCAGTTGGTGATACCTCTCCTCTATAAATGATGAGGCGATGGAATAGATTTGGTTCAGTTTTGTTGTTGATGTGCGAACTAAATAACCAGAATATACAAGGCCACACTACAAGGGTGAGGTGAGGTGATGGATTTAATTTTTTGTTTCTTTTCTTTCTTGGGTGTCTTTTTTGTTTTGTTTTGGTGTATAATCTACATATCAGAATATACAAGGAATTCTGTCACGGCATAGCATGGCTTTTGATAAATCCAATGTGGGGATATTTGTTCTCCCATGCGAGTAATAAACTCAAGTTAAAAAAAAGAAAGAAAAAAACTCAAGTTAAAATTACAGCTCAAGTTTTATAATATACTTATATAGTCGGGTATATTTTTGTAACTTAACTGATGAGAATAGTACTGTATATGATTCTTTGTAGCCAAAAAAATATGGTTGAAATGCGTTACTCTTCTATTATAGCGTTTCAAGTATTTGTGTCTTTTTGTTATTGTGCTGGAGTAATTTGGTGTGCTTTTTTTGTATTTGTTTCAGAATTGAATGTAGCAAGTGTTGATAACTATTGTTTGTGCAAGCCTGAGAAGAGATGGCAGAAGCATGGATGCAAATAAATGTAATTTTTGATGTATAGTGAACTGGCACTACAGATGTTAACTTTCAGTGGGATTCCTACAAGATTGTCGCATGGAAAGAGATCTGATAGCATAAATAGTGGTAAATCACTTCGTCTCTCTTTCAAATTTGGTGTCCAACGTCTGTGGCTCTCTATCTCTATGCTGAATGCATTTTTGGCCAGGGATTGAAGTAGAGATGAATTATCAGACTAAACACATACAAACATAACAAATCACAAGATGCATATATTGGATCAAATACATTGTTTTTGGGCTTTTGATGTGCTAGAACTGTAGAACCTGTTACCTGCTACTCACTTCATTTTTTTATGCACGTGTTCTGTCAGTTGTAAAGGGTAGTGGGAGTTTAGTTGTTGTATGTAGTTTAATTTTTTCTAATCAATAACAAGTTTGACGAAATAAATGACAGAAAGTGGACTTGAAAGCATATCATTTTTTAAATGTATAAGGATTAAGTTAGTTTTTTTTTTTATCCTTGGTTAATTCTATGTTTCTGGATACTTTTTCGGTCGCTTAGTTAATTCTATTCCATCGTTATATTATAGCAGCTCTGTAAACCACAATCTATGACAACGTAACGTATTTGAGTAAAAAATATGTTATTTCGGTTGCTTAGTTAATTCTACTCCATCGTTTTATTGTAGCAGCTCTGTAAACCACAATCTATGACAACTTAACGTATTTGAATAAAAAAAAAAAAATTGATCAAAAAACAAATTTACATGTTGAAAGTGTATATATGTGTGGTGATCTTAGATTAGAAATACATCAACTCAAAATATGTAGTTCTTTGATAATCTGCATTCTAGCTAGCCTCTGCCTCTGTCTATATGTATTTTTATGTTGCTGCTAAATTCTATCTTCATGAGTTTTAGTTGGTCAGTCGCTCTCTGTCTCTCTTCAATTGATTCTGAGTGATGCGTTGTTACTCATTTTAATTTTTTATCAAATTTATGCATATCTCATTAGCTCATGTAGGATGTAGCCTTGGCAAAGAAATACATGTGATTCAGCCAGTTCAAATCTCAAAACAAAAAATAAGTCGATAACTGTATAATTTCGTACCAGCAATTGCAATTTTTAATATATTGTTTCACCTATCTTGGGAGACATATCCTCACTGGAGGTTATCTTTCTTTGCGTTTCTCCAGAAACCTAGCCAATGACTGTTTTTTCGAGCCTGTGGGATAGCCGCATAGAGAAGCAATTTTTTATATAACCATTATATGGTGTTGAACCTTTGAGTAATGAAGGACCCAAATAATCTTGCTTACCATATTAGAGAAAGTATTTAGTGTAAACTTCGTACAAAATAGTACATGGCACAATACCTGCAGGCCTTAAAGTTAGAATAGGAAAAATAAATACAGCAGGTCCATCCGCCAAGAACATAATAGATGGAGCTTGAATAGAGAAAAGTTCTCAACTAATCAACCCAGTAAACACTAGAAAGGGAGAGATAGCAAGAGTTCGATAGGAGTTCGGGAAAGAGAGTAACCTGACAGTTCGTAGTCTCTCGGGATACTTTATGTGCATACGTCAAGAAGGTTGAATTAGCCATTGTATCTCTGTTACTAATGTACTCATTTGTAGTTGGCTTCTTTATATTCAGAGGCTTAATTAGATTTCAAAGCACGGAGGATTGTAGTGGATAGAACTCTACATGAGTATATATGAGCAAGCAGTATAGAATGGTAATTTCTCATAATTATTTCTATAGTTTTTATTTGATTATATTTCTATGTTGTTCTAATTCATAATTTCTATGTTTGATAATTTTCATGTGAAAATAGTTTTAGGTTTGTGTAGAGAAAGACAACCATAAAAAATTCATTAGGTTATCAAATAAAACCAACACTTGATATCCATTCCAAAGTATCGACAAAATCACATGACGAGAAAAAGGAATTTATGAAAATCAAGTGGATATTATGATATACCTGCTGATGAAGCAAAGGCATATAATGTTTAGGTGAACCTAAGAGGTAAGATCATACAAAAAAATCAAAAGTATGAGTTGTCGAGAAATTTAAATCAAAATTTGGAGAAAACTTGGCCGACATAACTTTTAAATCAATTTGTAAAGTTGGAATCAGTATTATAGGTTTTGAGCAAGCCCACTTTTAATAGTTTCTGTCCTATTGCATTGAGTTTTTTTTACTGTAATGAAAACTCTTGAAGAGTGGTAAAGGAAAAGACGCATTAAAATCTAGAAGTTGATACCCGTATCAATTGGAAAACTCTTGAAGAGTGGTAAAGGAATATTCGGAACTGCTACTACAATCTTTTCTGCTGCTGATCAGCTGATGAGATCGGGTGTCCAATAGTAATCAAAAACAGGGTTAATCTTTTTAAACAGTCTTAGCATTTGACTAAAGTCAAAGGTCAAGTAACGGGTTTCTAACGGTCTACCGCTAGTCTACGACCCAAACGTATCAACGGTATGTTCTAGGATCCGGACCCTGATATGACCAAAAATATACGACTCTTTTACAAAATATCTCTTATATTATGTGAGGTCAACTCTGAAGGAGGTTGAGCTGACGGTATAACGCATTAACTACATACAAATTCATTATCCACAAAAATTAGCTTTATTATCCACTTAAAGTATCCCCTTGGACGGAATTCTTACAAGAAAAAAAAAAATGAGTAGAATTTCAGTAATCCTCCCTTAGTTTTTGTTGGGAAAATTCATAGGTCACAAGGCAGACACAGGAAAATTGTTTGGCCCGAGAGGCATATATTGGGTCTTTAAGTAATTGCGAGTCATTGGTTGATTTTGGGCCACAATGAATTTTTTTGGATCTCATCTAAAAAAGGAAAAACACTCTGGCTCACGGGGCAAAGGAAATTTTTCGAATGCGTCGCCAAAAAAAAAAAAAAGGGTTAGTATTTAGATATATTTTGCAATACAATGATTACTTTTAAGTTAGGATGGTTTTTATGCATAAGATATATATGAAATAATTTGACACTTTTACACTCATTACGAGCATAGAAAGTTGGAAAACATAACTGGTCAAGTGCTATATTTACCACTTAGCCAGATGTGGCAAAGACTCTTCCGAGCGATAGAGTCTCCATCGCTGGTGGTCTTTAAATCACTATATGATCGTTATAACGTCGGCGTTATCGGGGCTATAACTCGAGGCCATGATCTTTGTTCTGTGGTTCATCATCCAACGATCACAATTCCAAAGTCATTATAATGTCAGTGATATTGGGGCTATAGCTCGACGTTATGATCGTCGTTTGTTGGTCTATATACACTCAATTCCAAACTCATTTCAACTCACGCCTCCTCTATACTTCTCATAATTCAAAAATTCTATTCAAACAATCATTTTAAACTAACAGAAAGCTACACACTTACACAAAACTAATAATGGGACCCCCTGTTTGTTTTTGGGTGGGTGCGTCCCACAAGTTTTATGTGTTAGCGGTATTTACATTGTTTAATAGATCGGTCCGTATAGAATCAGTGCTCATAATTTCACACATATTCCATACCTTTCAAAAAAATATCTAATTTTAATATGAATTCTACCATGGCTGAATTTAGAGAAAACTAACATGCCGCCGAAAATCAAAGATATGTTGACCGAATCAATATGCAAAATTGAAGAATAGTCCGCGCATCAAAGTTAACTGTGGCCGAAGTTGAATGTATCTGTCGGATTTATGTTTGTTTTACCAAAAATCGTATCTTTTGTATACAACAACAAGGTTAAAATTTGTGGAAAAAACATATTTCAGAAATTTCAAGAAGAAACAATAAACCCCAATAAACGGGGTAACTTCATACAAATCAATCGCCAAGTAAATTTATATGTTGCTGCGGTAATGTGAAGAAATCGAAAATTAAAGATATATTGGTGAAAGCATGAAGGACCTTGAACAAAGATGTTGGGCAGAGTGGCTCCATGAGCAGAAAATTCTCTACATAAAAACAGAGTTTTTTCGAGTGTTCTCATTCGCCAGAACTCCTGGTTGATTCAGGCACCACCATTTTATTTTTTAGGTAATATTATCAGATTTCAGTCAATCAAATTGGTAATATTTTGTTTTTCTTAAAATATCTAAATACCATTGACAAAAATATATACAAAAAAATCGATTTGAGTATATTTATGCTTAAAAAAATTAGTTAAAATTACATCAATATTGTTCATCATGATCTCATCAAAACAATTAAATCGATCATAAATAGAAATAGGAAAAAAAGTCCAATGTCCAGTTACATATTCCTTACAATTAAATTGATTCTGACTACAATTCTACACAAATAAACTAATTTTAATTGCAATTTACATGAATTTTAAAAAGACTTTAATAAATAAAATTTGTTCTAAAGTTGTGGATACATACCCACATATCGAAGTGTTAGAGCACTGCTCGGTCGAACTCGCAAGCGTTGCTATCTCAAGCTTGTTTGTCAATGTTAGTGATCAAAACTCTAAGTCTTGATTCTAGTCTACTTATATTGATGTCTCGGACTAGGATAGATTGTGTAGTTGAGCATTAGACTTCATGGCGTTCATCAATTGAAGACGAAGAACTACTAAGGCAAGTTGTGGAACTTCATCAACAAAAGGTATGTGGAAACTAAAACTCATCTATCACTTGGAAAGTCTATTTCTACTCTATCTCCTATATTGAAACAAAAGTCATATTACTATATAGTTGTTGATTATACACATTTGAGATTTCGAGATGAGTTTAACTCGCTTACATATTTATCGGAATATGTGTTGGTAAGCTTTCGCTTTAACCAAGTTCATCTTATATTCTTGACGAAAATCAAAAGATGATCCTGTGAAAATCGCCGAGTAACATCTTACATGGTTTGTGTGATACAATCATTTGGTGTAGACTTGGAATGTTTCGTTATGATTATTTCAATATCTTGAAAATTGCTTTGATGCTAATAGTGTGTGAAAACGGCTATTGTCATCCTCTAAGAAAGTTTCAATGATTGAAATAAGAGTTTAGAATACTTAACCATCATTGGATTATAAACATAGTGTGCATTCTTGTATGTATGTGATCCATGACCGGAACTAAAGTATGCATACCCATATGCGTACTTGTAGTTGTGAAATTTCCGTGTACCAAGTACACGTACCGGTACACGTACTTGCGTAAGGTATAGGTCCGGGAATTTCTGTTGGGATTTGGAAGTGTACTAAGTATGCGTACCCGTTTGCATACTGGCGAACCCAAACTCAGACCGACTAGTTAAGTATGAGTACCCGTTTGCATACTTGAGTGGTTAAATTTCTAAAATCGGTTGGCTCATGAACTAATACATTTATATATTAAGGAATGCATTCTTTGCAAACCATGGCTATAATGTTCATGAATTGATTCGAGTGAATCAAGCCGATTTTGCTTCAATTGTGTTCTTGTATACTTCTATGAGAATATAACAATTGAACAACTCTTTAAATAGTTTCATTTGAGTCATTTGAACTACTTATGGTTAAGATGAATAAGGTTGATATGAGAGTGTTCATATACCTAACCTCGGTTAACTACGGTTGAGCCAACATGGTCTACACGTTTTGGTAAGGTTACTAAACCTAAATGAGGGTACATTTCATTTGTGTATAACAAGCTAAGTTCGATCTAGCGGTTGAAAGATATTATCTTGAATCTAATCAGGTTTTCATCTAACGGTGAATATTGGATGCGTTGTTACCAAGGTAACTTAGATTACAAACCCTGATTTGAAAACTATATAAAGGAGAACTTTAGCAACTGGTAAAACTAATCCCCACACCTCCTGTGTGATACTAGTTGTATAAGCTAGAGTCGATTCTCCTTTAACCTTAGGTTTTTCACGAAACCCTGTAGGTTAATGACTTAAAGACTTCATTCGGATTGTGAAGCCAGACCCAACTATTTTCTCTATAGTTGCGTGATCTGATCTTGCTGCTTCTATGGTGTTTGAGTACTATCTTCTTTAAGATTGGCTCGAGATTTAAACTCCGATAGGCAAGATAAAAAGTAGTCACAAACATCTTCGTCTCATCGTTTGTGATTCTGCAATATCTTATTTCGCTACCATACGATTAAAATTATTGTGAGGTGATTGATATTTCTAGGCTGCTCTTCGGGAATATAAGTCCGGTGTATCAATTGGTTCCTGTTCACTTTGATTTATCAAAAGACGGAACAAAACTCGTAGGTATTTATGTGGGAGAAAGATTTATCTATTCCTATAGACTTTTCTGTGTGAGACAGATTTGTTTATCAAGTCTTCGACTTTGGGTCATAGCAACTCTTGGTTGTGGATGAGATCATCTAAGGGAATCAAGTGTGTAGTATCCTGCTGGTATCAGAGACGTAAGGAGCGCAACTGTACCTTGAATCAGTGTGAGATTTATTAGGGTTGAACTACAGTCCAGTCCGAAGTTCATTGGTAGTAGGCTAGTATCTGTAACAGCTTAATACAGTGTGGTGTTCAAATATAGACTAGGTCCCGGGGGTTTTCTGCATTTGCGGTTTTCCTCGTTGACAAAATTCTGGTGTCTGTGTTATTTCTTTTCCGCATTATATTTTGTTAAATAATTGAAATATCACAGGTTGTGCGTTAATATCGATCAATTAGATAATCCAACCTTTGGTTGTTGATTTAAATTGATTGACACTTGAACATTGGTTTTTCGTACCGTTTAAGTTGTTTCACATAACAATCAGGCTCGCGGATTTCTATCTGTTTGATTTGCTGATTACAATGTGAAACAGAGATATAAACTCTTTGATATACTTTTTTCTAGATTGTGTCTAACTGTCTAGTTGATTCTCTTGAAAGTATATTGGAGTTTGTCTATTCAAATTGCCAAACAAAATATTGGGTGTGGTTGTTAAACCCCCGCGTTTTCACGAATGTTACTTCCTTTACAGCGTAAAAAACTGATTTGTAATCCCGTCTGATAGTTAAAAAAACAAAATCATTAGTATAAAATCGTACACTTTTCAAAAACTTTAGTGAAAAATTGAAATAGAAAACAATTAATGAATTCAATATTACTTTTCATAATATTATTC
Organism: Papaver atlanticum; assembly: GCA_023531105.1. Taxonomy (NCBI): domain Eukaryota; kingdom Viridiplantae; phylum Streptophyta; class Magnoliopsida; order Ranunculales; family Papaveraceae; genus Papaver; species Papaver atlanticum. The sequence continues at coordinate 834,186 of JAJJMB010004080.1, read as the reverse complement.
ATAAAAAAGTACAAATAAAAAATAAAAAAACAATTTACAATCATTGACGTGTAGAATATATGCTAATATTTTTTTTGGAAAAAAATTGTTGCAACTTGAAACAAATAAACTTCGCCATTCAAAAATACAAAATTTATTTAACTTTTTAGATCTTAATATTATTATTGTCTAATGCAAAATTTTATCAACAAAAAAAAGAAGGAATTTTTTTTTTTTTTTTGGAAGCATAGGAAAAATTTAATGCAAAATATAATATGGATGAATAGAATAGTAGAATCTAAATATTTTGTAGTTGCATCTTTTCTGATGACCACATCCAAGTAGATCTAACGATTATAAAGCTACTAACATTCGAAATTCAAAGATAAACGAGATGTAAAGAACATTAAAGGAACGATGAACACAAGTATTTAACGTGGTTTGGACTTGTTGACCTACATCCATGGTGAAGAAAACTATTTATTCTTATTATTGAAGGTCTTACCCTTAGATGAATTATAAATATCATTTAGACTTCTAACTCTTTCTTTCTCTAAATATCTCTCTGGAATTTTCTGTACAAAGACCATCTAAGATTACATGTCAATTTCCTTCTACATGGACTGGTATTTATAAACAAACTGGACTCATAACGATGTGATTCGGTGTTGCTGGGCTGGTGACGCTATCGTACATCTTATCATCGCTCGGACGGGCTCTACATTATTCTCCTTCGAAGTGTATCGTTTAACCCTTCTTTCCGAGTTACATCGCATCATTCATTCATCGCATTGTTCATTCTTAAGAGGCTCCGTACTACACTTTCTTAGGTTCGTATTGCTAATCGTCCTTCATCCGAGCTTCTGACACGATATACTTTTGTCCAAAGCTGTATTCCACCTCTTCTGATTCCTCATTAAATGCCTTGTTCTCTTTTTAGACTTGACTTTCTGTATTATTTGACTACTCCTTACACGTGCCCTTCATATGGTCATGTAGCAGACGCCTTGGTTTACATGCAATCACCTTTTGGGGCGTGATTCGATGCATCCTTCTTATTATACTATCATAAGATCACCTCCTGTAATGCTTACACGTGGCGATTGGCAATATAGCCCTCACAATTTTTTAGTTTTTTTATCTTACCAGGAATACGATGGGAAGAAAACGTCCGACTGTTTTTTTACCTTCGTCACGTCCCGAGTTTTCCGCTATGTATTATTCTTTAATATGATTTTACCTGATGGACTTGACGTGCCGATTGATTACCCAAAGGAACTTTTCCTCCAATAAAACCTTTTTCGGGACAGGGGATCACATTTACTTTCGTTTTTGTTTTGCAGAGTTCAGAACTTTTGTTCTCTTTCTCCCCTGTCTTTTCATGTTCTTCCTTAACTTGTCAATCTTTATAAAGACCTCATCATGTCTGGAAGGAATTCTCCATCTCGAACTTCAAGACGGTAAGGGTTGTTCTTTTCTTTTTTAAAGGTTTGTTTTCTTCACTGACAGTTTTTCGTTGGTGTATTTAACTGTTGTTTTGTGGGTTCGCTATTATCATCTTAGAACTTTACCTTTGAAGTTTTATGATCTTCCTCTCTTCAGTCTATGTTTATGATGCTTTTTTCTTTTTATCAATTTATGTTTCTGATGCTTTTCCTCTTTCTTAGAACTTTATAATTCTGATAAGAGGCCAATGTCTAAACCTTCTGGTACCGGCAGATCACCTGAGATGACCAATGCTGATTACTTAGAAAATTTGAAGGTAAAGTACCGTATGCAGAAATTCAAGGTCTCTTTTGTCATCCCTGACTAAAGACATCGTCGAACTTCCATGTGGCCCGAGCGAGATCATCGTGATTGAGGGCCATTTAGAGGCGGTACTTCGTTTTCCCTTATACTGTTCTTTAAACCCATTTCAATACGAGGTTCTCTGATACCTCAATCCTCATAGAGGTGTGTGCTAACACAATGGCAATTTTTGGCGGATCGTCCGAGAGTGTGCTTGCCGAAGTAAGGGTAAGGTCACGGATCATGATAAAAATGAGTTTATTCCTGCAAAATCAGATCTATATAATATCGAGAACTTCTTTGATAATTACTGGTGTCATTAGCTTGACAAGTTTGTGGGTTTTTGTGTGGGGATTTCGAGATCTCGTCGTGGTTTAAAGGGTCCCTTGCTCTGTTCTGATCTAGATCCTCCTAATGCCAACAATCTTACACTTCGTAAGACGAACGATCCGAAGTGGTTTTTAGTTCCCCTTCGTACTGTAGGTCCTTATGTGTATGGATGGGATGATGTTGGTGGTATTTTTCCTAGGCTTCCCTATTCGCATAGGCATTTGCTGTCTTATAATCCATGGGAGCTTAAGTGGGTTGCTGCTCCAGCTCGTAAGCGTCGATTTCAGACCATTCGAGCTGCTGGGGATGCTAAGGTAGAAAATATTGTCTTATTGTTTAACGTATATATACCTTGCCCCTGTTTTATAGCTTAGCATATGATATTATGTTTTTGTAGCGAGGGAGGACTGCGGATGGTTCTGGACCTTCGAATGTTCCTGTTGAGGTTTCTGATCATGCTTTGGATGTTGATATTTCTTCTTTGTTTGGTGATACTGAGATGATTGAGATAGATGAAAGTTTCTTTAAGGATGTGGACACTGCGCTTATGCATGAGTCTTTTCCCTCTCGGAATGATGGTGCTGCTCCGAGATCGGATTTACAGATGCCCCAGACGAGTAATATCGCTGATAAGGATATTTCATCCGATGTTGGTGTTCAAGATGGTGATGGTAATGTTTTTATTGGTGCTCAAGGTAGTGGCAATGATAATGTTGTTGTTGGTGGAACTGGCGTGCCAAGTTTATTTTTTGGGTGGGTTTCCAAATTCTTCTGTGGTTTCTTCTGTTCTTTCTTTCACCATTTATGGTAGAGGTGCTAGTATTGCGACGATGCTATGCTCCGAGGAGTTCGTCAAGTTGATTGAGGAAGATCAAGATCGAGTTTTAACTACTATAGGTAAGCCTGTTCAGCAGCGCCTTGTGACCTTGGTACGTAATCACCACTTGAATGTGTTTGTGACACGTTTTTAATCGCCCCAGTCTTACTGGTAATGTTGTTTGGTTTATTAGAGCAATAACTTGAGGATTTCTATGCTGGGCGAGTCTCAGTTGGCGAGAAGGAGATCTAGAGCCATTAAGGGTGATGTTCGTCAGTTGCAGTTCGAGCTGGATGCTGCCAAGCGAGAGGCGGAGACTTTGTTCCATGAAAAGAAGGAGTATGAATGTATTTTGTTGTTTCCCTCCCCTACTTTTTGTTAGAAAACTAGGCACTTTGAGTCTGAATTAGTCATTCTATTGGTAGTCACCATCCGTCAGTTGGAGGAGAGGATGTAGATTATTGCATATAAACATGATAGGGATCTTCACTCTGTGAAGATTAATTTGGGCTCTCGTCAGTGTAAGATGGACTCCTTATAGAAGGAGCTCGCTTTGAGTAATAAAGATGTGGATGTTCACCTAGATCGCATTGTGGCGCTTCGTGCGAGAATTGAAGAGATCAAGCAGGTAGCTGTATCTCGTTCGGACAAGATCAAATTGCTCCATACTCAAAAGAGTAAGCTCGTGGAGTGGAAATCATATCATATGCCTTGTTAGAGAAGGCATAAGAGGATATGGATGAGCTTCATCGTCTTAAGCGAGAGTATGTGATGTAGGACATCCGTTAGATTTAGGATTAGTATTTGTCTTATTGTTTCTAGAGTTTAATTAGTTTAGAGTAGGTATTTCTTATTTTCAGAATTTATTTATTCTAAGAAGTTATTTAATTCTAAAACATTATTTATTTTAGAGATTTCTTATTTTCCAAGTTTGAGTCTTAGAGTTATTTAAATATCAGACAATTCCTATGTAATACAATATATTATTATCCAATCAAAAACAGAGTTTTCTCTATAATTATCCTACTTTTACTATCAATTATTTATTCACGCTTTAGTATGTCAAGCTTGAGAAGGCTGGCGATAGGCATTTGCTATCATTTCATGATGTTGATGGTGCCATTACGTCGTTTGAGGCATATATTAGTGTTTTAGATAACCAAAAGGCTCAATTGGAATAGACCTTAAATTCTGTCCTAGTTAATCACGAGGGTTGCTTTTTGCAACTTACAATGTTTTATTATCTTACTCCTTAGAATATTTTTGTTTACTAATGTCATTATGTTATCTCGCAGAAGCTCGCAATCGTTATGTGGAGCTGACACTAGTAGAAAAGTTACATTTAATAACGGTTCAAGTTTTTATAAGGTAACAGTTCGTAAATTACATGTTACTAAATGTTAGATTGTTAAATAATGGTAACAGTTTTTGTAAGAACTGTTACATAGTGTCATGTAGGTTGTATATTGTAACAATTTATATAATAAGTGTTACTATATACCCATGTTACTGTAACAGATTTAATATGTTACCATAGTTGACATTTATTTAGACTAACTGCTACTATATACCCATGTTACGGTAACACATTTAATATATCACCATAGTTGACTTTACCGTGAATTTTTTTAGATCAACTATTACCATATACCCATGTTACTGTTACAGATTAAATATGTTACCATAGTTGACCTTATCGTGACATTTCTATAAAATAACTATTGTTATTTATCTACATAACTAGTTAAGTGAAAATCCAGTTCAAAAGATTACCTAGCTCTAGACCGACATGTCAAACAATTTACTTGTTGATTTAATTTCATGCACTAGAGCTAGCCATGGCTCACATGGAGGGCTACTTAAAATAATAAACAAATGATACGACATGTAGTAATACTACAATATAAATGTGTTGTAGTTGGGCGGTGACAAAGAAGGTGGTGGTAACGAAGGTTGTGGTGGAGTTTGGTAGTTTATTGTTTAATAAGAATAAGTATTTTATATGGATAACATTAACCAAACAGAAAGTATGGAATAGTGGTTCAAGAGTTATAGTTAGGTGTGATAGGTCTCAAGGTCCAATTCTGTGAAGAGTAATTTTATAGAATTTATATTTCAAGATCAAGAAGTTGTGGAATGGTTGCGGCGGTTCTGGTGGTGGAGGTGGTTCCAGCGCTAGTGGGGGAGGTGGTGGTAGTTTGACTATAAATTGTTACCTTTATACTGTTTTTGATGACAATTTTAATAGAAACTGTTACGGTTACTCAAATAATAATAACAGTTTTATGAAAAACAGTTACTGTAGGAATTATTCAGTAACATATATTACATAAACTATTACAAAAAACTACAAACAGTGACAGTTTTTGAACTTATGAGTCATTTTTCAATAGTCATTTTGTAACAGGTTTTATAAACTTTTCGTAACATGGGCTTTAGTAACACCGCAGAAAAAACTAAAACTGTTACAGAAATAATACAGTAACAATATTTAACTGTCACCGAACATCATTTTTTTACTAGTGTGGCATGGAGAGACAGTTGAACGAGGTCATTTGGAAAAAGGAAAAGTCTGGATGATGAGCTTAATGGTATGGAGGCTCGCTTTGAGGAGGAGTTGGAAGCGGAACGTGCTAAATGAAGAAAGAATATGAGTGATCTTCATGCTGAGTATGCTGTAAAGTTCACCAATTCATGCAAAGATATTCTACTTCTTGAGCGTTAATGAGTCGGTGCTAATGCTGCTTCAAATGTGGTTAACCCTGCCGTGCCCGTTGTTGAGCCCATCGCCTCTAGTGGTGGTCCATCCGATGGTGATGGTCAGGCTGATCTTGAACAAGCTTAAGTGTGTTTGAGTCTGACTTAGGTAGTGGTCGTCTTGTCTTTCTTCTCCATCCTCAGTTTGTGTTTTTGACATTAGTTCTTTTGTAAGTTCTTGTGTTTCTTGTGATCCTATGATGTCAACCCCCCATTTTGCAAATAGCCAAGGGCTCAATACAGAATTTAGAGCCATGGAAGTGGCGTTCCTTATTTTTCCATCTTTTTGGCATTCGATGCATCATTGTGCCATTTGTTTTGCATCCTCATTCATGAGAGGCCAAAAATACCCTTGAAGTTTAGCATTTTGTGCTAAGTTACGTTCTCCGCTATGGTTTCCAGCGTGTCCACGATGTGTTTGTTTCAAAATTTCTTGTCTTTACTCAAAGGATATACATCTGAGCAAGGGTCCAAAATATGACTGCCGATATAGTAATCCTTCTCTCAGTTGGTAATTTCCTGATCGGGATATTATCTTGTGTGCGAATTTTTTATCGCTTGGGAGATCGCCATTAGCCATATATTTTAGGATGGGTGTCCTCCAATCTTCCTCGGGAAGAGCTTCTTTGCTCGTGCTTTCATTTAAGATTTCCATATCTCCTTTGAGTGGTATCGAAGGTAGTAGTACTCTTTCGACCTTTACGACTGTTGCCTCTGAGTCTGCGATCATGGATGCGATGAAAGCTAGGCATCTACGTGCCTGTTGTTGCTCTTGCATAAGTTTCGAAAAGTGATGTTAGGTATCTGTTCAATATAGTGTATGGACAATTGAAGGACGTATCGTTGTAGACATGCATCTGAAGATTGATACCTTCCATCGATTTGTCATATGACAAGTTGTGAATCGCTTGTGAGCTTGACTTCATCGATTCCGAGTTCAATTATTACTCAGAGGGAGTGTATGACCGCCTCGTATTCAGTTATATTATTCGTAGATGGGAACTCTATCCTTAAGATATATACGATCCTTCGGCCTGTTGGAGTCGTGAAGACCATTCCGATGCCAGATCCTTCCGAGTTACATGACCCATCCACAAATACTTCCCATCGCCTTGGGTTTTCAGAGAGAAGCAATTCAGGTGGATCATCCATCTCGTCTTCCATTCCATGAATCTCTTCGATCTCATCAAGCGGGAAATAAGCTAGGAAATCAGTAATGATTTGGGATTTTATTGTTGTCTGAGGTTGGTATTTAACCACTAAATGTTTGATTTGAGCCCCCATTTGGAGATTCGGCCAGCTCTGTCAGCATTGTCGAGTACGGATTCTATTGGAGCCTTAGTGATGACGATAATGGTGTGTGCATGAAAGTACATTCGCAATTTTTGTGTTACATACACCAATGATAGTACAAGCTTTTCAATCTTCGTATAATTTTTCTCTGCTGAGGTCAGATTTTTGATTATAAAGTAAATTGGATTTTCTGCTCCCTCATCAATGCGAGTTAGCACTGTACTTATTAATGTGTTCGTGGCCGACAAATATATGTAAGGATCTTCTCCTGGGTTAGGTTTTTGCAATATTGGCAAGGTAGCCAGATGCTTCTTAATTTTTTGGAAAGCTTCTTCGCACTCAACACTCCATGAATTTTTTTTCCCCTTCTTTAGAGTATTGAAGAACTCCTTGCACTTGTCGGACGATTTAGCAATAAACCTTCCTAGGGATACTAGTTGTCCGTTTAGTCTTTGTACGTCTATTACTGCTGCTTTCGAGGACATATCTAGGATGGATTTCACTTTGTTCGGGTCCACTTTAATACCTCGCTTCTTAACCAGGCACCCTAATAATTTTCATGAGGTGACCCCGAAGGCACATTTTGCCGGGTTGATTTTCATGTTATACTTCCTCATTTGTTCAAAGATATATTTAAGGTCATATGCATAATCTTGTGGGAGTTTTCTTTTGACAAGCATATCACCCACATATACCTATAGGGTTTTTTGTATCCATTTATCAAACATTTTCCCACCATTCTCCAATACGTCGCGCCAGCATTTTTAGTCTGAATGGCGTGTTGGTATAACATTAGAGTCCTCCCGGGGTGAAAAAGGAAGTATGTTCTTGGTCTTCCTCCGTCATTGGGATCTGGTTATAACTTGAGTATCCATCCATTAATGATAGTAATCCATATCCGAATGTCGCTTCCACGAGTTGATTGATATTGGGAAGCAGAAAGCTATCCTTCGGGCATGCTTTAATAAGATCTCTGAAGTCAATGCATATTTGCACTCCTATATTCTTTTTTGGTACGATCACCATGCTAGATATCCATATCGGATATTGTACTTCTCAGATGACACCTGATGCCTCCATTTTCTTTAGTTCATTTTGAATAGCCTCATGATATTCGGGTGCCACCTTTCTCATTCTTTGCCTCATGGGTTTATGCTTTGGATTAATTTTCAAGTGATGGCAGGAAACTGCCGGATCAAATCCTGTCATGTCCTTCATTCGCCATGCAAAGACATCCAAGTATTCTTTTAGAACTTGTATTAGTTTTTCTTTTTCCTCTATACTGAGGAGGGTTCCGATTTTGACCATCCCTGGGCTTTCATATGTTCTAATGTTTAACTCTATCGTGGGCTCGGAGGCCGAGAAATTTGATTTTGGCTCAACAATATCGGAAGGATTCTGTAGTTTCTATAAGAGCTCCATAGATTCGCCCGGAGAAGGAATTATCACGATGTTTGAGAGTCTTTCTTCATTTGTTTCTGTGATATAGGTATCGATCTCTTCTTGATTCTTGGCATCTTTGGTTCTTTTCTTTCTTTCTTTTGCGGAGTTAACCTGGTACTCACCGTTGCGTATGTCCATATCATAGCAGTACTTTGCTTCGCCGGAATCTCCTATGATCTTCGCGATCTCATCGGGTGTTGGAAACCTTAGTCTTTGGTGGTACGTTGAAGCGACTTCCTTGATTCCATGAACCACCCAAGATCGTCCGATAATGGCGGTATAAGGTGAAATTACATCTACAACACAGAAAGTAGTCAAAGTCAGAATCTTCCCTAGAATCTTCCCTACACGAAATTCTAGGGTTATTTCTCCCCTTGGTAGGGTCGATGAGCCATTGAAACCAAAGATGTTATATGTGGTTGGAATTAGGCACTCGTCTTTTAGTCCCATCTGTTTGAACGTGATTTCAACGGAGCTTCCACAATCGATTAGTATTTTAGGCAATGCACATGGCAGCGCCTTCGATTTTTCTTCCTCCTCTTCATGTTTTGGGAGTATGATAGCCGTCATGACCACTAGGGAATCGTTGTGATTCCTTCCACTATCTGGTGCCTCAGAGGATGAAAAGCTGATGTGATGTTTCATCTATTCCTTTATCGGTGTTTCTTTTGCCATGCTAAAAATTTCATTCCCTTTAAAGTTTTGTTTATGGATTAGCCTTGTGATGTTTCCTTCCAATGTAGGTATTGTGATAGCAAAGTTGGAGACTGTATCACACCATAATTATTGTTCTTGTCGTGGGATTTCAATACGATGTATCGTGGCTCCTGTTGCCTGGAGAGGGGTTGGCAATACGATATATTCCTGGAGCTTCCCATCATCAATCATATCTTGTAACACCTTCATTAGATCTATGTAAGAGTCTTTCGGATGGCTATAAAACTGATGAATTACACAGTAATCCTTCATAGTCTTTGCATGTTCAGGTTGTTGTCCTCTGTTCTATGGGAAAATGATTTCGTACTTTCCATCGATTTTCTTAAAGATTTCAGAAATGGAGGTGTTTAGCTTCGTGTAGACTGGGTCTACAATTTTTCCCTTCTTTTGTTGGGCTTGGTCTCTTCCTTTCCATCCTCCACTTCTTTGTTTATTGAATTTTGAAGATCCATTATGAGGTTGCTCGGGTCCTCGGGTTTGCGCCTGAGAGGTTTGTGGTTTTACCACGTTTGATCCTCTGCTATTTCCTCGGACCAACTTATCGTAGGTTCCATCTTATAGTTCTTTGAGGGCTATGTAATCCTATTGGATTTCCCTTAGTTTTCAAAAGTAGGGTGGCATTGTCTCATACTTTCTCATAAATATGGGGTCTGTCTTTCGCAGACTATATTTGAAACCTAAGATCGCATAGGCTTTAGGGACTCGCCCGATCTCTGCATAGAGCTTTCTCTAACGAGTTACCAGAGATTGTAGGGAATCATTTGGTCCTCTACTTAACTGGAATAACATGCCAATTCATGGTTTGACTCGACTATTATGCATATAGGTTTCTATGAATAGTTCGGAAAAGTGGGAGAATGACTTGACCACATCAGGGCTTCTTCTTTTAATCTGGACGTCGTATTGGCTCCGTTGCGTTAACGTCATATGATAGGATCGAAGATGTTCAGTTGCATCGCCTGTGCCATTAAAGAGAGTTGTAAAGTTCAGGAGAAAATATTTCATTGGAAATGGTTTAACAAGCAAACTTGCCGTTAGAGGCGATTGTCCTGTTTCCTGCATTACTTCCACAAAATTCTAGCCCGCTTGTCTTCCCGTGGCTTCTTTGTATATCGTCTCGAGCTGGCATAATCTCACCTGTAGTTGGTCATCGATATGCCTCGTCTATGCCTTTTTTTCCGCCCAGAATCTCTCTCGGGTGAGAAAGAAACCTCGGTATGGTGATACCTTGATCGTCCTGAATCCTCATCGGATTGTTCGTCATGCGAAATATATTTGGTTCGGGCATACCTCTCTTTTGAAATGTCCCCTCGTTTGGTATTCCCACCTGATGGGTTCTCGGGTAAGTCATTAATTTTTGTCTCTCCCTTATGTTTCTTCCCTTCTCGTTTGTGCCTAGGATTGACATCAAATGATCCTTCCGAGTGACTATCCTCGTCATTTAGTTCCATCTTGTTTCCTCGTGGGAATCTATCCTCCATTGCCTCTTTCGAGGTATTTGGTATGCCAATATGCTCATCATTCTGTAAGTGTTCAAGAGGATTTTCCTCCTCGGGGACCTCCTTCGGGGTGGTAGATAGTGTGTTGCTCTTCGCCAGGTGTCTCAATTTTCTATTCTTCTTTTCTAGCCTTTTGTTTCGTCGTTCCAATTTTTTCATTCGTTCTTCTTGCACCTTTTGTGCTTTCATGATAGCTGCGAGGGCTGCAGTGTTATTATCATGGATTGAGGAGTCCCCCTTTCTCACCATTGTATTCACTAATGAGTTCAGTAGTCCCCCATGTTGTGTAGGATGAATTTTATCCTGATCCTATGAGGAGTTATACGTCAGTCCTTCACGATACTGGTTATCGGGATGTCCTTCTATTGGACAAATGTTATTCGGTAGAGCTTCGCCTGGCATACCATCATTTCCTCCAAGGTTCGAGCGAGTATTCTTCCTTATCACCATCGCCTTACCTATGAGACATTCAATAATACTCAATTATCTTTTTATTCAGAAAAATGGGACCCCAAGTTTGCAGGCCATGTTTGGTTTTTAAGTCATAGTTCAGATTGTGCAGTTTTCAGTTCAGGAAGACTTTTCAGTAAATTTTGTAGACATGTGATGATATTAAAAATTCCCCAACTGGATAAAGTTTTGGTGTCAGTAAAAAGTTTTTTGTTTTCCTCTTTTTTCTAGTAAACTACCTCTTCCTGCACGTTATACCTTTAATAGGTAAAAACCAAATTATGATGATTGAGTATGTTTTTACATGTTTGGAAGTGTTTTTGAATGCCTTGAAATTTTGATTTTGGCAAATTTATGCTTGACAAATGATTATGTACTATGTTAATTAGCCTTTCTTTCTTACTTAGGTTTGAGTTTCCAAGAGATAAACTTTAGGTTATACGGAGTTTTAGGAGGTGAGAAGTACCTCAAACTGCCTTCATGTTTGAGTTTTCGACTGTCGTAGTGTATTTTTTTTCCTATGAAGCTTACTTGCTCAGATTTCTTCCCAACTCTTTCATGGAGGAGGTTGTGTGAACTTTTGAATGTAGTCTGTGACTCCTCTAATGTTCTAACCATGTACTCTCCTAAATTTCTTGAGGAAGACGGTGAATCAACCATAGAAAACATGGATTCAGAGAAAATAAAGGATATGACTATAGATCTGATGCTTTTTGAGAATCTGCAGGACTTTGCGATCATTTAGATCTTACTGTGTCCGAGATCGACTCACTAAGTCTTAAAGAGATCTACAAAGTGATGAGACAAATAAATTTTTCCAAGGGATTTTAAAAAAACTTTGAAAACTTTTGAAGGGAGGTAGAAAAATCTTCTACAAAGTGATGCATTCTCCAGATGATTTGCCGGTACCAGAAGGTTCAGAGATTGGCCTCTTATCAGAACCATAAAGTTCGAAGAAAGAAGAAAAGCATCAGAAACATAAACTGATGAAAAGAAAAAAGCATCAGAAACATAGACTGAAGAGAGGAAGATCATGAAACTTCAAAAGTAAAGTTCTAAGATAATAATGGCGAAACCACAGAACAACAGTTAAATACATCGACGAATAAACCGTTAGTGAAGAAAACAAACTTTTAAAAAAGGAAAATAACAACCCTTACAGTCTTGAAGTTCGAGATGGAAAATTCATGCCAGACATGATGAGGTCTTTATAAAGATCGAGAAGTTAAGGAAAAACAGGAAAAGTCAAGGGAGAAAGAGAACAAAAGTTTTGAACTCTGCAAAAGAAAAAAGAAAGTAAATGTGATCCTCTGTCCCACAAAAGGTTTTATTTGAGGCAAATATACTTTGGGTAATTAATAAAACGGAGGTCTAACAACCACACCCAATATTTCGTTCGGAAATTTGTATGGACTAACTCTAATATAATTCCAAGAGAATCAACTAGACAGTCAGACTCAATCAAGGAAAGATATCTAAGAGCTATATCTATTTCTCAAATCAATCAGTAAATCAACAGGATGAAATCCGTGAACTGATTGGCATGAGTATACCTTGAACGATACCAAAGACTAATGTTCAAGTGTCAATCAATTTATATCAACAACCAAAGGTTGGATTTACCAATTGATTGAACTACGCACAACCTGTGATATTTAAATTATATAAGCAAATATAATGCGGAAAATAAATAACACATACACCAAAAAAATTGTTAACGAGGAAACCGCAAATTCAGAAAACCCCCGGGTCCAGATTTGAACACCACACTTTATTAAGATGCTACAGACACTATCCTACTACAAGTTAACTTCTGACTGGAATGTAGTTGAGCCATAACCAAGTCTCACACCGATTAAGGTATAGTCACGTTCCTTACGCCTCTGAATACCAGCAGGACTCTACTCAGTTGATTCCCTTAGATAATCTCACCCACAACTAAGAGTTTCTACGACCCAAAGTCAAATACTTACAAACAAATCTGTCTCCCAAGATAAGTCTATTCTGATAGATAAATTTGTCTCCACAGAGGTACTTATGAAGTTTTGTTCCGTCTTTTGATAAATCAAGGTGAATAGGAACCAATTGATCTGGTCTTATATTCCTGAAAAACAGCCTAGAAATATCAATCACATCACAATAACTTATTTATATGGTAGTAGAAGAAGTTATTGTGGAATCATAAAGAATGATACAAAGAGATTTGTGATTACTTTTTACATATTACCTATAGGAGATAAATCTCGAGCAAATCTTAGAGAAGATAGTACTCAATACGATAGAACAAGTAAGATCAGAACACGCAATTACAAAGAAAATAGTTGGGTCTGGCTTCACGAATCCCAAATGAAATCTTCAAGTCATTAACCTATAATGGTTTTCGAAAAACCTAGGTTAAAGGAGAATCGAATCTAGTCACAACTAGTATCACACAAAAGTGTGGGGATTAGGTTTTCCAGTTTCTCTAACAGTAATTTACCAACGCCTCAAGTCTAGCAGGAAAAAACACATTAAAGAAAAAGACGTGGCAGAAAACTCGGGACGTAGCGAAGGTAAAAAGATAGTCGGATCTTTTCTTCCCATCGTACCCCTGGTAGCATAAAAAGAAAATGAGCAAATTTTGAGGGCTAAATAGCCAATCGCCACGTGTAACCATCACATGAGGTGATCTTATGATAGTATAATAAGAATGATACATCGAATCATTCCTTAAAAGGTGATTGCATCTAAACCAAGGCGTCTGCTACATATCCACATGAAGGGCACGTGTAAGGAGTAGTCAAATCATACAGACGGTTAAGTCTTAAAAGATAACAAGGCATTTAATAAGGAATCAGAAGAGGTGCGATCGATACAGCTGTGGACGAAAGTACGTACATCGATTAGACGGCTCTCTCGGTGTGTGCTTTTTTTAACACCATTAAAAGGAAAATATGACTACATCCTCGATGAATTCTTTTACGAAATTAATTTGATTACATCTGGCTTCGGAGCACGGGTGATACTATGATGACTTCTGAAAATTACCTAGATTTTAGTTGGAGTTTTCTAAGCAAACGTAACAAGGGTCTTCTTCCGCTTCAAAGAGATCGAATCTGTCTGCATCGGAGGTACCGGCTCTAAAGATGTATTCTTCACCGATAAGGTCTTCCATGAAGGCTTCTGGAAAACTTGACCTTTGGGAGCAGTCTTACACGAAGCATGTTATTTAGGTACCACCGACGGTTTAGTTGGGGCAGCCATACGAAGAGAATGGGCACTCACCGGATCCGACTGTTGAGAAGAAGGTTTTCCTAACGGACGAGAGGCTACATTAGGAGAACCATGTGTACTAGCTTTGCCTTTAGAACAGACCTTCGGAACTTTCGAAGCAGACAGCTTCCGTATCTAAGGATTTGATTGTGAAAGAACAGAAGGACCATGTTGAAAAGGTCTCCGCTCTGGGGCATTTGGCGAAAAAAATATCATGGCTACGTTGTGGCGGTGATCTAAAAGAACTTTGTTGTGGAGATCGTCGCTCATCAGTATTCAAAATAATCTAGAAGTACCAAAGAAAACAAAGATCAAAAAGGGAAGATGAGAAAAATCATATCAGTCCCCATTAAAATGATCACTAGACTATCAGAAACCCAAAAAAATAAGGGAAAGACATGTCGGAAGAAGATTGAACACCTCCATATTTCATGATAAAGAACAGGGGAAAGTATATATACTTTTGTATATTATGTTCTTCATCACAAAACCTAGATAAACAGAAGCAGTAGTAGAAGAAATAGACTCCTCAATGAAAATAACTTCAACATACCATACCTGTATTAATGAAAAAATCAAGAGACTGACGCCAATGAGAAAGATGATAGTGGTGGAAAAGTAGTTTAAATCGTTCCTCGGTCCTACTAGGTTGGGGAGCTTGGAGAGAGGAGCAATAAGTTTGGACTTGGAAATCGCTAAAACCCGGTCTAATACTCGGAATCTATTTATTAGAGATTTATATATTGCTTCTCATTAGTCATGATTTGTACCTAATTAAAATTAAAATTTTAACGATATCACATAATTAAGTGTATAATATTGTTATATTAAACGTATTTATCATGTATTTAGAGGTTTTTCTATTTTACAACTCTCATCTGAGGGGTTAAGAAATTTTTCTTTTCTGGTGCATGCAAGGCCAACTCGGAAAAATCATTAACTTGTTTTGCTCAAAAATCGGTCCAAATTGGCAAAATGGACCGTCTTGATCGCTAAAAATCGGAAATGGCTGGGAATTGGAAATCGCCTCGGTCATATAGCCTGTAGCGAATACTTGGCAAGTAATTGGCCTTGGAGAGCGATTTTAACTATACTGAGTGGTGGCCTACCAAATCTTCTCAGATAAAAGAGTATTAAATGATGAAGCAGAAGCGGTACAAATCAAATGCAGTCCAAACACTGAGTACTTGAGGAGTACATAACTAAGAAACAAAAAGAAAGAAGAAAGGAAAAAGAAAAGTTAATGTTCTTCAGAGAATGAAAGAAGAACAAATGGAGAAAATAAGAATAAAGACTCCCCTGCCCAGAGTCTCTCTCATATTTATAGCTGCAATAAATTGAAAGGAAAACTGCCATGAAAATTAAGGAGAAGTTATGAGTAATAGGAGACGTGCAAAAATAAGAGTTTTTCTTCCAGATTTTCCCATACCCAAATCCTAAAGAAAAGGGGAAAACTGTGTGTAACTAATCAACATCAACCACGTGTCTTAGAGATGCACACGTGGATACCATAAGACACCGAGGCATCATATTTCAATGCCCCATTCCGAGCACCTAATAATATCCGAGATCTTGAACCACCATCTGCCACGATGTTATCAGTTTAGTTATCTAACGACTAAAGAACCAAGGAGTACCTGATGAGAAGATACCCGCGAAGCACGGTAGCAACTCAGAAAATACACTTTATCTTATCCCAAGGTAAATTCAAATTGGACGAAAAAGATGAAGTCCAACTGACATCAAAAAGACAACTGCACCTAACACTGTCTGAGGCGTGGAAATTATCCATTTACCAAATTAAATGCAATGAGAAGAGGACGCATGTCAAATTTGGTGTGGATCAAACAAAGGTGGATCTTCGTTATAATATAATGTCGTTGAGATATCTTCGGCACAACACGATGATATTCTGCAGGACAGGCACATATACCAAGACAATGGATAACAACTCTAATGAGAAAGGGGACGCACACGAAGTATCTATAAATATGCGACTCTACCAGAGGAGAAGGGGTCGACCAATTTTAGAGAGAAAGGTATCAAGAGAGAGGAAAAGTGTAAGCATTAGGTATGAGCTATGTAAATTTATGTTTCTCCCTTACTTAAATTCATTTGACTGAGATACTGTAATCCCGATCAATCCATAGTGAAAACCCTCAACACCCTATGGATGTAGGCCTTAGAGCTGGACCACGTAAATCAGCGTCTCATTTACTTTCTGCATTTACATTCCATGTCTTTATTATGTTGCTTAGATTATATTCTATATTATTATCACGTTTAGTATAACTCATATCGTAATACTGAAGATGAGCCATGATCCTCATCGTCTTCTCCTTTGTTTTCTATCTACATACTGATTTCAATACTTGCACTTTACTCGCATTGCGAATATTGATTGTGGACATGAAGACGTCTTTATTGATTCTGTGTTCACATAATTATTCCAATTCCTATACAGATAAAATCACTCGAGGAAAAAAAGAATCAATAATTTGAAAAAGTAAAATCTGATTAATATAGTTACTCTTTGAGATTTCGAAAGGAACCATTAGATGGAAAATCTGATTAATATGGTGAACTCATATTAAAGAGTTGGTTTCCAAAGTAACAGATTTATCGAATAGATGGAATTCCCATGTCCATGGGTATAATCGGTTAGTCGATGGTTAATGGAAGCAGCGGGAGAAGATGATTGAGATGCATAACTCGAGGAAAACTCTTCAACGTCAGTTTGATAGTAACTTATAGTGGACTTGGCAGTCTCTCCTTGAGGCTCGTGACGCTGCTTCTCGGTTAGAGACTGAAGTAGTGCATTTACAAATATCCCAATTGTACCGGCTTGTAAGGCTGAAATAGTTCACAATCGCTCAAAAGTGGAGTGGTTACCAAACAGATTCTTCCTTTGTTATTTGGAATATGATCCACATGACTTGTTATTCACATGCGTGAATATAGAAGTCGGAAGCACAAGAATACTGAGGGAACTAAGTAGCTAGGGGTAGTCTACTTGGTCTTAACTATACGAAGTTGGTATTAGATTTTGTATAGCGGCTTAATTCTTAGAGTATTCAAAACTAGACTAGGTCCCGGGGGTTTTATGCATTTGTAGTTTCCTCATTAAAAAAATCCTGTTGTGTCTTTTACTTTGATATTCACATTATAATTTTTATTATAATTTAGTAAAATACACAAGTACGTTAACTCCATAATACTTGATAGTGATCATAATGAGTTTGGTTATTACCGAACCTATTATCAAGTAACACACTTTGTTTTTGTATTATCTCGATCTTGTATCCATAGTCAATCACACAAGTTATCTTGTTGTCGTATTGTCTCGACCTCGTATCCATAGACGATCACACGAAGTGGGAACTGAATTGTCGTATTGTCTCGACTTTGTCCATAGACGATCACATTCATTAGAGGACTTATAAGTTGAATCAAAAAGATTATGGTGTATTTGGGTACCCTCGTCTTTTACGTTTTGGCAGTCACGTTTCACCATAATCTAACACAAAGAACTTGAATTTTATATATGATGCAGGTTGTGACTCCAGATCAAGATCATAAAATTTATACATCTTTGAAGCGAAAAGGGCTTCATGTTTCACTGGTTGAGTATGAAGGAGAGCAACATGGATTTCTTAAGGTATGAATGTACATTTCATCATAGTTTAGTTAATAAGCGTATCTTCCAATAATTAGGCAGGACTTAAATGAAGATCTTATTAGTATTTACATTTATATACATAGGATGAGAACATAAAGTATACTTTGGATAAACAAATGGTGTTTTTCGCTCCTTTGATAGGGAACTTCAAGGTTGTTATTCTGATTAGGAGTGAAGTTGTTTTCGTACGAAGTTGTAGCTGCTACTAGGTAATCAGTTTCTTATTACAGCTTATATTTATAATCCATCTACTAAGAATTTGTATTCCAAGAGAAACCTAGGAATTAATGTAATCAGAACTTAATTAGCCATTCTTCTAGCTATACTATAATCATTCTTTCTTTTGATAAACATAATTTGTGTTCTTTTCTATTGTTCTTGAATGTCATAGAATTTGGTATAATAAAACAAGCTATTGTTGTTGAATGTGTCATGGAATTTGGTTGGATTGAATGAAAGATTTAAGAAGATAATTTTTTTTTTGGATTCCAACAAATTTCCGGCTGAAAATGAACTGCCACTCAATATTGACCTGGTCAAAAAAATTCATTATTGACTAATTTTGACCAGGTCAACATTGATTGGAGTAATTTTTTTGTTGTTACAAAAAAAATCGTAACGACTACAAACTGTTTCAACCTGACACGTAGTAACGACTTTTTCTTGTTACAAATATGACACTTAGTAACGGCCCTTGCCTGTTACGAATATTACAAAAAATTCGTAACACCTATAGCTTGTGATGAATCGCCACGTAGTAACGGCTAGTTTCTGATACAAATGCCGTCACATCCTAAAATTCGTAACTCCCACATTGTCGTTATAAAAAATTTGTAATACCCCTATTCGTAATAGGTAAAAGTCGTTATAACCAATTTTTGTAATGGTCTATTTATGTTTCTAATCCAAAATTTTGGTGTAGTGACAACAATCCTAGCTAGCCATCGCGTTAGACTCTCGGACGGCAAAGCCTGGCATAAGGCAATGAAGATTTTGTGTGGTTGATAAATCAGAGTTTCATTAAATTTGTAAATTGTTGTCCTATATATGAAAGTATCCAATTCTAGTTTTGTTCGGTGTTCATGTTGCAATTAACTTGGTGTTATCTTCTTGGGTAGTAGATTCAGAGTTAATACCATCTTTCCATTTTGAGTTAGACAGCAGTATAGTGTATGATTGTTCAATATAGTCAAATAAGTAAATCTAGAAGAATATTTTGGTACTGAAATTTAGTGGCAACAAGTAGTCATATTAGACATATATATATGTACACATGTAAACCCTAATAAATATTTGCTGCCGCTGGGAGATTGCGAGAATGTTACTAATTTTAGGTTTTAATGGTTTAAAAATATTGTGGATTAGCAAGTTGGTTTATGAGTATTATATTGAGCTATATGTTAGCTTGATGTTAATCCCACGTAAAATCTCTTAGGATAGAATGGAGCTCGATGGAAATGTTAACCAATAGTTAAAAACAGACAAGGCTATACCTGGATGCTATTTGCAGTTTATTCAACATGTTGTTGTAGTCTGAGATCCTAAGCAGTCCTTTGAAAGTGTTGGAACTTTGATGAACAAATTATCATATTGTACTTCTAAACAATAGATTTAGTGGCTTCAGCACCATCTTCAAATCAAAGGAAAACAGGTCGTATAAGATGAAAAACATTGTAATTTGGGATAAATCATAATTTAGAATTCTTTGTTAGCTAGCTCGATGTAACCTAGTTTAAGTGTACATTTCTTTGTTGTGTTTTCATTGCTTACTATTCTTTTCTTTTGATTTTTCCATTTTAATGAAATAACAAATAACACTTATTTCATTGGACCAATATTTGTGGCTCCTCTTTACAAAATCAGTTTCAAGTTTGATGTGTGTTTCTCTTTATTGATTTCATGCAATGTCAGTCAGCAAAAACAGGTTGGAGGAATAACAAAGAGATTCATCATCAAATCCTCATGTTCAAACACTTTTTGTTGAAGATAATGAAACCAAGGAATGTAGCATAGTTGGAGAGAATTAATGTAGAAGATAAATAGAAAATTGTTTGTTTGAGGGATTGAGTTAAAAAATGGTATTAAACGATGTCCATCCGAGTTCTCGATCCGAGTAGGGTTCGCTAACCCGGTTCACGAACCGCTTCACCCAGGTCCCAGTAAAACTTTATCAAGTACATAAAGACTTATTTTTTAAATATATTTAGCATTGCTATGGATCTCTTAAACATCTCTAAGAAATACATTATCATTAATCACTAAGCACTTGTGGATGTGCATCATGATTAAATTCTTAAGTGTTTAAATTAACATCAAATGGCTTATTAGTTCACAAGGCATACCATGCCAAAGAACTACCATTATGCACGGTTCAGTACCCCAACCACTATGTATATTCTTCTATGTGATTTCAAGACTAATTCTCACATGCTTATTTGAAACCTTAATTAAAGTTTCATCTAAACAAAGAAAATGTTTGCTTGAAGCTCAAATTATCTTAACTTGAATTCTAAACGACCCTCATTCTTGAACATCTATAAATAGAGATGTCTTTTTAACTGAGAATCCTGGATCTCTAACCACCTCTCAAGTAGATTCCTAAACTAATCAATTAAGAGATTTTTTTTCTTCAAATATCTATCTTTGAGAACAAAACTCTGTGATTCCTATCTATCTTTCCTGAAAGAGATTACGAATACCTTGATAACGTAACAATAAGATCAATACACACAAACTAACAAGGTAAAGTTATCCATACCTGGCTTAAGGAATCTCCAAGTCAATTATTTTATTCATAGACCTAATTATGATTCTCAGAGGAAATCTAAGTGAATAGAGGACGATTCCAGGAAATCAATCTCTGACACTTTATGTTATAATTGATAGCTCGAATCGTCCTCCATTCACTTAGATTTCCTCTGAGAAACATAATTAGGTCTATGAATAAAAGAATTCACTTGGGGATTCCTTAAGCCAAGTATGGGTAACATTACCTTGTTAGTTTGTGTATCTTCATCTTGTTGTTATGTTATCAAGGCATTTGTAATCTCTTTCAGGCAAGATAGATAAGAATCACAAAGTTTTATTCCAAAAGATAGATATTTGAAAATTTTCTCTTAATTGATTATTTTAGGAATTTACTTGAGAGGGTGTTAGAGATCCAGGATTCTCAGCTAACTGAGGGTAAGTGTTCCATACTGTGAGGTTTGGTATCTTTATCTATTGCAAACATATTTTCAATCCTTGATATTTTATCAAAAGGGAAACCAAATAGGCTTATCTGTTAGAGGTAGATTGGTATCAAAAGGCTTCACATATGTTAAAGCATCTCTTAGGATGTAAAGGTTATCATCTAAGGGAATCAATTGCGTAGATCCTTGTGAGGTTTAAGAGATATAAGGAAACCGACAGTAGCTGAACCGCTTGGAGGGTGGTTTCAGTTTTAACTACATTCCAGCCTAAAGTATTACAGTAGGCTAGTGCCTGTAGCGGCTTAATACAGTTTAATGTTCAAATCTGGACGAGTTCCAGGGGTTTTTCCTGCTCTTGCGGTTTCCTTGTTAACAAAACTTCCGGTGTTTTTTTTTTTTCAATTTTCTCATTATATTGTTTATCTTTAATATGATTTACAAAAGTAGTATGTATTCAACTTGAGTGGATACATTCATATTAATTGTGATCGATTGCGAGACTCGTTCTTGTAGAATTCGTATTTTTGAAGGTAGATAACAAGTTTCATACTTGGCAGAATTCCGATTGAATTATTTGGATACGACTAGATTGATCTTGAATATTGGTTTTTGAGATCGTCCAACTAATCTTCTTATCAATCAAGTTCTTAGAATCTATTGTCTAAACTTTTTGATTGAGAAGAGATAAAGATATAAACTCTATATATATATTATCAAGGATCATTAAATTGGTCTACTTGTAATTATATTAGGTTTCGCCCATACAGGTTTCCGAACGAAAAAGTTGGTGGTGTACTTGGTATCCACTCATTTTAAATCACTATAAACATGGCAAAGAGTATAAACATGGAAAACGTTATAGCGAATGATCTTACTGCTGATGTAAGTATTCCGACATATGTAAGAATAATTATCTTCGTTCACATAAAATAAACTGATAGAGCTGGTTTGAGAAGTATGTATTGTGGATGATTTCTTTCATATGTTAAGAAGTATGTCTTTTGCCTATTGAAAGTATCTCATTCATTGGGATTCCTTGACACGTCCAAGTATGCCATTTCAACCAAGATGGGTGGGTGGGTGGGGGGCTGAATTTGTGTATAAGAAGTCCTAGTTACTCAGTTCATCCTTCTGTTGACAAGGTAAACATTTTATGGATAACTTATTCGGTTGCTTAAAACCGTAAAATTATCGTTTCAAAAACATCTTGATAAACTTGGTCTATTATTTTGTTCTTGGCATTGTTAAATTTTTATGTGAACTAATCTCCCAAAATATTTTGTTTAGGATTCACGAAGAGAATAATAGCTCAAGAATGGAAAGCATAATTTTGGTTACTAGTTTTCTAAGTTAGTGGTGTGTGTTTGTAAGAGGCTTGATGTAACGAGTAAATCGTTACTAGAGTCTGCAATCAGGATACCTGCAATTTCACTTTTCTTCCTCTTATTATCTAAGTTTGTGATAATGAAAAAATAATTTATTATAAATTGTAAATTGTAGTAATTTAGCCATTATTCTCGCTTTTGATTTTATATATACTTTTTTCTTTTTGCCGTTTCAGATGGACACAAGAGATATCCCTAATACTGAAGCTTCTGTTGCCAAATGAGGTAAGAGACTCGTTCTTTTTTTATTTTTTGTCTTGTTTGGTTATTTATAGAAGTTAAACACCCATCATTTTTGCTATGTTCTTATGTATTTCTACTTAAGGCGTTATTTATACCTTGGGCATTTTGAGTATGAATGATAAATGGTTTTTTGTTTTTTAAAGTGTGCGAATTATTTCTGAAAGTGTATATATGAAATGCACAATGATGAATGACATTTGGGTCCTAGAAATATATGTCTAAATATGGATACTTTTCAGGATCCGCTTCCTGGTTCTTGTAATATGGGCTTAAATATAGATTGTTTGTAGGGTCTAAATATGGGTAGAGAAATCAACCAATTCTTTTTTGTAGCGGCAAAACGATGTTAGTAATTTTTTTACAGAAGATGACACTCGACAGATTTTCAATAGTTACAAAGATGACACCTGGCATATTATCACCGTAACGCTATTAAAATAGTTACATCGAACTGTTACAACAAACCGTTATTGAAAATTTGAGAGGAAATATAACTATTATATGACACGTCAGCAAAATAGCCTTTTGCTGATTGGACAACTGCTATGACAACTCATTTCTTCAACGAATCTTAAATTATTAATTTCGTAACAGTTGTAACTATTGATAAATTATTGTAACACAAATAATAACAATTTAGTCGACTTTTTTTAACGTTACAATAAATAGACTTGTAACTTTAATACGACATTAAAAAAGACATGATTTCATGTAGTATGATCTACGTGAAAACTCGAAAGCCCTCATTTAAAATGGAAAAGAAGGAGTAGCAAATTTCCCATGGAGAAGGAAGATGCAGAGAAAAGAGGTCACTTTTCCTTCTTTTAAACATATCAACCACTGATGTCGCTTGACATATTATCTTCTCGATTCCGCCACCAACATCAAGTCCAGATAAAATTCACATGACTAACGGGAAGTCCAATGATTACATTTATGGTAGGTTTGTTTGCAGAATTAATAATTTCGAGGATTTATAATCCCATGGGATTACAAATTTTGGGATTCATGTAAATCCCTCGTGTGTTTGGTAACTCATTTAAAATTCCTAGGATTTATAAAAGTTTCTTGTTTTAAAGTACATAAATTGTTCGGCATTACCCTCAAAATCTTAAAATTGTATATATATAAGATTTATAGTTAAAAAAAGTGGGTTCATAAACCCCTTGATAAGTTTCCTAGCAAATCTTAGGGAGGAGGGGTCGGACTCCATATGGAGGATTTGCTGGAAAACTGAATCCCGTGGGAAACTGGATTCCAGGAATTTGGGTAACCAAACATACCGAAGGAAACGTAATTCCACCAAATCCCCTGGACCCATAAATCCCACCTTTAAAATCCTACATCCAAACCCACCATTAGTAAAATTTCAATAACAACGCTCTGGACTTTTTCCAGCCATTTTATAGACTTTGTCACCCGCACAGTAGGCTTTTCACAACCGTTTTTCTAACCGAGTCCTGTTAAAATCCAGTTAACCGGTCAAGGACGGGAAGAAAACCAACATTGACTGGTCAAGAAGTCCAATTAACTGGTTAAAGATGGAAGTGGACTCCACAGGCTTAGTACAATTGTTCATGTAAATAAGGTTGACCTAGGGATGCGAACTGACTAATAGTGCACTCCGGAAGAATCTTGCTTCATTCGTAATGTAGTCACGTGCGTCGTCATTTTAGGGACACAGAGTGTATTTTTTTTTGGCGATATTTTATCATTTTAATTATGTGTTTGTTTTGGAATTGACTATGACTCTTAGATTTGGGGGTGGGGGGTGGGGGGGTGGGGGGGAGGGGATTAGTCTTTTTTGTTTTTTTTTTGGCAGAAAATCTCAGGCTAGATAGGGTGGCTAGATATGGTAATTGGTCTTGCAGCTTGGTCCTCTACATTGGGACTAGCTAGAGTCAAGTCCTGTATTTATTGGATGGGAAACCCAACATTTCCGATTCTGACCACTCCTTCCTTAAAGGGAGTAGTTAAGGGACTACAAAAACGCCCTAAACTAAATAATTGAACGCCGCTAGCATTTCTTTGTAGCCACTCACCAATGGTTTAAAGAAACGGAAAAGTAACGTTGGCATTTGTGAATCGTACAATCCAATGGTTTGCAATCTCAGTAGTCTATTCTCAAATAGTACTGATGCTTACTTGAAGTTTAATCATTCGCCGGTGGGTCTGCTTTGCGTTCAAAAATTCATTTTGGTGGGGGATTGATTTGACAGAGATAACCAAGGTGCATTTGCTTTAATAATAACGATCAAGTAAAGCTGCAGGCAAGTACCGTAACATATATGCTTTAATAAAGAATGCGTGAGGGTTTCACCTTGGAATGGTCTTTGCTGCATACTTCAGTTTCGCATTTATTCCGTGACAATTTCAAAGTAAAATTTCCGATAAAATGATTTCATAAACAATACACAGTACGAGCAAAATACCTTTCATATGTGCCAATGTCATATACATTGGGCTTTCATATTGCTGCGCCTTTTCTACGAGTAAAAAATAATCGAGGAGAGTATAAGCAACTTTCACTATTTATCATGATCAACAAATTAATCTTTGCAATTCCTACTAGATTTGTGCCCGGTCTTTTGATTTGGTGTTTGCGGGGCTTTGCCCTGCCCCGTAACAATATATTTTTTATTTGGTGTGGTTGGAAAAATACATT
The DNA here is from genome assembly GCA_023531105.1 of Papaver atlanticum. NCBI lineage: Eukaryota > Viridiplantae > Streptophyta > Magnoliopsida > Ranunculales > Papaveraceae > Papaver > Papaver atlanticum. Next base: position 808,698 of record JAJJMB010004080.1, on the reverse strand, counting down.
AATTAGGTGGAGAATATGTATGGATTTTATTTATTTTCTCCTTTTAACTTGGTGTGTGAGCAGTGACGGAGTCGGACTTTTACCCAAGTGAGGGAAAATTCATACAGTAAAATTTCAGGCTAACGATGGTTATGCGGCCGAAGGTTGCCCGATTTTTTTTTGCATTTTAATTGGTTTTGTATCATTTTCTAAGTGAAGCTTCCACTAATATTTGAATTGTTTTTTTTTCATTCAGTGAGCGAGCTAGGGCCGGTTTGCCGGTTGTTCTCACGTCGCCAAACGAACATAATTTCAATAAATATATGTTGTGATTATGCACAAACCCTTGTATGTTTCACAGCTGAAAACAGGTTCCCATGTTTGTTTCGCTAAAACGAATCGTGGTGCAGACAAAATTATGTAGAAATACTAGGTATATATGAATAAAAATATGTACGAAAAGATTCCCATCATATTTCTTTTTAATAATTAGACTAAATATCTCTACGAAAGTTTCCTATATATATTTCGTAGTTTTCATTTTGTTAAGGCCATCCAAGTTTTTATACTCTCTTTCCTTTGGATTCATTACTATTTTCTTTCAATTCCTATTCACAACTTTCTTCTCAACTATGTCGTCCTGGTATGAAAATCCTCAGTTGTTCATATGCAATGCCAGCCATAGAGCATCGGATGGTTTCAACGTATACAGTTGTTCTAAAGAACCTAGTGGCCCTATTCATGTATCAGATTTAAAACGTATCTCTTCTGGAGTCAAGAAAGAAAGCGTCTTTGATGCTTTACTAGCTTATCTCATTGATTTTTATGTTCGTTCTGGTTCAAAAATATGGAGGATTGTGAACAGTCAAGGTTTGGCCATCCTCTGGGACCAATCTACCGGCCGCGAAATCATGTGTTCCTGGTCACGTGAACCTCTAGACTCGCCTTATTATAATCTACCAGGTATCACTCCTCCAATTGATGCTGAAAAAGAAGCTCTTAAGAAAAGAGTTTCTGATTTAGAATCAAGAAATGCAGCTCTCGAAACTGAAGTTCAAATGCTGAACGAAGAAAACAATAATGAGATACGAGAATTAGAGAAAGAAGTTTCTGAATTGACAGAAAAACTCAAAGAGTGCTGTGGATCAGCTGATGAGGAATCATGGAAGATTGGTAATAGCATTGTTCCTAGTAACTGGGTTCCTTTTGAGGATCTTGATGCTTTAAATATTCCCAGGAAGACGTTCATGAAAATCATCAAAGCACCAGGTGCACTGAAATTTGTGGAAGATAATACGACGAATGTTCGAGGGAGCCGTTTTTATGGAGGAATATATCTAGCTGCTGTGAACATTGAAGAGTTGATCCCTGACAAAGATGAAGCAAGATTTGATCCAGATATCTGGGGTGTGTACGAGGATGATGCAGGAACATCTTATGCAGCCCGGAAATTGGTAAAGCCGGAGATGTAGAATGACGCATATAAGGCATGCTAATACAACGAATTAAAGCCACCATCTCGGTCCAAGTTATGGCTTATTTACGTGGATTTGTATTTTCTTTTCCGTTTGATTTGTGTTTGACTTTGTTTATGTTTTTTGTTTTATTTGGAGTGTGGTAAGAGATCGTATAAGCTCTTGCGTCCCGTCAATAATTATGTGTTTTCTTTTGTCGCGGGTGAGAGGGGAGGCCACTAGCTGACTGATTCCTCTCGTCCAGTACTGGAGTTTGTTGAATTAATAACTAGTGAAGTCGCACGTGCGATGCACCTGCCGTTTAAATCGGTTACACACATTCCAACGTTTATGCGATTCATTAACAACAACATAAATGTGAAAAAAAGAAACAAAACTATCCTAAGAGCCATCTTAATTTATTATTTTTGCATTCAAATTTTAAGAAGAAATTAAAGAAGAAAAATCTCCCGTGACTTATCGTTAGGTTAGCGACTTAAATAAAAATTTAAGGGATCAGAAAATGGATAAAAGAATTTAACTCTTTTTTCTTTTCTTATAGTGCCAAGTGCAAAACCTCACTGCACGTGTGATGTAGTTGCCTTTGGATTATTCACCTAACACATGCGTTGGCTCTAACTCTATCTTATCCCCCACCTGCTCATACTATTCTCTTTTCTTCCTCTTTCTATCTCTATCTTCTTTCTCTCCCTCGATCTCGAGAGAATATTTGTAACAAATAATACCCAAAGCTTGGAACAGTCAAAGCATCAAATTAAGTGGAAAAAATCTGTCCAACTCGACCGATTGAATTAAGTGTTTGAAAATTGAGACAACAATGTCAGCAGCAACTGGGTTCATGAAAATCACTACTCTGCTTGAGGAGATGAAGGCTTTGAAAGGATTCTAAGATTAGTCTGGGTTGTTCGAATTGAATCAATTTGTTGGTTTTCGCATAGAATCAAATTTTTATTTTTTTGAATTTAAAATAAGTTTAACTAAAGGTTGATCTAATTCGTTGAAATTGCAAAATCTGTGAATGTTAATCGTTGGTAAGATTAGGGAGTTTGGGAGGATTCAAATACGAAGTCTTTGATTAATTGATTATGATCTTACCCTTTCATTATTTTCAAATTTACACGGCTGCGGTGCTGGTGCTTCCGCTAGTTATGATAGCGGTGGTGGGGAAGGACTCGGTGAGCATCCGGGTTAAAATTGGAAAAATTGGAACTTGTTGATTTTGGTTTTCATGAAAATTGGGGGAAGTGCTGATTACGGTGGTGATGGTGGCGCTAAGTACGTTGGTGGCGCTGGTTACAGTGGTGGTGATGGTCGTACTCTATTGACGGTGGAGGTATTCATGGAAAAAGCGGGGAGCGATAGAGAAAATGAAGATCCAGAAAAGTGTTTCTGTAATTAGGTTGAGGGGAGTGAGGGTAGTTTAGTAAAAAAGGGGGGCCACGGTTGAAAAGTCTCCATTTTCTTTACTATAGTAAGATAAATAAATCACTATTGTATCGTGTTGCTTTATTATTAATTAATAAATCACTATTTTACTGCTTTAGTTATATAGTTGTTGCTAAAAATTCGTCTCGTGTCGTCGGATTATCTATGGGGAAACTATCCTTTGTTCCTTTTTTTATGTGGGACCATAACAGTTTGGTTTAGTGGGAAAAAACATTTTCTATTTGGTCTATAATTATTTATTAAAAATTTATATGGACACAAATACCCTTCCACGTTAATTCTTACTTTTTTTTTGTTTTTTTGTAGTAGTTCATTCTGTTTGATGAACTATCAGGGTTTTTTTGTAGCAGTTCATTCGGTTCACAAATATTCTATGAACTTCATTACACTTCATTAAACTATACAAAAATTTCGTTATTACAAAAAATCAGAGTTCATTCTTTCAAATGAACACCTAATAAAATCTATAAGAAAACCGAGTTCATTCTTTCAAATGAACTCCTAATAAAAACCTATATGAAACCAGAGTTCATTCGTAAAAATGAACTCCTAATAAAAATCAATATGAAACCATAGTTCATTCTTTCAAATGAACACCTAATAATTCGTCAAAATGAACTCCTAATGAAACCAGAGTTCATTCGTCAAAAACTCCTAATAAAAACCTATATGAAACCAGAGTTCATTCTTTCAAATGAACTCCTAATAAAAACCTATATGAAACCAGAGTTCATTCGTCAAAATGAACTGCATCAGCATCATCATCTTCAACAGCAGTAACATCTAATCTTTCATCGTCTTCATCATCATCAACAGTAGCAGCAGCAGCGACGAAGAAAAAAAAACACAAATCTTTCGCTTCATCGTCTTCATCATCTTCATCATCATGTTCAACCGCAACAACAAAATCATCGTCTTCAACAAAATCAAAATCATCTTCATCGTCTTCAACAGCAGCAGAGAAAAAAGAAAACAGAGTTCATTTTAATCAATGAACTTCATCAAATTCATCATCTTCAACAGTAGCAGCAGCAGTGACGAAGAAACACATAAATCTATCGTCGTCTTCATCATCTTCATCGTGTTCATCATCATCTTCAACCGCAACAGCATCAAACAGAGAAGAAAAAAAAAAAATCTTGTCGCAAATCGTCGTCTTGTTCATCATCTTTATATACTCATCGTCTTTATCATCTCTGCAAGTCGTAATAATCATCTCTGCAAAATCAAAACCCTAAAACTCACACTAATCTTCATAGTTTATGCAGCAGCAGAAGAAAAAAAATAGAGAGAGAAACTAGATATGAAAATATGGAGGTGAGAGAAAGTAAATCTGAAGATGATTTCTTCTCTCTTGATAATTGAGTATATATGTCCTAGGGTGACGTCATGGATGATGTAATGGTCCCAAAAAGGTATTTCTGCCACTATAAGATGACAATTACATCATCCATGACGTCACCCTAGGACCAAACCATAATTTTTAGGACCAAATAGTAATATATATATATATATATATATTATTAAAAATGGACCAAACAGACAGTTGGCTAGGTAAACTGGACCAAACTCTCACTAATATCTTATTTCTAGGACCATATGGTATTTCCAACTTAACTAAACTCGCCCCTATTCTTATTATTCCGGTTGCTAGGTTTTATTTGGTTTATGATCAGATAGATGTGTGTCGAGCATAAAAGTAAACTGCCCTACAATGGTCAAGCCTAGGCTCATTCGTCGTATAACACATGATACCAACTATAATTACCAGAGACTCGGCAGTGGTATGAGGGAACAAACAAGTTAAGCAACCCAAAGGGAGAGGAAGAACAAGCTCAACCTCCCTAGATCCCAGAGAACCTAATACATCTTAGAATGAGACCCAAGAATAGAAAAAATAAAATAAAATTACCTTATAAAAAGAAAAAAAAATCCCAGTTAGCAATGACTTGATCAAGACATACCCCTCTCAAAGATTCTAGGTTTTTACACCATAAGAATGCTTGAGTTTTTACTCGGCAGTGGTGTGAAGTCTTAGCAATGAAAAAGAGTTGCTTGCTGCTTATGTAGTGTTATGTCCAGTTTGTCAGGATTCCTGGGAGCCTGGGACTGGTGTACAATACAATGAACGGTTCCTTAGCGACAAGTCCAGTTTGGAGGACCATGTCGAGATTTAGGGTGTAGGTCTTTATTTATAGCAAGGCGTTTCTTAAGTATAACTCATGCATTTTTTTCTTGATGCGAAGCGTGAACAAGTAGATTCTCTACGGTATTTACTTCTATGTTTTGAGTTAACCTCGGGCTTAAAAATCAACTTTGCTAAAAGTTGTTTGTTTTGAGTATCTCTCGTTGAGGACATTGAAGAATTTGCTAATATGTTGGGATGTAATGGGTCAAATTTTCCAAGTATTTATCTCGGTCTTTCTTTTGGTGATAAATCTAGTGGCACACAAAAGTGGGAAAAGATTATTGAATCATGTTATTCGGGACTTTCCTCTTGGAATGGAAGAACGATATCAAGAGGAGAATTGACTCTCATCAAAAGTGTTTTGGCTAGTTTGCCCATTTATTATTTATCAATTACAAATAAGATTATTGAATCATGTTATTCGAGACTTTCCTCTTGCACGATGCTTCATTACAAATAAGATTTATAAGATAGTAAGAAATTTTCTTTGGGATGACGATTCTAACAAGAAAATAATTCATAATTTTGGGCGGTCTATAATTGTTAAATCTAGAGAAGGTGGTGGTCTTGGAATCCGGAAGTCTAAATACATGAAATCGGCGCTTCTTAAAAAGTGGTGGTGGAGATTTGGAATGGAAAAGAATGCTTTTTGGAGAAAGATAATTGTGTAAAAATTTGGAAAATCATCAACCGGTCTGGAAACTCTTCAACCGAAAGGGCCAAAGTGATGTAGTTTGTTCATAATATTTATAATGAGCTCGAGGATTTTAATAAACATGTGAAATTTAATATCGGTGCGGGAAATGAAATTAAATTTTGGGAAGATTTTTGGATTGAAGATGCCGTCTTATGCAATAGATTTCCATTGGCATTTGAAGCTTCAAGAACAAAAGGGAAAGTGGTGGGTAGGTTATATGAGATTGCGAGTGACGACATCAAATGGAAGTTCATGTCTCGAAGTAGATATTCTCAAGCCATAATGAGGGAGATCGCTTCTATAAACTCTTTACTATAAGTGGTGAATATTCAATAAGGGGTCGTACATTCTAGATTGTGGATGGTGGATAGAAACAATAAGGTTGATGCTTATACGGTTAAATGCGGGTTTGGATCTCTTTGTGACCAAGGCGATATTAGTTTCCCAAGTGAGATTATTTGGAGTCGACATTATCCGTACAAAGTAAACTTATTTCTTAGGCTTTTATACCATGAAAGGTTGATGATGACGGACAAACTTATTAGAAGGGGTATGGATGTGGATAGGGTGTACCGATTTTGTGAAGAAGAAGATGAAACAAGTGCCCATTTATTCTATGATTGTTGGCGAACAAAGAGAATTTGGGATTATTTTTCCGAAGGATGCAACTTCAATTGGAATTACGATAGTAATATTTTCGCGACTATAAAAACTTGGAGTCATGATTGGGGTGATGAACGACTTAACCGTATATGGAACAACTTACCGGTTGCAATATGGTGGTGCATTTGGAAAGAAAGGAATTATAGAATCTTCAATCACAAAAAGAGAAACTTAGAAAGTCTACTTCGAGATATTAAGATTCAAGCTTATTTTTGGGAGGAATCAAACACTAAAATGTTTGATTTGACGGCTAACATGGTGATAGCTTTATGGGACTCGTATTTGCACCAGTCCCTTTGAGTTGGATTTGGGACGTATGGTGTTTAAATTTTATTATTCTCACTTGGGTATTTGTTTTTTGTTCTTTTCTTTGGGTGATCGATTCCAAACCCAGTCTTTTTTTTGTGTCGGGTTTATATATTGGGTTGAGGATACCCCTCTTAAGTACCTCTTTCTCAATGAATCTTTTCTATTGATCGATTAAAAAAAAAGTATAACTCATGCATTTATAAACCATAAGGGCAGTTCCTATGGAATGGACAAATCAAAGATATATTTGTTCATTTTGCTCTCACTTTGGACTCAACAAACTTGAAAAACGGATGGGTAAACCAATAAATTTGAGGGTTTATTGAATGCGGCCGTAGATTATACGCATGCTTGATCAGCAACCGCGCGGAAGCATCAAGCACGCTGGCGTGTTTTCTGAAAACGCTAGTGTGTGATCCAAAACCGCCAGTTTTTCCTACAAACGCCAGTGTCTGAAGTGAATCCTCCAGCGTGTGATCCAAAACCGCCAATGGCTACTTTCCAATCTCGTCATCCAACGCCTGTTATTCCTTTTCCTATAAATTCAGCTCATCATCAAACTTAAATTAAACTCACACCTTCTCTATCTCTACCTCAAATTTTCATAATTTCATACCATCTCAATACTCACTTTTATTTCATTTCTAGCACAACTCCTCATATCAACTCAATCTACCAGAAAAAACCTCTATAAATTTCATTTCTAACAAATATGGCATCCTCATCGCAATGATCAAAACAACAAACAGAACAACAGACACAACAATCACAACGAAGAAACACTAGAATTCATGGTGTCAAGTATACGATGGATGAAGATGAATCAATTTGTAGGAATTATGTATTATTTACATTATATCAAATAAATGTTTGTTATCCAGAAAAGAATACTTTTTATGGAAAGATTTTACAAAAAATTTGTGAACGAAGTGACAACATCAATAATCGTGATGCCGACGGGTTGTCTCATCGTTTTCACGCAATTTCAGCATCTGTTAGTGAATACGTATCTTTGATCATGCTAATGTGGCGCGACGAAAAAAGTGGTGAACGTGAACCGGATGTGGAACGAAGATTTCAGGAAAAGTGACAAAGATCCCACAAAACGAGTTCCCAACATGAAACTTGTTTTACCATTCTGAGGGTGCTTAACAAGTTTAATCCATACTTGCTAAAAGGTAATCAAGTGCCTGCAAGATCACCACATGGTTCAATCTCGCAAGATTTTCAGAATGGTGGGCCAGCTTCCTCTCCTGAAGGAACTGGATCTCCAAGTAGTCAGGACAACACAACTTCAATCTATAGGTTAACACCAACGTCAAGTGAAGAAGAGGACTGGGTCAGAGAGATGGAAAACCAGCGGGAGACGCAGCCCAACGAGCATTATTAGAAGGAGGTTCAAACGAGTTCAACTATACTGAGCACAAGGAATTCCAGATGAAAATAAAAGAAGATAGAACCAGGGACCGTGGCATTGCTATAAAGCAATTTCGAAAAATTCGTCTTTCACAAGAATAATACTACAGAGATTCTAAGATAAACAAGCTACTCTCCTTGAACACTTCAACAATGAATGCACGACAACTTGCTGTATGGACTAAGCAAATGGATATGGCGTAACAATAAGTCCCTCAACAAACTGTCCAGTATGAGAATGTAGAAGAAGAAGAAGACGATGTCGATGATGTCTCAGAAGAAGACGAAGATGGATACAGTCTTGATTAGATGTAATTGATTTTAATTATTGTCTAGTAGTTAAGTTTAATTTAAATATAATGGTTTAGTTAAAATTACATTTACTATAATTGACTTAATTTTAATTTTAAGTTTAGTCTTACTGCATGAAAATAAAAATCATTAAATTGAAAAACAAACAACTTTAAAATAAACAACACTAAATTGAAAAATAACACCTATCTGCACTGCCTCTGCCTCACCCCCGTGCATCGTCTCTTGCTCCCTTTAAATCCCAAAGGTGCTTAGTTAGATTTTCTTTTCATTGTTTATAGATTCCCCAGTTTTGGATTATGTCAGTGGAAAGTCGATATTCTCTTGCCGGACGACCATGCTGCACCACAAGCCTCTGGCTCAAATCTTCATCTGGAAAACTAGTCCAGGTTGGGTCATGTTTGGTTTCTTTGATGAATTTGTTATGCAGAATGATACAAGTCATCATAATTTTGTTCACTTCTTGAAGATCAAAAAGCGTGTCGGCCCAGCTATGATTGCGAACGTCCTTTTCAGTATGTCAAAAGCGCGTTCAACATTCTTTCTGCAGTTCATTTGTTGGGTGTTAAATTACTTCTTATCCTTCTCAGTCGTTGGTCCAAAACCTGTCTGGCTATAAGATTGAACCATAGTTGACCATTCTGGATAGATTCCATCTGCTAGATAATAACCCTGAGTCTAACCATGACCGTTGATGGTGAAATTACAGTGCGGCGCGATCTCATGCTTAAGATCTTCAAACAATGATGACTTATACAAAACGTTGAGATCGTTATTTGAACCCGGGAGTCCAAAAAAAGAATGCCAAAACCAATAACCATAAGTAGCTGAAGCTTCCAAAATTGCAGTTGGTTTTGGATAATGACCATTATATTGGCTTGTCCATTCAACCAGATACGCATGCCATGTCCAGTGCATGCAGTCAAGACTACCTAGCATTCCTTGAAAACCCCTCGTGCTGTTTTCTGCAATGATTGTTTGAACATCTTCCTGAGTAGGCTTTCTATAAAGGTTGGACCAAAATGCTCGACCATTGTTTCGCAAAACAATTTGAGATACCTAAAGGCGGTTGTTTTCCCAATATGGATGTAATCATCTGTTGAATCCACTGGTATACCGTAACATAGTATATGGAGGGCCGCAGTGAACTTTTGTTCGGGACTAAAGCCTCGTACATGTCATGCATCATACTGATAATTAAACAAAGATTGTACCTGGCAAAGCTCGGAAATAATCCTTTGCGTCAAGTTGTGGCCCATGTGGGATCTTCGCTGGTATGGCAGCGTTTCTTCTAAACCTGTTGGTGGTTTTCTTTTGTCCGCTCGTTTGATGATCAACCGCCCATTGATTTCCCATAATGCAAAAACGTGTTTGTTCATCCATGTGGCTCAATAAAAGAATTTTTTTGTTGATTTCTATTGGAATTTCCCTATCTCATTTTAAAATAAATGTTTTTGCTAACTAAACATATCTCTAAGATAATCATTAAAATCCTTAAATCAACAACAACAATAATAAGATGAAATTTTCTAACTTTAATAATGAAGCTTATATAAGAATCATCCTCAATCAATTTCAATACAATCATGATTGTGGAAAAAAATATCTTAGAGATTATTTTTAATAGATTATGTTTACGAATTTCTAGGAAAATGGTCTGAGGAAAAGAATAAAAACCTTAGTAAATTCCATTTCGATTGATGTTGTTGCGGAAACTTTTTAAGGAAAAAAATAGTATATGAGCCCCGATCAATTCTGATGTAATTATGATTGAGAAAGAAAAATCATTTTTAGATGAAATTAAGAATTAGGGTCTATTTTGTTTTGAGAGAAAAGTAAGAGTTAGGATTTGAAATTGATCAATTATGAGAATACTAAAGAAAACAATTACAATTAATTTGAAGTATGATTAAAAACAAAGTTAGATTTTATTTTGAATTTAAGTAAGAAGGAGATGAAAGTTTAAGTTAGTAAAAAATTAGGCTTCTCTTAAATATAGTCCACAAAAACATCAATTCAAATGGATTTATCTAAGGTTTTTATTCTTTCTCTGTGATAATTTTTATACAATTCCATAATCTTTTTTTTTTACAAATCCGTAATCATAATCTATTAAGAAAATTCTCCAGGATATTTTTTTCTTTCTCAATCATAATTAAACTAATCTGATTGAGGATATTGGATTATTCTTCAAAATTAATCATGTCAAATATCTTATATAAATTTCTTCTAAGAATTGAAAAATTAACATCTTATTTTTATTGTTCATTTAGGGATTGTATGATTATCTTATTATTTTGCAGGTATACATAATAATTATGTGTAGTTTTGTAGGTCCGTTAGGTTAGTTAAAGCACTTATTTTTAATGGGTTATGGCTAGTAAATGCACGGGTTTCAATTAAGGAAAGCCTTAGGAGCCAAAAATTAAGTCTTGTTTAGTTATTCATTTTAACTTAAACTTTTCGGGTTATGGTTAATAAATCTGTTCACTATATTTAAGAAAACCCGACTGATTTCTGAATTGATGCCGATTTCATTGAGCCAAAAGTAATGTAATAACTGTCGGTGCATTAACTATTTGGTGTGTTGAAGTCCGAAGGTTATATTAAAGCTTAAACCTCAAACTACTTGGAAGTCCAGTCCAGGTAGTAAAGAAAATCCCCCACCCCCCACTTCGATGATGCATTCATAAATGCATTTGGGAGTTACCTTTGATAAGATTGTGAAGCTGTTTTCTTAGATATATCTGATGTTCTTTGGTTTTTGGAGCAAAGATTCTTTCTAAAGTTCGCCTGACATCAAAACTATTTTCGTAGATACATCTGATGTGCTCTGGTTTTTGGAGCAAAGATTCTTTTTAAAGTTCCCCAGCCATCTTTGATGTGTGCAGACCTACAATTTTGCCAACCACTCCTCCTGTGGGTGAAGATATCAACCATCCTAGCTGGATTTAGTCTTGCTCTTCGTACATACTTAATTCAGGATTGGCTTCTTGTGAGTTTTGGGGTACGTAGGGGTTTTGGTAGAGCCCCATCTACATAGCCTTGCAAGTTATATTTTTTAAGAAGAGGTCTAAATTGGGTTTTTCCATACTAGGAAATTTGTTTGGGTGAGTTTGGATGTGTTGGCCGTCATTTAAGGGAAAGCGGTTTTTGCATGGTTTGAAGATTGATGGCGTGATACCAACTCAAGAATAGAATTGGAGAAAATCTTCCACACTTTTTGTAGAGATGGGATTACGTATTTATACATTTCAGATACAAATTTACAGAGTTACAAGTTCAAATAAAAATTAAAAACAAAAGAATAACTATCCGTCACTTAAGTGGGAGATACTTGTGGAAGAATCGACTTTGTCGTCGAGTCAGTATTCCGGTCTTCTGTTCAGTCAATTGAAATATTATTTAAGGAATTTTGGTGTAGCTATCCTTGACTGCCGAGTTTCTTATAAAAAAATACACATTTTAGTGTGGGGGGGGAAGATCAATAATTTCATAACGTGGGGACGTCCTAATTCGGCTTAAAATTGTTCGGGTCCGTGTCCATGTCGAGTCGTGTCTGCATCACCGTGTCTGCGTCACTGCTACCCAGAGCTGTAGGCAGTTATGTAATGGTGCTCCTAACCTCGGTCAACTGATACTGGCAGGGGGCGAAGTGAGCCCGCCCTTCCATGGTACTTCCATGTTCAATCTAAAACCTTTCTGTTCATATGTTGCGATGCTTCATTTGCAAGCATGTTAATAGAGAACCTATATTCCCTTGTTAGTTTTTCGGAGTCAGCCCATGCCAATTATCAAGATTTAACCATTTTGTCTTTTCCTTTTCTTTTTGGTCAGCTTCTTATATTAAAAACATATCATCATTTTTACAAATAATACTTGGTCTCAGCTATATCATTCAATTTCTTCTTAACAGAGAGAAGAAAAGAACCTTAAGAATCAAATGAAGCTGATTTTGATCTGATGAAGAATTTAATGTTGTCCGCGCCTGAAAAGTTTGAGGTCCAATGGCGCTAGGCTGGAGATTAGACGAAACTCACGAAAGTTTTTTTCTCCTTTTTAACACAAAAACAAGAGACGCATCTGTTTATGAATGGGCAGTTGAAGATTAGACGTAAGTGGGAATTACCAACCACGCACTACTGAGGCAGACAACAGAATATATTGTAGGCAGTAGAGTTTGCTTTGGCTCTAATCGCGTACCACGTGGAAAAAAATAATAATCACCGCTACTTATTTTATCGTCACCATCATAGACACAGCATCTTTTTGTTCTTCTTTTTTGATGCGACATAGAGCATCTATCTAAACACAACAAACGCCGAGGAGGCACAAAATTACAACAAAAACAAAAGATAAAGCTACCCACAACCACAATGGCGTAGGAACCTTAACAAAGAATAAAGCAAAGCAGATGGCCACATATTTTTAAGAAACCATTATATGTGGTACACTTTTTTCCTGAACAAAGAATAAAAGATAAATTGGGTATCCAGTTTGAAAACAACAAGCATATCTTACATGTAGAAACAAATCAAACACAAATACACAATCAAAACATAATGGAAACACACAGGCAAAATAAATGACATGGAACATAAACTCAATTAACAATATCTTCTTGGGAGGGCCAGGTGGCCAATCATGTGGCAACTTTCTCCTCCATCTCGACGCAGATACGGACATGCAGAAGTGAAGTCTCCTGCTGGAAAACGCATACTCCATGCTCTATTTGGATCCTGAGTCGTGAACCTAGTCCAAGTAGCAGTAGAATACTCGTACCTACTGTGTGTAATTCGCGTGAACTTTTTCACATCCCTAATATGTCCCCCATACTTGTATTGTCCATCCTGGTATTTTACTAGGTGATCTTCGGGAAGGTCGATATAGAAAATATCTCCATAAGACCTCACAGAGTGCTCGATTAGAGGCAAAGATATGGGATCAGCAGACACACCGGCAAGATCTGAAGTCACAATAATGCTACGTCCATCCGGACTGAAGCACTGATGGTTCACATGCCCTGAGATATCACTTCCACTTGTCATCACTCTTACCAAAACATTTGGATTATCCCACTTCACTAAATACACCGCAAAGTATCCTGGGTCGAGACCCTGGTCTAATTCTGGTGCACCCGCAGGCTTGTCACGGGTTGACGAAAACACTATCCAATGTCCCTTTGGGGACCATTGGCATTGTGTATCAGTCCATTTCCCTTTTGTTAACCGTCTTGGTTCCCTTCCATTGACCACCCCTCGTTTTGAATCTTCCATTATGTATAGATTCTTGAATCCGTCTTTCCCTGTTGATCGGTATACTAATTTCTTCCCTGTTGAAATTTCCAAATCATTAGTACATACATCTGCATAAGCATTAACATACTGGAAGGTTTTCGTATGAAGTAAATTATTACCATCTGGACTGCTGGATGGGAAGGCATTATTGAACTGATCAGTAAGCGCATAGGACTGACGTCTATATTTTGATACGTTAGTGATAGCTATGATGTTCACCTGCATTTTCCTGTTAAATGGAGGTCCAACACACACATATAATGTGTCCTCACGTTGGTTCCAAACTGGGGAGAAGAGTCTGTCCGGTCCGTCCTCCTATGTAAATATGCAAACCTACTCAGTATATGATAAGTAACTGCATGATTCTGCAACAATTTATACGGAACACAAACCCAACACACACACGTATATACATATACCTCGTAAGCAATATGCAATCCATTACTATCAGCAACCCACACAGCTCTAAGCTCATTGTCGACAAATGCAAGTCTTTTTCCATCTTTGGAAATTGATGGAAACACTCCTGACACTCTGAATAGATCTACGTCTGGTAGTGAGGAGTCAAGCGTCTGAAACGGTCTTTCCACCGCTTGGTCAAACTATAGTCGACAGAAAAACAAACAAATGCATTAGTATACACTACAAAAACGATACATAATCGGTAGATTTAAACTATTTACCGAGAGTTTGTCGCTCCTGCCACGATGGTAACCAATGAGCTTCCCACCATTCATCAGGAAAGGGTTAAAGTGATCCGCTTTTGATGATATCGTATTTTGAGTAATTTTAGTACTATGTCCATTACTTGAATCAAAAATCTCAATCTGTCTAAACTGATCTACGACACGTGCTGCACCTAATCCCTGTGAGTCTTCACGAACAGTTACAACTGCCACTCTGTTCGCATCAATGGCTGCCGGAGTGAACCCATCAAAACTTGGTGGGGTTACACGTTTGATAACACCATTTCTAATATCGACTCGGTATACACCCCAGAATACGTCCTTGGGAAATTTATAGCCTTTTGGATGAATTATTGGATCATCCTTACGGTGGAAAAATATGACGTTGTCACTTCCCCAAGTCGGCCACCCACCATTCTTTACAACCATCCTGCGAGTGTGGGGTGACTTTACATCCATGACATAAATGTTTGTTTTTAGATCTTCAATTTCACCTCCCCAGCCACCTGCCTTTCCCTGGAAAGATGCCACAGCTATCATCTTTTTGGACGGTGACACCGAGGGGCTTAAATCAGCAGTCTCTGATTTGATGCACGTATAGCCAGTGATAGGAAAATCAGTATCATCATAAAAAAGGCATGGTACGTATAAATAATAATATTAATAAAAGAAAGAAGAAACCTGGTGGTGTGAGACGATCAGTTACTCCAGTATGGAGATTGGTCTGATAAACAGCAGTCCAAGGCTGACGGCGTTCCTTAGCTGGTTCCTTGGTGCTAACATAGATGAGATGATTATCAGTGAAGCAACCACTATCTTCCAAACAAACCTTTTTAAAATCATTGGTTACGCCGAAAATTTCAGCTAAGCAGAAAACTTCGACTTTGGGCGGGCTCTGGAAGCGGAGAGCTATGTGAAGTAATTCAAGCCTGTTTCGCTCAGAGACGAAAACAATGCCTGAAAGTTGACCTTTATCTACATCGATTTCTTTGCCTTTGGTTTTCAATTTCAAATTTGTATACTTGAGAAGTTTCTTGAGAGCATCCTTTGGAATCTCTTGGCCGTTGTAATTGTATTGGTCTTTTTTGTCGTCAATCATGGGGAGCTCATTGTTCTCCGTTGGCCTTTGAAGTGGGAGCGGGCATGAGAATATTTCTTGTGGCACCTGTGTTCGATAGGTTGCGGACAAAGCAATGCTACCTCTCTTATGTCCAACCATCTGCAGTTGTAATAAGAGTTTATTTATCAATGTATAATTTGTACATGAAACCTGCTTATTTTTTTGAAATGAAGGTCCTAACAATTAAAAAATAACCTGTCTATCTTTTTGAAATGGAGGTCCTAACAATTAAAAAATAAGAAATAAAGAAGAATAAAAGAGCTGAACACAATCAAGATGGTGCTTCAACAATTTATATCTATCATTACTTATGCCGAGGAATTAGTCGCTTCACTGGGATTCTTATATATCTAGATGAATAATTAGCAGTTCTTAACCACAACAAAAACCTTTGCTTATGCATTGCGACAGATATAAGAAACTACTTGCTTTCCGCAAATATTTCTTGCACTTTTGAACTGGAAGATAAAATGGCGATTACACACTCTCGATGGGTGCTGGCCCGTGAAAAAATGTTCCAGCGAGATGGAGGAAGAAGGTGACTAAAGGAGAACCAAAAGAGTTTGAAGGTTCGAAGGTGTCAATATTGGGTACCCAACAATGCCTTTTTATATATGCTCGTAGTTGAATTAAAATTAATTATATCCTTGACGTTGAACCACCTAGCTATGCGAATATATTCACCATCCTTTATTCGATAGAAAGTTATATCCATTTCATACGGGAAGGCAGATTTTGAGCCGTTAAGTGGATTTTGGAATCTATTGCCGAAAAAAGAAGAAGCTTGTATTAGATCGATTTTGCGATACAATGGCTATTTTTGAGTTATAGTATATGTTGCGCCAAAGCCTGCGGAAGCGTTAGGTTGGCACTGCTACCAAGGTACCTCACTATCGCCAAGAACACATTCACACGCATATAAAAAGAACAAGTATTTAACGAAGTTAAATCCTCGGGAAGGAATAAGCAATTTTATATATCACCGTATAGGGACAATATGCAAAGCCTAAGAAGATAAGAACATGAATTAGAAGGTGCGATCACAAACCTATGTTGGAGTGATTTTTGATTAATTGTCGACTAAATTAGTTACTTGGGACATGGTAGGGTTTTGACCAACTATTAAGCTAATTAACGTTCAACCCTAAAAGACCCAACCGACTTATCCTATTAGAAGAGCGGAGTGATAACTGGTATATATATAGATGTGGTAGACTATTTTCTTGTTGTGCCTACACTAACATTGGAAATACTCTCTCTTTATTTTGATAAATGTGTGTCTTTGATGTAGTTGTTTGATGTTCTTGTGGTTTGTATCCAGAAATATTTTCAGGCACATAACACAATCGATTTGGTTATGATGATGAAAACTAGGGTTTTACACAAAACAACCATAAAGATGGGAGACACTAATCTTACGTGGTTCAACAAATTTTGCCTACATCCACTGACGAATCCCCGTAGGGAGAGATATTTTATTGATGTATGGATTACAATGGTTTTCTGATCCCTTTTAGGGTTTGCTGGTGAATTTTTGTGTATCGGGATTTGTCTTTTTAGGGTTGAGGTTCTCCTGTATTTATATAGTTGAATACATGGGTTAAACCCTAATTTCGAGATAACCTCTGCAAATAACTTGCCCTGGAAGATATTTGGAATATTCCAGAACTTTCTCTGCGGCGACTTGGTAACAATCAATTCAGAGCTTCTAAAACCTTCTTGGCGGATTCTGGCACTCGATCAGTTGATACAGGCCAAAGTGTCATGGATCAGCAGGTTTGACTAGCGACCTTGACTTTGATCAGCAAAGTTGAGTTTTTGATGTTGAATGCGACTGTCGATCTTTGACTGGTAAACCGCCTTCACCGGAAACATGACTGTGTACTGGATGGCTGGCAACATGGATGGAGGCTGGATGACAACATGATTGGCAACATGGCTGAAATCTGAATGGCAACGCGGTTGGCAACATGAATTGAAACAGGATGGCATAGTGGTTGGAAACTTGGCTGGAAACGCGACTAGAAACGTGGTTTTGACAGTTAACCGACCATTTGACTTTAACGATTGGCTGGTCGTTGACTTTGACCATTGACTGGTCGTTGACTTTTACCATTGACCTGCAGACAAATTCGATTATCATATAAACTGAGTTGGTTGGATGAATAGCATACTTGAACGAGATCCAAATGGTGGTTAAAGTTGCAATCTTGCCCTATATATAGCATATTTACTCGTGGTACACATACTTGTTTCAAAACATTTCCAAATACCAATATTTCAGTGTAGCCCTTCTTACTCCCCCTCCCTTTCTATACATTTTATTCCCTTAAACCCATACTTATCCTTTTTTTCCGAAGAGTCTTGTACCTCAAAGCCTCTCTCTTCTTCTCTCTCCTAGCTCCCAAACAGTGTTTTTTTTTTCAAGATTTTTTTTTTTTTCCAATCGTCTCCTTATGGAGTAACTTTCTATAACTGGATTCCCTAGTTTAAGTAGGTAGGGGTCAGTGGATATGCAGATTGATCATCAATAAGGGAGGAATGAATTGGAACCGGTAGGGGTTTTTTTTTTTTTTTATATGTTTTTGCAAGCAATATTTTGAATCTCCTTTTGTTTTTGATGTTGTTGAGCATCAGCGGTAAGGATGTTGTTGAACATCAATTTTTTATGCTTCTTTCCTGCTTTCAGCTTGTTCTGATATTTTGTGCTATGGACGTTGTTGAACATCAGTTGTAATGATGCTGTTGAGCATCATTAGTATATTTAAATTTCTTTGACTTTTATCGCTATAACATATCTCTTCAATTTGGTGTTGCTTGTCTCCTCTCTAAGATTGAAATTGATCGACTTAAAAATCAGGCCTTGTAATCCTTGCTTTTCTCTATACAATGGGTGGAAGGGTGTCGAAAATTTCTTTAAGATTGAGAAAGAACACCTTTGACATGTGTTTTTAATAAAATAAAAAAAAATTGTTCTTAATGAATCTAATTGTAAAGTGATACAATAGTATCCGTGGATTCCTTTCGAACAGTCTTAGGTGAATTGATTTAATTTGCTAGATCAACTTAGTTTTTATAGTTCTAATAGGATTAGATCTAGAATAGGATGCTGGAAGGATATCTAGTACTAAGAAATAAAATCTAGAATAAGAGGCTTGAAGTGGTGTTAAAACAGACATGGAAAAGGGGATTCATAGAGGTAGTAATCCTTTGATTTCTTTACACTCGTGTTAAAAATAGAGAATTTTTTTCAAATGGCATTTCTTACAATGAGTGTAGAGAAGTTTTGTTGGACTTCTGATAAAAAATGGAGAAGTTTTGTTTGGACGTTTTCGGGTATGATGCGCAACAAGGGCTTGTTAAAATTACAATCCCGTCTATTAGGTGATCTCTTTCCATCTTAAAGGTGTGGTTGCTGGTTGCAATCGAAAAGGAAAAATGTCATGTTTAGTTTTAAAAGAAAGTTTCAATAACAACAAGTGTTGTTGTCGGTAGAAATCCATAGGAAAAAGGCAGTAAGACTAAGGGTTGTGTGTTTTGGATGTTGTTAATTAGGATAATAATCCATGCCCAGCCACCAGTACGTTTCTAGTGTTGTTATGTACATGGTTGTTTAATCGATGTGGTTAAACTTATAAGGGTTAGTGGGTGACCTCGTATTTTTCCAATAGTTTTGGCTGTGGAGTTTGTTGGTAATGCTTACAAAAGGAAGTATTTATCATTGTCGGCTTTTTGTGTCTCAGCAGAATTTTCATCACAAAGGTGGTTGTTTTCATTTTAGGATTAGCCTTAGCAACTCTTAGGGAAGTTTTTGGATACGGAAGTAAAAAAAAAAAAAAAAACCGGATCGGGTGTCGGGTATTTCGGTCTTCGGGCAAGGGTAAACTTGCAAAAATTCTAAATGCCGAGGCTAAAATGTTCTTTTGTCTTTGATATATTTATTTCTTTGTGGCCTGACAAACACTAGTTTTGTGGAACACGTATTAGGTTGGTTTATCAGCTTCCTTTGGCTTTTGGGTAAGTCCTCGTTTTTGGATTGTTTAAGTTCCTTCTTGATCTTTTTTGGCCTAAGTACCTTTTCAAGTCTTTCTTTCTATAGATATCTAATTTCTGTATAAAATATGCTTGCTCCACCTCTTCTTCTTGGTTTCCATTCAATTTCGTTGGTGGAGATTCAATTATTTTTTTCTTTTAGGATGTCGACCTTCAGCTTAAATTCGATCACTAGTAAAAATTAGGTTTCATCGTTTTTCAATTGAGTATGAAATTAGGTTCTTTGTGGTGTTGGCTCCTGATTGAGAACTACATTTCAATAGATAAGGGGGACCCTTTTAGTGTTTTTTTTTTACCGTTATGATGTTAGACTCAGTAATTTGGCGGGTTCATCTATTTGGATATCTTTGTTTCTCTCCCCAATTTCCCTGAGATCAATAGTTCTAATGGCTTTACTCCGGTCCATAAAGATCAATCTGCTTTATATCCGCTACTGCTATTGAAAATAATCAAGGGAATCCAGGTACACAATTTCTGAATTATAACACAGAAAGGAAGCACTAGCATTAGAGAGTTGAAAGAGATCAGATGTCCAAAGAAATAAGAGAGTAAAATCTTTTATATTGATAACTTATTGCCTGGTTTTACTCTTAATTACTTACTGTTACTTATCATTAACCTGCATTTTAATAAAATTGGTGTGTGAATCTTTAACTAAAGGAAATAGAAAACAAGGCATTAGCCTAGTTAAGATTTCCGGAAAGCTAAGTATAGAAAGACTCAGGAAAAAGTCGAAATTAGCTTCTTTTGTTAGTATAATTATGAAAATCTTGCCTTGGAACACACAAGGGTGTGGCCAAAAGAAAACTAAACAACATCTTAATAATCTAATTCTCTTTGAAAAACCTGATGTTTTATTTTTATCGGAAACAAAGTCTCAAAAAGGTTTAGTCAGAAACCTCTTAAAACCATTCCCAAATATTCATATAGTAGACCCATATGGAACTGCGGGGGGCTTGGCTATCGGATGGATTGATGGTTTCCATTTTGAGGTTGTTCAGTGGAATCTGAACATGGTTAATGTAATTGTTAAAAACAACTACCATTCAAAGGAATGGCTTCTCACTTGTTTCTATGGCTCACCTAAAAAAGAACTTAAACTTCAAGTTATGAGCCAATTGGAAGATATTGCTGTTAGGATAAATAGAAACTCAATGCCTTGGCTTGTTCTAGGTGATCTAAATGTGATTTTCAATAGTGAAGAAAAAGAAGGAGGACTTCCCTTTAATAAAAAAGAACTAGAACCTATTATTAACCTTATTCATAGAACAAGTTTGGAGGATTTAGGTTTCACAGGAAACATATTTACCTGGAGCAACAAAAGGGAAGAAACTGCTAATATTAAACAGAGGTTAGATAGAGCAATTGCTAATGCTGATTGGAACATGGAATTTAGGAATGCTATTCTTAATAACATGGTGGCAATAGGGTCTGATCACAGCCCAATATGTCTTTCTTTAAACCAATCTTTTATGCATCTTACCCCTCTCTTTAAGTTTTATGATACTTGGCTCAAAGAGCCCTCTTGTCTTGAGGTGATCAGAAAAACTTGGATCGAGGAGGGGGTATCTCCAGTCATTTCTCTTTTAAACAATTTACAGAATCTAGGTGAAAATTTAGACTCTTGGAAGAAAAATGTTTTTGGGAAACCAGTAAAATGATAAGAACTACTTTGAAAAAGATTGAATCACTTGAAGCAAAACCAACTACTAATAGAAATATAAAATTGTTAAACTCTAAAGTGATAGAATTAGAAAAACTTTATGATGCTCAAGAATCCATAGCTAAATAACAATTTAGAAACAACACAATAGTTCTTGGAGAAAGAAATACTAAATTCTTTCTTGTAACAACTCTAAAAAGGAGAAAAAGAAATAACATAGACTGTCTTCAAGATAATAAAAATAACACAGTTAAAAACAGAAAAGATCTAGTGGAAGTTCTAACAGGCTATTTTAAAGTTCTTTTTACTCAGCCTCCTATAGTGGAAAGCTATGAAATTTTTTCCTTTATACCTCACACAATTTCTCAACAACAGAATGATTCACTAACCCTTATCCCTTCTAATGAAGAAATTTGGGATGTGGTGAAGCATTTAAATCCAAATAAAGCACCTGGACCAGATGGTTTCCCGGTAAGTTTCATTAAAAATAATTGGGATGTAGTTGGTCCCCAGATGGTCCAGGTTATCCAGGATTTTTTCAAAGCAAAGGTTCTTAATAAGGATCTAAATAAAACTTTTCTTTTCCTAATTCCTAAAGGAAAAAACCCAAAGACCCCTGCTGATTACAGACCAATTGGTCCGACAAATACTCCCTATAAAATAATTGCCAAGCTTCTGGCTAATAGATACAAGAAAACTCTAGAACAAGTAATCTCTCCTCTGCAATCTGCATTCTTGTCTTCTAGACAAATCTCAGACAATATTATTGTTGCCCATGAGATTGTCCATTCAATGAAAAGAAGCAAGAAGAAAATCGAAAATATAGGAGTCAAAGTTGATATGTCGAAAGCCTTCGACGGGGTCAACTGAAAGTTCATAATTAAAACTCTAAAAGCTTTTGGTTATAGTGATCATTGGTGTGATTTAATTTTCCAATGTATCTCTACTTCCTCCATAGTTGTTTTGCTTAATGGATATCCTTGTGAAAATTTTAACCCCTCAAGGGGAATTAGACAAGGGGATCCACTATCCCCTTATCTTTTTATTTTATGCATGGAAGTCTTCTCCAGGCTCCTTTTGCACTTAGAATAAAAAAAAAAAAGTTCAGGGCATTCGACTAACAAAAACTGCACCAAATATTTCTCATTTATTCTTCGCTGATGATCTTCTTTTGTTCACTAAAGCTGATTTAGATAGTTGTAAAAACCTTATGGATGCCATTAATATGTTCAGTTTAGCATCAGGGCAAGTTGTAAATTTTGAAAAATCGGGAATATTTTTTAGTAAAAAGGTGCAAAAAAAAATCAAGGGATCATATCAAGATTGATGGAAATAAAAAAGATAGACATAAAAGACACTTATCTGGGGGTTCCTCTTTTCATATACAGATCAAAACTAAAAACTTTTGACAGTATTATAGAAAAAATGGAACTGGGAGTGAAAACTTGGTTACGAAATACTATATCTCAACCTAGTAGAATGGTCCTCAATAAATCAGTTCTATCAGGAATGCCTATTTACAGAATGGGTTGCTTTGTACTACCTAAGAAAATTACGGCTAGAATTAATGCTATTCAGTGTGATTTTTGGTGGGGTAAAAAATCGAACTCCAAAGGTATTTATATAAAATATTTTGAATTTATGTGTAAACCAATTAACCAGGGAGGTCTGGGTTTTAAAGATGCTAACAAGGTTAACCAGTCTATGATAAGCATAATTTCCTGGAGACTTGTCAGTAGTCCAGATGATCTATGGGAAAAAATTCTCCAAGGAAAATATTAAAAAAAAAACTGGTGCTCTTCTATCAAAGATAAAAAATAGCTCTTCCTAGATTTGGAAATGTATATTACAAGGTATAACTCGCATAAAGAAATATAGTGTATGGGAAGTGGGAGATGGCATGTCAATTAATATCTGGGAAGATAAGTGGATACCAGGAAGGGATATCATCTTATCTGAAACATATACTCACAACAACAATCTAACACTTGTGTTGGAATTGATCAATTCCGACACTAAAAAGTGGAATCTGGAGACTCTTAATGCTACTTTTGACAACACAATAGTGAATGAAATTCTAAATATCAAACTTTACTCCACAGAAAATGGCTTTCTGAAAAAAGATAAGTTACGATTGACCCTTACTAGGAATGGAGAGTTTTCGGTTAAATCTTTATATGCAAAATATCAAGATTCTACTAACTTTATTACAGCAGAATCAAAGAAGTTTTGGAGATCCCTGTGGAGCATGGATACCTCTCAAAGGATAAAATTGTTTATCTGGAAATGCATCCAGGATGTACTACCAACAAAACATAAGATAGGATCTACTCAACCTGAATGTGTTTTTTGTCAGCAGGCAGTTGATACAACTCAACATCTATTTTGTGATTGTGCTTATGCAAAGGAGGTGTGGAGTCTAGCACCTTGTGCTATTCAGGGAGTAATTTCTAACTCTGCCTCTTCTCCCTCCTTCTTAGATGTTTACAATGAGTGGAGAACAGGGAATGGAGACTCTATCTCCATGGCCTTAGCTTTTACCAAATGTTGGTTCATCTGGAAGGAGAGATGCTCTACAATATTTGAAAATAAATCTTGTTCCTCAGCTCAATTAGCAATGTCAATCATAAAACACTATGCTTATTGGCATCCTGATGCAATACTCTCAAACAAATCACCTAATACTTCCCATCTTATGAGAAACATTTTGTGGTCATTTCCTCCTAAGGATACTTACAAAATCAATTGTGATGCCTCTTGGATATCAGCACAGACTAATGCAGGTTTGGGTTTTATCATGCGAAATTTTACAGGAAATGCCAAGGCAGCAGGAATTGGAAGCTTCAGATCTTCATCAGCAGAAGAAGCAGAAGCAGTAACTCTGCTTCATATTGTCCAATGGGCCGTTCCAAAGAAGATTGAAAATTTGGTCATTGAAGGGGACAATCTAGCAATAATTATGTACGTTCAAGGAAAAAGTAACTCAATCCAGTGGCATTGTATTGCAGTTCTAGATGAAGTCAAGAAATTGGTAAATCAGTTGGTGTGTTGGATAGGAAAGTAAATGGAGCAGCAGATATTTTGGCAAAAAGAGGAAGAAATTCCACAGTCAATCAAACTTGGGAAGAATCGACACCTCTTTTTATCATTCCTACACTTACTTTTGATTATGTAAAAGCTTATGATGCAAACAATTTAAATTATGTTGATCATGTACTACCAGAAACTACTAATCCATCATATTCAGCCATTGTTGGGCATACTCAAACAGAGTTAGCCTTAAACGAGACTGAACCAAATGGTTAGATGTCTCTTTTCTCTTAATATAAATACCTTACTTTCAGGAAAAAAAAAAAAAAAAGGAAAAGTAAACTTGGCGTTTGTGAATCAGAGAATAATTATCTGGTGCTTTTGCGTTTCATTTTGGTGGTTATTGATTTGACAAAGATATAACAAACGCGCATCTGCTTTAATAACAAAGGTGTCCAAGTAAAACTCCAGGCAAGTACTGGTAACATATATGCTTTAATAAAGAATGCGCCAGAGTTTCACATTAGTTGCATACTTTAGTTTCGTATTTATTCCATGTGAATTTCTAAGTAACTTTTTTGGTTATCTTCCAAGTTCAAGATGGGAGGAGAGAAGATCGTTTGGTTTCCATTTCACTAAGGCATCTACTTCTTAATATAGGACTACTTGTTTCTGTTCTGGATGAGTTAAACCAGAATAAAAATAAGGACATCAGATTAAAAAAAACATCACTATAATCAATGACACCACTGACACGGTTTCGATGGCAACCTGTGCTAATTACACCTTATGAAAGTTTATTTACTTGAAGAGGTTATCTCCGACATTCAGAGATACTCATACAGTGAGAATGCAGGCCCTCTTTAAAACTTAGTTATAAGGGTATAACTTTAGAAAAACTTTATTTAACCGTTGGTATCTTACAAATGTTGAACAACTAAAAATGGTATCCAACATTTAAGAATTTAAGGGTTGGTACGGCTAAGTTCTATGGCCTTCCAATCTAGCATCTAGATTTCAAGGCAACATCAGCTAAAACAACCCCTTAGTCCTATGGCAATTCTAATCTAGTATCTAAATGCGTTGAACCATTCCCCATGACCGCGCTGAATGGAACAATGTAACCATCTCAGTCGTCGGATCAAAAAATAAATTAATCTCGTTGAACTAGTCCGCGAAGTAGAATTTTGGTTGCACTGAATGAAACAGCCAACTATCTCTCTACTAGTTCACATGCGAGATATATCTGGAGAGATAAATAGTGTTTAACAATAGACAACACTTTGAGAAAGATTTGCAACTTTTTTTGGTCTAATCTAGCAACCAACTTTAGCCCATATTTTTTTTTATAAGCAAAACAGAACTAGGACTACAAAGAACCAGTCCTATGGTACTTAGATAAAGATAGCAGGAGCCAAATAGGGGGTATAGACCAAGCCATATGGCTGACATTTGTTTTAATCCATTGAGCTAGATCGTGAGCAACTCCATTTGCAACACTGTTAACAAAAATAAAAAAGATAAATCTAAACTTAGGAATTAGTTCTTTAACGTCTTGTAACAGGCAATGAGTTCTCTGATCTCCCGTGAAGGTCTTCTTGTTTATTTTCTCCAAGATTGATAAGGCGTCACTCTCAACGATGATTTAATCAAGTCTCTTTTCCAAAGCCACCATCAAAGAATCTATGATTGCACGAGTCTCTGTTTCTTTTACAGAGAAACATATCAAGTAAGTTGATTAAGCGTAAACAAATTTATGGTATGAATCTCTAAGAATGAAACCCATTCCTCCATTTGGAGAATTTGGGTTCCAAGAACCATCAATATTTATCTTGGTCCAATATTTAGATGGAACCACCCAAGATGAAGCTGGTTAAGGAAAAGAGATTGCAAATATGCTCTGTAACGATGGGATTTTGCTAAAGCTCAGCATTATTGATTTTGCTCTTGCTAAAACAACAACTGGTTCTTCTGATTTCTCATTGTGGACAAAATCATTCTGAGTTGTCCAGATAGACCACATCAAGCAGGCAATCAATGGGAAGTTATTGGCTTTATTAGACGTGTCTTTATAAGGATGGAGCTGAAGCCAAAATCTAACCCACTGGTGGAAGGTTAAATTTTGAAACTGAGTAGTTTGTACATTTTCAAGTCGCCAAACTCTAGTAAGACAATTGCAAGTTACTAGGGTGTGCATAATTATTTCAGATTTAAGCTTGCATCTTGGACAACTATAATCAAATATGTGGATGCGTCTGTGAAGAATTTCATTGACTGGAAGATCTTCTTTCAAAGCTTTCCAAACAAATAGCTGAATTCTTGCTGGTAATTTACACTTCCACACAACCATCCATAAGTCAGAATCGGATTTGTCTCCACTAACATTTAGGGCATAATAAGCAGATTTAGTATTGAAGTTACCATCCTTCTATCTCCAGAGGATACAATACTGAGAGGGATTTGTTCAATCTTCTCTTTCGAGGGTTGATCAAACACAACACTTAACGTTGCTGTATCCCAAGTTCTGGAATCATGATTTATCAAATCATTTACTCTAAGATTTTGATTAGGGCTAGTATTGACTTTCGTTGTGGCAGTCCCTTTTCCAGGGATCCAATTGTCACACCAAGGATCAATAAAGTTTCCTTCCCCTACCACCCATGAGATAAAAGGTTTAATCTTACTCATGGTACGATGTAGGCACTTCCAAGCCCAAGAGGCTTTTTCGGGGCATTTAGAGTTAAGCACATCCACGCTAGGGTAATATTTTGCTTTCAACACCTGGGCAAGGGGGGAATTTGGGTTTTCCACCGATCTCCAAACACTTTTTGCCATCATGGCCAACTTATTGGTCTCACTGATGCTAAACCCAAGTCCCCTTTTTCTTTTGTCATACAAATGTTTTCCAAAGAAATCAGATGAAATCTAGCCCACATGACTTAGTCAGTTACTAATTTATTCCCTACAAAAAAAATAAAATAGTAGTTAAATAATTATCTTCATCCTCCATCTCAGTATGCAACAGCTGCCATTGATGTTAGAATTCACAACTTCATAATTGGATAATTCTTTCTTGGATAATTCTTGAGCAACATCATCAACAAATGAAATAATCAACATATGAATTCCGAGAGAGAAATTCGCAGAACATCACAAAAGAAAACAATTATCACAATCACCACCATCGTCGTGGCACTATCAGAACATGATTTGGGAGAAATTTTTGAAATGCAAATGGAGAAATTAAACAAAACCAAATAAGAATCAGCTTTGAATATCAATGAAACCCTCCACCTCCACAAACCACCACCATGAGAACCCACCACCAAACCATCAGCATCATGAAATCCCACCTCGACCACCATCACCATTACCAGTAAATTCAAAAGCTTTAGAAACATGAATTTGTTGGTTCAGTTCCTCTTCATATTCTTGATCAAATTCATCTTTGAATTCTTGAAAATAAGCTTCAAAATCACCTTTGTTATCAACTGTAATCAAAGGATCAATATGGAAGTTTCCACCAACATCATTCATCTTTAATTCTCGACAACTAATCAACTTGATGTTGATATTGATGTTCTAATTCTAATACGTTTACGTTATAATAGAATCTATAATAAGAAGAGACGCGGGTCTCTTCTCAATGGGCAAATTTTCAAACTTGCCCATTTCCCATCCATTTTTCATAAATCATTCCATAATGAGAGCAAAATTGTTGAATCTTAGATTTGGCCATCCCATAAGAATTTCCCTAACGGCTGTTTTTGCCTAAATATTATCAGAATAATTTAAATCCTCAATCGAAGATTTATTTATTTTTTGGGAATTGGCCAGGGTTGGTCATGCCAATTCACACTGATGGAGATTTATCAGATGATTGGAAACCTTATATTTTCTTTATGAAGTTGTGTCTTAATGGTCGAGGCAGAGTGTATAACTTAGGAATAATTCTTTCCTACCATTTCCATTTTCTTGGTTAAGAGTCGAAGAAAACAACATATCAATGCTTAAGAATTGTATAAAATGAGTTCAACTGTAACATAATGTACACACAGGGAGATGGCTTTCTCAAGATAAAATCAAGACTCACCTCCATTCTTGCTCTTACCTCATCCGAAAGAACAAATTCTGAAGCTGCAATAAGAAACCAAAAAAGATGAGAAATTTCTGTGATGTAAATGAATACACTTGGTGATGTGAACTATGCTGAGATTGCTGGTTCAACCGAAAATTTTAATGGCCAGAACTGAAATCTGTTTGTGCGGAGGCTGGGATGTATGCTGGCCGCCAAGATGCTGTTCTGATTCTTTTCCTCAGCGCTTTACTTTGCAACGAGCTAGAGTCAAGACCTATTATTATATTTGGATGGAAACCAAACCTTCTCCCTTGAAGGTTCAAAATGCCCAAAACTAAATTGGATTACAAGTGCCGATATTTCTGGGTAGCCTACCTACACACCCCTTTTGTTGAAATTAGGGTTTAGAGAAATGGAAAATAAATTGACATTTGTTAATCGGAGAATCCAAACGACCTTACTTGAACAGCATCTGTTCTGTAGCCGTATCCTTGGGTTCTAAGGAGACAGGATCCACAGTCTAGTTGATGAATCATGACCGCTCATTGATGGTTTACGGATCTTTGATGTAGATCATACGTGTGAGAAGAAAAAAAGAATCCAATGGATTGCAATTCCAGTTTCTGTGCGCAGATAGTGATGCATGTTAACTTGAAGTTCAATTATACTCCGGTGCGTCTGCTTTTGAGTACAGATATTCACTTTTGGTGGGGGATTGATTTGACAGAGATAACAAAGACGCATCTGCTTTAATAATAAGGGCCAAGTAAAATTAAGCCGGCAAGTAACGTACCATATGCTTTTAAAAAGAAGGCGCGAGTGTTTCACATTGGAATGGTCTTTGCTGCGTACTTGGGTTTGGCATTTATTCTCTGAGAATTTCTAAGTAAAATTTCTGATTAATGGAAATAATTTCTTAAACAATACATACTACGAACTATAATTTGTACCACTATAGTACATAACTTTAATGTGTGAGATGTCGTTGGAGGCAACATATACATTGGGCTCTCCCATTGCTGCTCATTTCCGAATAGTTAAAAAGAACAAGGAGAGTACAATTGTCTCTGTCATCTCCCCCTTCTCAAAATCTAGAGAAAAACCTATCAAATTTTTCTTTCTTAATGCAGATCTAGTCTTTTAGAGGATAGATATGAGCAAATATTTCATGTTTTTAATACTCCTTCCGTCTGTAAAAAATAGGCAAGTTTCCTTTTTTGGGTGTATCAAAAAAATAGGCAAGTTTCCTTAATAGGAAAGTCAAATATTCTAAATTTACTGTTTTATCCATCTTCAAAAAAAAGTCGGTCGAAAATGTCCCATGTACTGAACATACGCCTGATTCGCTGAACCTCACTTCCGTTAAAAATATTGGACAAATTGGGAAACAAGTTCAAGTGCATCTTCAGCCGAGGCCCTTTTTCCCATGCAAATGTAAGAATAGATAGCTGATAGAGTTCCAAGCTAAGACCAGATGAAAGATACACATTAAAGGCATCCTGATATGGACGGAAATTTGAGAACCCAGGACTTTTCAAACGATACCCAACTTTTAGAGGCGCGGCACAAAAACAAGGTAAAGGGGCTGCAGTGACTCTTTCGTAGTCTTTAGGACATGGCTCACAGACACTTTGGACTGGTTGGTCGAGTTGATCATTGTCTTCAGTCTGAATTCCGTAGATATTTACTATGTTCAGTTGGTTTGCATTCATACATACAGGATTTCCTTGAAGCCTAAACATCGAGTAACCATAAATATGAAGTTGCCTAAATCACAGAAAGACATGAAGTGGCTCTAAGTTATGAAGTGTCTACCTGATAGTGACATTCACAGGGGGAGAATGAGTGCCTGAAATATTAGAAAGCGCGTTGTTCTGGAAATCTCTGCAAGACACAT
This sequence comes from Papaver atlanticum, assembly GCA_023531105.1. Lineage (NCBI taxonomy): Eukaryota > Viridiplantae > Streptophyta > Magnoliopsida > Ranunculales > Papaveraceae > Papaver > Papaver atlanticum. The sequence continues at coordinate 778,389 of JAJJMB010004080.1, read as the reverse complement.
TAAAAAGTCAGCAATATACTCATATGAACATAGCAATATTGAGTTTTGATGTTGCGAGTTTCACAAGATGAGTTTTTCTGTTGCATTGAAAGTCCTGTTGCTCCAAATGATGGATGAAATGGAACCATTCAAAGGAGTAAATCCAACCTGTGACATTTAGTTATTGATTTTCACAATTGGAGTAGACTGTGATTTTATTAGAATCTCAAGTTTTACATTCATCGGAAACAATCA
>JAJJMB010004080.1:712630-778145 GCA_023531105.1 Papaver atlanticum | reverse complement strand
CAGTTAGAAACATAATCTTTGTAATAAATCGCTTACTTTTACATGTACGTAAATGTTTATCTTCTTTGGCATGAAGATAATATTTTTGGGAAGTCTTAATAATATAAAACCACTTCTCGTCTATATGGATACGGTCATACATGTCAATAAAAGAAGGGTTTCGGAATACATTCATACCTTCGGTGATCATTTTTAAGCAAAATTCCACTCGTTCTTTCTTATTATCATCGGTTAGATCCGGCCTCAAGGCACTTGATTGTGGCTTGAGATTTCCATCCTTAATTCTCCTATGTATAGTGGAAGTTGATAAGTTTAACGAACATGCAAGAGATCTCATGCTCGTTCGGCGTCGTAGAGGTATAGATTTTATCAATTCCAAATCAATCTGAATTTTTTTTCTCCCAACCTTCTTCACCATCTTTGAGGATATATTAAGCATTACACCATTTGCATTAGCGGTTTTTAAATCATGCCATAATCGCGACACTGACCTTGTACTGACATAAAAACGATTAGCAATGTTAGTGATCTCACCTTTTCCTAGTTTTCCATTTATGCATGCCTGCATTAAATTCTCTATAATTGCTCTCTTCAAATTGGATGTCAGATTTTTCTTCTTATTCACCAAACTTCTGTTTTGTGGTTGTACCATGTTGTTAGCTGAAGAATGTAGCTCCTCATCATCTTTTTCCTCTTCTTCTTCATGATCATCCATATCCTCTTCTTGATAGAATTCGTTTAAGTCAATAAAACGATACTCGCTCTCATAATCTGGTGGAATTGGAATATTTGGCAATTCTTCTATAGGAATTTCATTCAAATCGAAATCCATTTCTTTTTACAATGGATTCTTCTCAGAGTAATTATGTCAAACAGGGAGGATGTCGTATCTTATTGTAAGAAAAGAAGGAAAGATACAGTAAATATATGTACCTTGAGCCATAATCGGCGAAGAACAATTCCATCAAAATCAGTAACAACTTCTTCAATAGAACGAGTTGGACTAATTCAGGATATGATTTTGAGTTTGAATCAGGTGTTCCTCTCTGCTGATCAATAATGCTTCTCCCATAATCTGGAGAGAAAATGGAAATTCAAATCCGAAGATATGAATGTAAATACTCTAAAATATTTGATGGGTAATGAAGATTACAAGATGCTGAGTATGAATTCTTAGTCAGATCCGAAATTGGATTAAAGTTTTTAAAAATCAAAATTTAGTGATTCACTCAATAATGTCCTAACTGAAATTTCCCCAAATCAGGTAGAATTTTCAATAAATTTGAAATAATGCGATTCTGTATTCTTAAAATCAAGAGGAAAGGGAGTTTGATCTGAGAATTTGGTTTTCTGAGGAAAAAAGAGTTTGAAAAAAGAGTTTGATCTGAGAAGTTTTTTGAGTTTGGTAATCAAGGGTTAGAATGCTTATTCTACACATTAGTTTGGTTTTCAAACGAGGAAGGGTAGTTTAGGAAAGAGCAGGAAAAAGTGACAGTAATCATTGGATATCTTATTTTCCGTGCCGGTCAAACTTGCCTATTTTTTTGAGACGGAGGGAGTAATACTACATATGCATAATTTTTATACAGGATTCACTTTCATTGATTTTCAATATTTTCATCACTATTAGAGTGATTTTCATCTTCGTTATTAAGGCCATTTTATCTATATTTTTACAATGTTTCTTTCTAACAATTTGTTCGTGATTGGTTACTTTGGGTGCAAGTGTAGGGGAAACATATCGCTTGACCAATAGGAGTGTGCGTCAACATTAAGAGAGCGAGACAATATCAAGGCTGCGCGTCATTTATACATTTCAAAAGTGCGCATCATTTATACATAACGCTGTCAACAAAACCTACAGAGCGTTAGAATAATGTTTTATATCTTATGCAATATTGTTTTGCATTTTTCACAACAGGAGCTTCGTACCAAATAATAAGGCCACATCGATCACGAGCTACAACAGCATAAGCAATAACAACATAACCAGAAAAAGCCGCACGGATGATCTATCCTAATAAACTATGCAAATTTTCACTTACAGAAAAAGTCAAAGGAAGGGGTTGAAGCTTAATTAACCCTCGGGAGATTCATCTCGTAAGCGAAGAAAAACGCAGTGGACTACCAAGGGCTGCAAAAAGATATTTGTGATGGAACTGTCGAAGGGAGAACGCACAGATTTGAAACATGCAAGTACAGGAGAGCAGGAACACATGACAAAAAAAACTTTACACAAAGAGTGACAAAAACAAGAATAAGTTATGCGAATCTTACCACACCAACACAAACATGAACTAGCACAGATTGTCGAGGGCGAAGTGAACAAGTTTGATTTCACGCATTCAATTCTCAGTGCACTCATATTTTTCACATAATTTTTCCAGAACAACAAAGGGAGAAGATATCAATAAAACCGCATTGTTGTTCAATTATGCCGCACACAAGATGTAGCAGAGATGATTAGAGGCGAAGGTTATGATTTTAGTAGCAGGCGTTTGAGTCCCACATCACACAAATTTTTGAACATATTTTTGGAAGGACGAAGATAATGATAAATTAAAAGCACGGTTACATTCTCTCACAAAAAAGAACTTGAACAATTGGTTAGGTGCGTCAATTTTTTCCAGCAAGAAGCAAGTTCGAATCCCACTTCTCGTATATTTTTTGGGTCACCAAAGGCGAAGATAAAGTCAAACATCAGCATTGTGCGTTAATTTCTCACAGTTGGTTCACAAGGAAGAGTACAAACTTGGAGTCTTGCAATCTGCCAACTTACGCGTATTTTTTCGCATATTTTTGAACTTCATAAGAGCGAAGAAATGAATAAAGTTATAGCATTGTGCGTTTCCTTCGCACACAAGAAGAGGCACAGATGGTTAAGGAAAGAAGATTTAAGCTTTGGATCCTGAGTTTGAATCCTACCTCCTGTATAGATTTTTGCAGATTTTTTCTAAAAGAGCATACAACCGCATGACACCAAGTTCGCTCACACTAGTTCAACACTTAGAAGAAAGGGGCAAAGGCTACAATTATCAAGGGCGATATCGACGCACCAAGAGGAATTAATAACTACAAACTTACATCAAAATAACTAGAGCACCACAACAAGAAGAAAGAAATGCAAAGAAGAAAAGGACAACAAATACAAAGAAAAGCAAAGAAGAAAAAGGCAACAATAAGAAGGAAAATAATGACACAATACAAATAGAAGAAAAGGAAATAATAAAACCTTAATAGAAGGAAACAGAAGTAAAACCTCTAATTAGGGAGGCTAGGCATCCAATTGTGGCATGCACCCTAGTTCGCATAAAAGCAAGAGGAAACAATAAGACCTAACACGCGTCATAATTGGGGAAAACCTAGTTAGCATGACTGAGGCGAAATCTACACCGACCCTGGAACCTGAGTCATGGAGATTTGGGGTGAAATAAAAGCACATCTAGCAGAGGCGCCTTAGTCGAAAGACTAAGCTGAGAAGGTCTCTTCTAAGGAGTGTAGAAACTCGATCAGGGCGCCGGGGTATACGATTGAGTCAAGAGTACCTGGGGTGTCTGGAGCATACCTGGCCGCTCTTGGCAAGTCCTAACTATGATATACTCGTTCCTCAAGAAACCCCACTTAGGGTGCTGTCTCATAACCATAAGAGATACCGGCGGAGGGATAAGGGCCGCGAACACAACTGATTTTTGCATCACTGGATGGGAAGAGCCCACCTTAACTCGATAGGGGTAAGCTTCCTTGAAGGGGCAGTCAGGGGGAATATAAGAATGGCACCCTCCATTAGGGAGATGAATTGTGTCAAAGACGGCAATGTCATGGGGATTCTACTCACGGGAGTATCTAGGCCTGTCGCATTGTCACGTGAAAAACATCCTGCAGAGGCAAAAATACAAGAGATGATAAGGCAAGATCAATGGGTCATTACTTGAAAGGGTAGTGATCGCCTGTGATTTTGCCGCCAGACCAAATGAATACCTAGAGGCAAAATAAGACCTCTGCTTAGGGAGGCGCAATAAGACCACACAAAAAACACAAAGACCTATATATTGTGATTATATTATTATTATACGATACTAATAATGCAAGAAAACATTTGATGTTCTTTACTTTCTCGGTCAGAATCAGTTCCAAAGAAGACGCTCACTAATGAACAACAAGAATCCTCAATAACAATGGAGTATGCGAAATATAAGTTATCTCATAGAAACCATACACAACAGTTCATTACACCTCCAACATCAATAATCCATGAAGCTTCGTCTTTACAAGACCAAACACACTCAAGCTCAACAAAATCTCCAAAGCATCAAGCCAATAAACGCTTCAAGCCGTTCAACATCAACAACCAACCCTCAACCTCAAACACCATGATCCTCACAAAAGTTCAACACCATTTCAACTACTCCAACACCAAGTACGCAGAGGAAAAATCGAAAACAATGAATCGTTCCATCAAGGAATTGTGATCAACAACAACAAAGTTTCGGAACTTCACAAAAGAGTAAAGGCAAGTACGTACTTTTGAAGTTTAGTATTCTTTCCTTCGTTCCTTCAACAACAAAGATCAACGACTACTCTAATCGTCTCGCTCCAACAACTACAACAAGGCGGATTTTTCCTCAAAGATCACTCTTCAAGCAATATTCAGGAAAAAAGAGGCAAAATGTAGGGGCAAAATAATGCTCGACCAATTGGAGTACGCGTCAACATTAAGATAGCGAGGCAATATCAAGGTTGCGCGTCATTTATACATTTCAAGAGTGCGCGTCATTTATCAACAGAGCCGTGCTCCAATATCAATAGAGCCGCGCTTCAATATCCGAATTAAAGGGGCTTATTAGCTGTTATCCACTATGTAAACATATACTCCTTCCGTCCCACTATTAAGTGACCTACTTTATAACTAAATTAGTTATAAAGTAGGTCACTTAATAGTGGGACAGAGGGAGTATATAAAGAGAAAGGCAGGAGAGAGAAAGGGAGGTCAATCTTATCTTTTGTATTCATCTTCTTCCTTCATCACCTAAAACTAGATCTAGATCTCTACCCAAAAACCCATTAATGGAGATTCTAAATGTAATACTCATGTAATTCCAACACTCATAGTGAAGAACCATGGATGTAGATCACATTGATCGAACCATGTAAAAAATTCTTGTGTCCATTTTATATTTTTAGCATTTCATCTTCATTTTTATGTTCAATATTTTTAGATCTATAGAAATTGTTAAGGGGTGTTAGTTGTGGGATTTCCTGCAACTACAACAAGTACATCAACAATTTGTTCGTGATCAAGTTCTTCTTTATTAGATAAATATATCTAAGGCTTCTAGATTATTCGCTACACATGAACAGTTTTTGGGCAATTCACTTATCTATCATAGAACATCTCTTTTCCAAGAAGAAAATATATCAAAAATGATCAAATTATAATTTGGAGTATAATTTCTTTTCCAAGCTCAAAGTACAAGATTTGGGTGTTGTTTCTATACATCGCTCTTTCTATTCACGATTTATTTGCGTACTGCATCTTTTCTATATCTTTTTGGTGTTTTGATAAACTTGTTTTCCTTAAATATCAGGATGTAAAAGTTTCTTATTCGGGATGATAACAAAAAATATATAAGCAACATTCACTATTTATCATGAGATAATTTTTGGCAAGCAACTCCAAATTTATAGGAGCACCACTTTTCCATAAAAAAAAAGACAATTCAAAAATAGCCGAATATAATTTCGAATACCACATTATCTCCCGTCTCTATGTACAAGAATTGAGTACGATCGCTCTTTTTATTTGCGATTTATGTGGCTTTAGAAATCTAAAATTATACCCTCAGTGTGGGGTTTGTTTAGGTAAAAATAAATAAAACCCAGTCATACCTGATTTCGCCTAGAAAAAAATAACTTCATCAGAGCCGGACCTCAATCTCTTCTTTATATGCGAAGAACAGACCAAGACTTGGTTACGGGAAAAGAGAGCCGAACTGAACCTCAAGATGTTTTTCATTTACTAGATTGAGGTTCATCCAAGGTAAACAAAAAAAAGAAAAAGAATTTCGACCTGGGACCTAATTCTGTTCTTTGTAAAAGAAAAAAAAAAACCCAACCGAACCTTGAATTCTGCTAGGAAAAACAAAAAATCTCAATTGAAGTGCAAGTGAAGAACATACTATATTCTTCTTTCTTTTTTTGAAGCAATACTATATTCTTCTTATCCTGAACTGGAGCCGCGCATGAGAAGTTAAAGTACTTCCCGCCATGTTCTTCTTTGGTCTTTTTGTTTGGTACTTCCATATGTTCCATAACTTAAGCGTTCTTGTTTGGCTAAATATAATAAATACGTACGAAAGAAGATTCTCATCAATTTCTGTCGTATTTGTTTTTCTGTCAATGTCACTGTACAGTAGTAGTAACAAATAAACCAGTAATTATCGGTCAGAATATAATTCTCTCGAACTTCCTATAAATTGAATGTTGCGAACACCGGGATAACATCAAGTTTTCTTTGTAGTTTCAAATCCAAACATAAACTCACATACACACAAAGAAAAATCAGTTCTTTCACGAAAATGTTACGCGACGTATTCGACGATGATGAGCTAATTGAGAATGTTTTCCAAGGTTTTTTCAGTGGTTTATATATGTTTATAGCTTTGTTTTTGTTTCACTTTTGAATTTCTTAATTATCTTATAAATTAATTGCACTTCCTAAGACACTAGTACTACAGCTAGATGAAACTAATGAATTTCTGATACTTATCTCAGAGGAGGAAGATGCAGATGTTGAACTAGATGGCGGAAAAACGGAGGCCAGAATTGTTAACAAACAGAAGGCACCACTGGAAAAGAGCCCATTTAAGGTGCTGGTGGAGCTCAAGGGTGTAGGAGCCGACGAGGGCAGATTAGGCGTGGATCTTGTGACTATCTTAGATATCAGCAGGAGCATGAACGGACCCAAATTAGCAAAAATGAAACTGTCCATGCAATTCTTGATCCGGAAACTTAGTCCAGTAGATCGTTTGTCTGTCGTGGCTTATAGTAGGAGGGCCAAGAAGTTATGTCCACTGCGTCAGATAACCGAAGAATCTCAAACGGAGATTATAGATCTCGTCAATGATTTAGTAGCTAATTCAACGACAAACACTGAATCTGGCCTTAGAATGGCTTTAAACATACTGAAAGGCCGCAAGCTTACAAAAAATCGCACTGTGGCGATCATGCTTATGACGGATGGGATGGAAGATGCAAAGAGTAATTCTTGCAGGGTTCCAGTCAGCGAGGTGCCCGTATACACATTCGCTTTTGGTACAGAATGTGATCAGGACATTTATGAGGTAGTTCAGATTTTTAGTTAAAGGTTTACTCATTCCCAATAACTTCAATTAATTAGGTGCATTTTTCTCATATGTTCTCTGTTCTGTAGGTGCTTAGCGAAATTGCCAAGAAAAGCAAAGGGGGGACGTTCACAGCTGTTCCAGACTTGAATGATTTGACAGTTGCATTCTCTACGTCTTTGGCTGGGCTTCTCAATGTGTCTATCGAGGACCTGAATCTGACCGTGACACCACTGAATAGCTCTGAACTCAATAAGGTGGACGCTGGAAATTACCCACAAACGGAGCAGGCCACTGTAATGGATCCTATAACAGTTACGTACAGGTCAATATACGACAGAGAGACCCGTAAGGTCCTAGCAAACCTAACTCTGCCGAAGGTTGATAAAAGATTAGGTGCCCAGATTTTCAAAGTGGGATTTCGGTACAGGTATGCCCAATTTCGAATTAAACTATTTAAAAAAATAAATACATAAAAAAATAAAAAAATAACGGATATGTTTGGCCACATAGGGTTCTTGGGAAGGATGCATTTGATCATGACGAGAGACTCATAAACGTGACCCGCACAGAGGAACCAAAAGAAGAAGAGATACCGGAAGTACTAGCAGAAGAAACACGTATCGAAACTGCAAATTCGATGAAAAAAGCCAGAATATTGGCTGACCAAGAAAACCTGGAGGAGGCTAGGAAAATGTTGGAAGATACCAATACATCACTTCCAGAGATTGAGGCCATACTTAAAGCTCAGGTGGATCACCTCCATCTACTCATGGCATCGCAAGAAACCTATGACAAACAAGGGAGAGCTTTTGCACTTGCCGTTGAGGCTTCTCATGAAACCCAACGTGCCACAGCTCTCCCAGATGGTATTCCTGGTTTATACGAGACTCCCCTTATGGCCGAATACAAGAAACAAGCTAAGAATTTTGATTTGGATCCGGAGAATTATGTAGTGCCCACAGCGGAGGAAGATAAGAGAGCTACCGCCCCGCCACCTCCTCCTCCTGCACCACAACAGGTGGATCGTGCTAAGAAAATTCAGGAGATCCGCGATTTGATCACTATCCTTGCCAAAAAAGTAGATGAGCTAGAGTGATATAGACTCCAGCATCGTCCTACTGAAAATATCAATGACCTTGAAGCTCCAGCCATGGACTTGATTTCTATAGCTTTCTCTCAATAAGATACGTCTGTATTTCATACTACTACTACTATTTCTGTTTGAGTTGCTTTTATGTTTCACGACTTTGTAAAAATTGGTTTGAAGTTTGAAATAAATGTGTGTGTTTGTGTGCATGCTGCATTTCTAATTTCAGATTCCATATTCCTTCTTTCGGGCTATTCTGTAATCATTACTGGGTGGGTGGAATGTTATGACTAATTAGTAAGTACTTCGTTTTTCATTCATACCAAAAAAGTTGAGGAAATTACCGCCAGTGTGACTGATTGCGAAATATCTTCCGATTGTATGACTGATCCAGAAAATTTTCCAAAAGTGTGACTGAATTTACTTAATACCTAAGATACCCCTTTTATAGCCTGATGTCTACAAATTATGGCCTGATGTCAACACTTTATATCCCGATGTTTATACCTTATTGGTTGATGTCTAAACTTTATAGCCTGATGTCTACATAGTATCCAATGTATAAACATCAGAAACATGGATGTCTACACTTATCAAACATAATATTATGCCTAGATTTTGAATGTCTACATATCTTTACATGTAGTGTCCACACATCAATAAAAAAATGGTGGGGTATCAGTGTGTCTACATATCTGTAATGCCCACACATCCTTACCCGATGTGTACATATGTACACATCTGAGAACAAAATTAGGTATTTCCATAAAAGATAGGGACATATATGTCCGAAGACCGGTCAAACTCCTACTTTCCGAATATTTTCAAAAAAGGCACATTTTAGGAAATCAATCACACTTTTGGGAAAAATCGTACAACGTATTGCATCATTAGACAACCAACCGCTTAAAATCCACAGAGTAAGATATGTGGAAAGATTTGAAGTAGAATTATAACTAAGAAGAGACTTACTAACAACTAGATAAACTGACTATCAGCTTCGAATCAATGACCGAGATAAATATCAGACTTCTTTCTGTCCTTTGCACTCCTTTGAAGTTCTTGAGTTTCAGAACGAGCCGTTCCGCCAGTTTTCTTCTTGCCTGGGGCCTTTTTCAATGGCGCCATTGCACCAAGTTCATTTTCTTCATCTTCCTTTTTTTTTCCTGTTGATTTTCACTGTCAGTACCACCGTCACCACAACTACTATCACTCAATTCCCCAATAATGAATTTTGCTTTCAGGATTCTATTTCAAGTTTCAAATTTTCAATTGCAAGTTGCAGCTGATGAACTTTTTCATTCATGCATTTCTCAACTGTGGATACAAAATATCTCACTCAACAAGTGGCGTCATCTTAAGATAGTAGCAGCTTAGTAATATAGAATCACCTTTAGCTAACTTAGATTTTTAATTTGTTAGTAAAGGATATGATTGTAAGAATCAATTTCTCCACGTCTGATAACGTGGCTAGAGATTTAGAGGCGATTTTCGTCTAAGTTTTTTTCCATGGCGGCTAGACATGATTCTACCTCAGTTCCTCTATCTTGCTCTTTTCCAGCTGCAGATTCATCTAATCCTTCTCCTTTAGATGAGATTAACATCTGGTTTGGAGATTTTCCACCGATATTGGGGGTTAATAGACCTAAATCAAATCCAATATCAGATCAAAAATATCTCGAATTCGAATCAATCACAATCAGCTTTAAGCTATTCTGTTTGTTTAGGTATCAATAATCTTCAGGCTAACTCTTCTGTAGTTGCGTAAAATCACACAATACACCCGTTTATAATAATAATAACACAAAGCTTAATTCATAAGCATCAACTCAAATATTAATGATATTATTTACTATTTTGACACTAGAATGATCTTCACAAACACTTTGTATTGGACATATCGATCTTCTTACAATGATTTTTCACTATGAACTTAAATATAACAATGGAGGAAGGTAAGAGGAATATCAAATTCTAAGAGATGATCTCACTGTTCTCTAAGTGGTTTCTTGGTTCTTCCCTCTTTGTCGATCCTCTCTCTCTCTATCATTTTTGAACCCTTATATAGGACAATATGGCTAGTAGAAGACAACTGAGGATCACATGTTAGATCTTTGTTGACTGATTTGATTTCAGTTTGTCTTATTCGCCAGGCTTTGGGAAGATGTCGTTGTCCTTCGCGCTACTTGTTGTGTCTTTCGTGCTGTTTCTTTTGGACTGATCTTCGTTTCATGTTTGTAGTGTAATTGTTTATTCGCACTCTTTCTTTGTCATCGCGCTTCTGTAATTACGGTGTGATTCTTCAACCCTCCTAATTGTAGGTGGGGGTTGAGGTGCCTCATATGCACATGGGTTTCTCCTTGCTGCTGTTTGAATGTAATTCTCGTGTTGAGCCATCCTTTCCCATTGTTCATTCTGATATAGTGCTCTTTTGCTCATTTATTTTCCTTTTTGCCCGTATTGATACACTTCGTCCCACAGTTGTTCGTCTGTTTGCTTCTCTCTCTCCTCTCTTTCAATGTCTCTTTCTCTACAGGATCTCTTATAACTTTCTCCATATTCTATCCCCAGTTCATATTCTCGCATTTTTATTTTCAGGTTCTGTTTTTTCTATCATCAATCGTCCATGCTCCTGAGCCAGATTGACTAGTTTTTCTATCAGCATTCTTTCTTTTTCTTTCCATCGTGCGAACCTTTCTTCATATTCACGTTTAGTGGTGATAACCTCTTCATTTTGACTTTGGAGGTAGGACCGTTTCTCCGTCCTTTTATCGTTCACGTTAGAATCTAGCATTGGCCTCTCCGTATCATATGGCTTAATCCATTCTGTCAAATACTGCAGGTTTTCTGTGATAGCAGCCAGTTCCTTCCCACTTCCACTGTTAAGGTTGCCTCTTTGCATCATTGGAACCTTCGATGTCTTGAAGAGAAGAGATTTGAAAGAAGATTTTTGAACCAAGATAAGAATATGTAGTATTTTGAAAGGTGAACAACCTCGAGAGAATCTTCTGAGAAAAAGGAGGAGATGGTGTTGTGTCTACCACGGTTTTATGATGGAGAGGAAGTGAAAGTAACTTTATTGGAGGTTTGCAAAGCTACAACAATATTTTGTCAACATTTCATGGTGGGACAGAGAATGAAAGTCATGTAGATATTTGGGGCAATGATGAGTTCAGACAACCAACAGGGGAGTTCTCGTGATGGATATAAAAATGGTGGTAATGAAAATAACAAACGATCTTTCAGAGATGACGACCTCTAGCCGATAACTAGCAGGTGAGGATAAATCCTCCCTGTTTCTAGCGCCAAAATGTAGTTGCATAAAATCACACAACTACACCTGTTTATAATGATAATAACACAAAGCTTAAGTCATCAGGATCACCTCAAACATTAATTATATTATTCACTATTTTGACACTAGAGTGATCTTCACAATCACTTTGTATTGGACATATCGATCTTCTTACAATGATTTCACTATGAACTTAAATACAAAAATGGAGGAATGTAAGAGGAATATTAAATTCTAAGAGATGATCTCACTGTTCTCTAAGTGGTTTCTTGGTTCTTCTCTCTTTTTCGATCCTCTCTCTATATCATTTTTGAACCCTTATATAGGAAAATATGGCTAGTAAAAGACAACTAAGGATTACATGTTAGATCTTTGTTGGCTGATTTGATTTCAGTTTGTCTTATTCGCTAGGCTTTGGGAAGATATCGCTGTCCTTCGTGCTACTTGCGTGTCTTTCGTGCTACTTCGTTTGGACTATCTTCGTTTCGTGTTTGTAGTGTAATTGTTTCTTCGCACTCTTTCTTTGTCATCGCGCTTCTGTTCTTCGTCTTGATCTTTGATTATCGTTGTGGCTTCATGTTTAGGGTTGTCCCATCTGGGGCAAAGTTGAATTATGCCTTGTGCGATATTTCGCCCATACATTTTGCTTTTTCTCGCGTTTTTCTTCTGCAAGTGGAATAATGCGAGAATTCTTGGTCAGTCTTCGTGTCAGACCTGTCTTTTCATTTTCTCTGTCTTACCCGACACACTTCCGTAGTTTCCGCGTAACCGCTACACGTGTTGACGGTTTTTTTCTTTTCAGGCGGGACGTCTTTACTTCTTTTCTTCAGATAAATATCTAGGAGAGAGGTAAAAGGTTTTATTTTTCTACCGTTTCCTTCCTCTGTTCATCTTCTTCTTCTTTTTTCTTTCAAGTTCTCATTTTCTTTAATTTTTCCCGGCTTCTGTTTGTTTCATGGCAGACCAAAACGAGTCTGCTCCTACTACTGTTGCTCCATCATCTTCTCGGTAAGTTAGTTTTTCCTCAGTCATTCACATTTTTCATTTTCTGTGATGTGATTATGGTCTTTATGAGTTTTTGTTCCGCCAGTGTTTCAGTTTTTTCGTGATTTTAAAATTCACATACTCATTCCCCTGCAGGTCTAAGCGTAAGCCTGTCAAGAAGTGGACCGATGTTTTTAAAGGTTTTCAGATCACGCTTAAGGAGAAGGGTTTTACCCTTACTATTCCGGAGGGCACAACTTCTGTTACTTTCCTAAATGAGGGTAGAATTATGGAGCAATCTTGGAGCGCGAATCGCATGCCTATCACGCTAAGACAGTTGAAAGAGGGTCTTTCTTTTCCTCTCTTTAATCCCGAGGTTCCACTATTTTATCAGATCCTCCCAAAGATTGATCGCGCTACCTATAAGTTGAGTGGGGATGCAATTCGTATCATTCTTGAGTTTTCACGTCGTGCTAGTGGCGTAGGAAAATCCCTTTGTCCAGATAAATCTAAACCTTAATGTTGACTCATTTTTTCAACAGTATGTCGTGCATTGCGTTGTCAGAGATGGTTCGCGCAGGGGTATTCATCTGAGCAGAGCGAAGTTGAAGGATGGTGTGAAGAAGCTTATAGACGATGTGGATTATCATAGTAAGACTAACAACTACCTTCGTCATTCGAGCGACCCTGACTGGATGAAGCATTATCTTATTGTCGAAGGTCCTCTTTTATGGGGTCTTGGTCCGGATGGGAATCCTCGCGTTGGTCCAGATGAGTTGCTCATAGGGCGTGATATATTATCTGTTGTGCTTTCATATCGTTCCTGGGAGTTCAACTAGCCTGATAGGGATATTGAGGTATGTGCTTTCCTTGTCTTTTGTTGCACGGCTTGATTTACGGTCTACCTTCGATCTTATGTATTTTCCTTGGACTGGCATCTTGGGAAAGAAGCAGTTTCGCTTGAGAATAAAACCAAGGCTGCCACAGATAAGAAGAGAAAGAAGATTGCTGAAGCGAAGACTGAAAAGAAGGCTTCGCGTTCAAAGGAGGTAAGTCGTGAACACTTTTCCTGAATTATCATTGTTGCCTCAGTTTGCTAATTTGTGTTTTGTTTGTCTAGCCCGCTCTTGATGGTGAAGAGACTGAGGACGAAGATGAAGAACAGGAAGGCGAGGAGGATGAGGATAATGAGGGTGATGGTGAGGAGCCTGTTCGTGAAGAATCTCCTGTATCGTATAAACCTAAGAATGCAAAAGTGAGAAAGCACAGTAGGTCTAAAGGAGATCCGAAGGGTAGGTCTTTTATTAACATGGTGAATCCTTTATCCTCTGGTTCGATCTTAAAGCTTTTCGCAGCCGAGATTGTTAAGCCGTCTTTCATTATCAATGTTGAGAAAGGGAAGAGCTCTCGCATCGATGGTATGCAGGAGGCGAGTTGCTTTACTCATTCCTCTCGCGCAGTATTATCGTAAGATTCGTCTTCTCTTGAGGGTGTTACCGCGGCCTTTTCTCCAAAGATTGCTTCTCTTGCTCAGCTTTCGATATCGGATCCTAGCCTTTCGCAGATTCGTCAACTAATGTTAAATCTTGCTCCTTGGTCATCTGATAATGTTGCTCAATCCGAATGGAATTTCGCATCCTCACTCACCCCGGACCGACATCTCGCGCCTTACTACCTGGTGAGTCATTGTTTTCGTGTTCCTCTTAATTATTGGCCGCAGTATTTTTTGACTAATTTTTTTCATCTTGCTTTCCAGAATATGTGTCGTAATGTTTCCCGGGTTGAAGATTATTGTAAAACGGTAGACTTGATTCGTGCTTAGACCAAGTTTGTTCTCTCAGGATGGATGTTTCGATTCTTCAGGGAAATGCTTCTCTGCTTCAAAAGGAGTGCGATAGGCTCAGAGGAGAATTATCTGCCAGTGTGAGTGTTGTGAATGCTGCTCGTGTTCGGAATAACTTGTTAATGGGTAGGTCTTCGTGCCTTTGCTTCTTGTTTTCGCCTTTCTGTCATCTATCCTTTAGGGACAAATTTTATTAGTTGAGGGTCGTGAGGTTCCTTGCAGAGGTCTTTGGTCTGTCTGATCTTACCATTGCTGCGAACTTAGATAGGGAAGCCCTTCCGGTACATTTTAACTCTCTTACATAAAATCTTGAATTGGAGGAGAACATTAAGGACGATATTGGGGATGATGATGTGGATTACATGTAAAAGTATGAACATATTAGGTTCGAGTTTAAGACCTCCTTAGCAAATACAGGGTGTTTGAGATCTCGTGCTAGGTGCTTGAAGGAGAGTATTAGAGAGTTTGAAGGATAAAGAGCGACTTTATCAATTGCGAAGAATCAGGCTATTGAAGATGGGGTGAAAGCTCTGAAAGGTTGCCAGAAGGAGATTCATGATCTTCGCGTGATTCTTGAGAAAATTCGGAGTCGTCTTGGGGTCGAAGGCGATGATGACTTTGATAAAGCCTTAGGTGAAATTGAGGAGAATAGGGTTACTGCGGCTAAGTACGCTAGTTAGGTACAACATCATCAAAGAGTTTTAGACTCCGTGCTTATTCAAAAAGAAGGTGTCTTTAATAGTCCATCTCAAATTATTTGATTTGTCTTTGCTCTAGGTATTTTTCCTGTTTCTGATTTGTTCCTGTTCTTCGCAGAGGATAACAAATATTTGAAGGCTGGGTTGGCTTCCTTGAAGGAAAAGTATGAGAAGTCGCAACAAGAGTTAGAGATGTTCAAAGGAAATGATGGTTCTTCTTGGCAATTGGCTGCTGATTTGTCCAAGAAGCTTTCTTCCGTGAATGCTGAGCTAGTTCGCATGAGGACTGAGGCTGAGCAGTACAAAGAAAGTATGGAGGCCAAGTACTCGCTATTGAAGCATCGCGATAGGGCCCTTCTTATTAATGTTAATCGTGAATTGCAAAGGTAATTGATGTGATTTTTGATAGTGGTAGTAAAGATTCGAACTCTAAGACTTGTGAAGATTCGAGTTTTTAAATTTAATAAAAATATACAATAATATTACAATTGGTGCAAGAGGTACTGGGACTAAGGATTTAGCCAATCTTCATAACATAAGGTTCACTTATTTATTCTCAACAATTTTAGCTCAAGAAATATAAACATGGACTCTATTTTTTGCCAAGGTAGATTCTCAAAACATTGATTGTAAATGTTAAGCATGACCCATCTAATCAAATGACAACCAATTTAATCGAATCATATTTCAATTAATTTTAATGCAAAAGTCATAAAAAGAATAAAAATAAATTTACCCATGTATGAAGTTCGGCCTCCTCCGTCGTTCCAGTGTTTGGGTTTACCTCATCATGATGAAAACACGCTCAAAAGATTTATTTATAGCTCAAATGGTGTTTACAATGATGAAATGGAAGAAAATGATTACAAACAGAATTTTGTGACGCATATAAAGTGTCGGATAACCACGGTGCCAAAGAACGATATAAGTGTAGTGCTGCTGTCACTGTAGCAATACGACCCTCATCCTTTTGTCGCTGTCACTATTGAAGAACGACGGTTACGTTGCGTCTAATGTTCTTCGCGTTTATCAGCAGCAGCAGCAGCATAAACCGAATTCTGCAACTTGTGATTTCTTCTTCTCTGGCTCTTCTCAGCTCCCCAAACTCTCGACCACCCTTCCTTGTACCTGTAGAAATCTATTTATACTCCTAATCCTCCTTTAATCCGGCCATATCTCCCAAATAATCTTCATTTATCAATATTATTCTCCACGGCCAAAATTTCCATTTTTTGATCTTTCACGCGTTCTCAGCTGTCAACCTTCGTTATTTATCTTCTTCACGAATCTCTGTAGTGCAACACACTCGAAACTCATGCATTACACGCCTCAAACTCGTGTCAAATTCACTTGAACCCGTGAAAACTTGTGTCCACTGTTTTGGATTGAAAAACGTTATTAAGCCAAATTTGATCGGAAAAAACACCCATACCAGCTTTATATAGTCATATCACGTCTACCCATTAAGTTTCAGGGATTTAATCTCACTAAATCACGTCCAAAAATCGATCGAAAATCTGACAGTGAAATGAGTTTATTTTCCCGCCAAAAATATTCTTTTGAATTTGAGAAGAACATGTCCTCCCCCTAATCCTGCACGGGTGTTTAGCACTTGTCTTATGGGGTGCAAATAGTAATTTTTGGGAATAGATAGTAATTTTTCCGGGGTTCCTCCGACACATTTTTGGGGTGTTTCCGGTGCATTTCTGGGGTGCCTTTAGTACTCTATCCTGGGGTGTAAAACACTACTTTTCGAGCCAGTTTCGCCGCAAGAGCTTATTTCTCTAAAAATACCTACAAAGAAATAAAATAACAAAATAAATACAAAATCGAACACTAACAATATATACAATTGAGACATGTTAGACACAATAATGCGTCTATCAAAAGGAAGCGTAACCAAGTTGCTCGAGGAACTGCTGATCAAGTTACCACTGAAAACGGCCTTCTTACTAGAGAATTTCCTGATATTTTCGTACCCGAAGACGAACCCGTGGAGTGTGGATCTAGTGATGAAGAGGAAGTCTCCGAGGGCGAGCAATATGATGGCGAAGAAGAAACCAATGTTGACTCTGAGGAAGAACTTATTGAGCAGTGATAGACGCATTTATGTGTCTATTTTTATCTCTTTTGTGTATACTGTTAGTACCCATTTTTGTACTAATTTTTGTATTTTATCCCTTTGTAGGTGTTTTTGGAGGAATAGGCTTTTGCGACAAAATTGGCTCGAAAAGTTGTTAAAGGTACCTGGGAGGACATTTGCTATTCGGACTCTCATTTTGGATAAGGGGTAACCCATTTCCAAGCAGATGCTAAGCACAGACCGGGATTGGATAGGGGGAGGTCACATTTCTTCACATTTTCAAAAACAGAAACTGGCGGGAAAAAAATGTGCAGTCACAAACAGATTTTGGGGTTGGATTTTTGGGAGGTTTCGAAGGAGATTCAATCGCCAGAATTAGTTTCAGTGGGCCTGTTTGGGATTAACATCTGGTATAGGCCTTTAAATCAACAGAGTTTGGCTTGGTTCTCAACTGGGATGAACCTGTTTTAGCGTATAAGGGAAGATATTCTTTCCTTTTCAAAACAGAGGAGGAGGTATTATTATCGGGTTTGTTTTGTTAGTTCATATGGCAGTTACGAATGTAAATGGAAAGAAGACCTTCTCTAAAGATTTTATTACATCAAGAAGAAAGTATAGGGAAGAATCGAACAACCCAGATGTGAACGGGGAAAAGAAAAAAAAGAAATAAATTCCGATACTTTTTGTGGAAGAAAAGAGAAGAGATTTTCGGGATTTAGCGGCTCTACTATCTACAAAAAGGTTGGGACGAGTCTTAGGAAAAAAGAAAAAAGACCTGGGATGTAGCGAGAAGAGCTGAGACATAGAAGAAAGAAGAATTGCAGAGACGCAGCAGCAGCAAGTGAAGAAGAAGAAGCTGAAGAACATAAGACTCACAGAGTCTGTCGCAGATTAAACAGCAGAAAATACATATCGCTTATTCACTGTCATGCGATAGACCTTTAGCCACTGTTTCCATTCTTTCTGCAACTTTTTCCTCTGTAACAATGACAACTGTAACAATTATATCTGCTACAAATTCGCTGCTTCATACTTTTTCTCCCTTGTAAACCACTTTTGAGCAATGAAACAATATTTTGATCGTGCTTCCACTATGATGAGTCGCGCAACCAAGGCAAAGGAGGAAACTATTCACTCATGTTTGATTGGTAAATTCTTTTTACAATTTCTTTAAATATTTATTTTATTTAATTCACTAGGATCAACATAATTAAAGATAAAATTGGTTTTCTTGATTAGTTGTGAATCAATTCGATGTGTTATGCTTAGAATCAATTCTTTGATAATTCATGCTTAGGGATTACAATTTAATATTTGGACACCTTATAGATTAAAAGTGAATTAATGAGAAAAAGAGCTTAATAATAATTTCAGAAATATCTTTGTAAACCAATCAACTATAAAGAATAGTGGAATCCAGAGCCTTGGTCTATTTTAATATCTTGAAATCAAATTTTGAATTAAGTTTTCTTCTTATCTAGTTTAATTTAAGTATAAAAAAAATCCTTCACAAGTTCGAGAATCGAATCCTATTACCACCACTTTCACTACAACTAAAATTCACATCAAGCAGGATGGCCAGGGTGAACTTCAAACTGTTGGTGAGTCAGACTCTACTCCGAAGGTAAGCCATCAAGAACCTTCTTCTTCTTCTAAAGGCGATATTCTTGGTACCTTGCATGCTTAGACTGGCGGTCCTTCTCAAAAAATTTCTTCTCCACACGACTGGTCCCAGTTTTAGTTTCCTTTCTAGAACGTCTTCTTTGGATTAGTTTTTGAGTGCTCCCAAGCTTTGGGGGCATGCATTTCAATTGTTTCTTCTTCTCTGTGTTAGAAATTCAAAACTAGAGCAGATGTATATATAACATGCTTTTTTCTTTTGTTTGTTCGTTGTTAAGGGTTTTATATCAAATATGTCTTAATTTTTATGCAAGTATGTCTTGTGGTTTTTAAGGTATCTAACTGAGGAGGTGGGAAGCACATAAATTTTAACATTCCCATACTTGCCTCTGCTTTTCACCTTCGAAGGAGGGTTACTGCCTTAAATGCCATACTTAATTTAATCAAAGGGATACATAGCATAGCTAGTGTGAGTATTCATATGAACGCGAAAATCAAAATCGAGGTTTATGCTTGATAATGTTAATATAATCGATACGTTAAGGTTATAGTATGCGAATGTGGTGATGCGAGGCTATACTAGCATATTTAACTAGATGATTAACAGGAGTGGTTCTTAATTAAAACTTATACTTAGCTTGATGAGGATGATGTTCCCGTAGCATCCCTTTGTGCCTCAGCGTGATTTTCTTGCTGTCTCAGTTTCTTTCACGTTCCTTTGCCTTAGTGTGATATTTGCATGATCTTTGTAGCTCTTACTTGCCTCCTAAGTAAGGTCTTATTGCCTTCCACCACATAGAGAACTTAAATGACTTATGGTCGCCTTGGGTAGGGTCTTCCATCTATTGGGCGACGAAATCTCAGTTTCATATGCTCTTGCGAGTCATTGGCCATCGATCTCGCTTTAACTATGTTAGTATTTTTACCTCTTCATGTCATTTATACGACAATATGTCAGGTCTAAGATACTCCTATGAGTACAAGTCCCAACACAATGGCGTCTTGACACTCAGCTCCCTAATGGAGGGTGCCGTCCATTTATATTCCCCCTGAATTGCCCTTTCAAGAAGTTTACCTCTAACCATTTCAACAACCATTGTTGTCGTGACCTCATACCCTTCGTCTATATGGCTTGTGGTATGAAATCACACCCTAAGTGAGGTTTCTTTGGACCAAGTGTATCCAAGCCAGGAACTCTTTCTACTCCACTGGTCATGTTTCTACACCCCTTGCCGGAGAACTTATTCGCTGAGTGGTTCGTTCTAAGTGGCCTCCGACGGATAGGCTTTTGTTTTCCCCCAATATAAACTCAAGGATTTTCCCAACATGACGCGCGTTAGGGTTTATTGACGCCTCTGACATGATCGTGCTAAAATGTCGTCGCACAACCGCGCGAACTAAGTTGATACGCCAAAATTGGGTACCCAGCCTCCCTAGTTAGAGGTTTTAAATAGTGACTTGCTGCCCCCTATTGAGGTCTTACGAGATGAGTTATGTGAGCTTTTATTCTTCTTTGGATTGCTCGTGTGTAGAAAGAACTTTACCTAATATTAATGTTTCTTTGGTTGGTACTTAGCTTGCTTTCTTTGTTACATCGTCGTATGTGTTGTTTTTTCTGGCATAATTTTCGCACGATAACAAGGACGCAATGGATGATCTTTTTCCTTTCTTCGCCTTCTACTTTCAAGATTATGTAAATACTTGACCTTTGGCATGGCCGTTTTTGTTATTACGCTTGTAGATTCGTTTCGGTGCTTCATGGTGTGATTCTTCAACCCTCCTAAGTGTAGGTGGGGGTTGAGGTGCCTCATGTGCACATGGATTTTTCCTTGCTGCTGTTTGAATATAATTCTCTTGTTGAGCCATCCTTGCCCATTGTTCGTTCTGATATAGTGCTTTTTTGCTCATTTATTTTCCTTTTTGCCCGAATTGATACACTTCGTCCCACAGTTGTTCGTCTGTTTTCTTCGCTCTCTCCTCTCTTTCAATGTCTCTTTCTCTACAGGATCTCTTATAACTTTCTCCATATTCTATCCCCAGTTCATATTCTCGCACTTTTATTTTCAGGTTCTGTTTTTTCTATCATCAATCGTCCATGCTCCTGAGCCAGATTGACTAGTTCTTCTATCAGCATTCCTTATTTTTCTTTCCATCGTGCGAACCTTTCTTCGTAATCACGTTTAGTGGTGATAACCTCTTCATTTTGACTTTGGAGGTAGGATCGTTTCTCCGTCCTTTTATCATTCGCGTAAGAATCTAGCATTGGTCTCTCCGTATCATATGGCTTAATCCATTCTGTCAAATACTGCAGGTTTTCTGTGATAGCAGCCAGTTCCTTCCCACTTCCACTGTTAAGGTTGCCTCTTTGCATCATTGGAACCTTCGAGAAGAGAAGAGATTTGAAATAAGATTTTTGAACCAAGATAAGAATATGTAGTATTTTGAAAGGTGAACAAGCTCGAGAGAATCTTCTGAGAAAAAGGAGGAGATGGTGTTGTGTCTATCACGGTTTTATGATGGAGAGGAAGTGAAAGTAACTTTATTGGAGGTTTGCAAAGCTACAACAATATTTTGTCAACATTTCATGGTGGGACAGAGAATGAAAGTCATGTAGATCTTTGGGGCAATGATGAGTTCAGACAAAAAACATGGGAGTTCTCGTGATGGATATAAAAATGGTGGTAATGAAAATAACAAACGATCTTTCAGAGATGACGACCTCTAGCCGATAACTAGCAAGTGAGGATAAATCCTCCCTGTTTCTAGCGCCAAAATGTAGTTGCGTAAAATCACACAACTACACCTATTTATAATGATAATAACACAAAGCTTAAGTCATCAGGATCAACTCAAACATTTATTATATTATTCACTATTTTGACACTAGAGTGATCTTCACAAACACTTTGTATTGGACATATCGATCTTCTTACAATGATTTCACTATGAACTTAAATACAGCAATGGAGGAATGTAAGAGGAATATTAAATTCTAAGAGATGATCTCACTGTTCTCTAAGTGGTTTCTTGGTGCTTCTCTCTTTTTCGATCCTCTCTATCTCTATATCATTTTTGAACCCTTATATAAGAAAATATGGCTAGTAGAAGACAACTAAGGATTACATGTTAGATCTTTGTTGGATGATTTGATTTCAGTTTGTCTTATTCTCTAAGCTTTGGGAAGATGTCGCTGTCCTTCGCGCTACTAGCCGCGTGTTTCGTGCTACTTCTTTTGGACTATCTTCGTTTCGTGTTTGTAGTGT
Source organism: Papaver atlanticum (assembly GCA_023531105.1). Lineage (NCBI taxonomy): Eukaryota > Viridiplantae > Streptophyta > Magnoliopsida > Ranunculales > Papaveraceae > Papaver > Papaver atlanticum. Next base: position 755,929 of record JAJJMB010004080.1, on the reverse strand, counting down.
AATTGTTTCTTCACACTCTTTCTTTGTCATCGCGCTTCTGTTCTTATCCTTGATCTTTGATTATAGTTGTGGCTTCGTGTTTAGGGTTGTCCTATCTGGGGCGAAGTTGAATTATGCCTTGTGCGATATTTCGCCCCTACATCTTTAACAAAGCTTGCCTTTGAGGAAGCAAAGGAAATCGATGGAGTTTTTATAGCGTTCTTCAATTCAGGTGAACTCAAAACTCACTTTTATGATTGTTAGCTTACATAGTAGGGTATTTTGTTGGGAAGAAACTTCAATTTCCCTTTGTGAAAGAATCTTTAATTTATCAGTGGAAATTGAAAGGAGATTTCTCTATGACTGTTCATGGAGAACAAGCTTTTTTGTTCAAATTTGGTCAAGAAGAAGACAGAACTAAAGTGTTAGAATTGAGTTCTGTTTTCATAACTAAGAAACTCTTTCTGATTCGTCCGGATCCATTACTTTAGAGCAAAACATTGATGTTATTACCTCAGTTCCGATTTGGATGAATCTCAGGAAGGCTCCTCTTTATCTTTGGAATAAATTAGGGTTATCTAGGATTGCAAGTATTGTTGGCACCCCAATCATGACTGATACTCCAACAACGTTGAAGACTAGGATGTCATATGCCAGAGTTTTGGTTGAGGTAGCAGATGATTGTGAATTCCCATAAGGTTTACCCATTCAAGTGGATAATGTAAAACTGGTAGTGAAGGCAGAGTACCCATGGAGGCCTATTGCTTGTTCTCAATACAAGACTTTTTGGCATTCTGATGTCAAATGCAACTTAATTACTAAGCCTAAGGAAAGCTCCTTGCCTATTATTTCAACTCTGGTTAATCCTGAAGTTGTAGTCGATCAAAGCAATGCAGAATTGGTTGTTAACACAAGGGATAATGCTGAGGTCGAGCAAATTCCCCTGGTGGTTGAAACTCAGGCTTCAAATAAGGAAAGAGATCAAACGGATAAGATGGAGAGGAGGTTATCTATTCCTTCTGGTGAAAATTGGCAAAGCCCAAAGAAGAACAAAACTGGAAAACAAGAGAGGCAGTGGAGGCTACAAAAGTTTTGAATGCTTAAGTGATGAAGATAGTGTGATGTGAAAGAGCAAGGAGCATCTTCTTTCCGATACTCCGGGTAAACCTAGTACATAAAGAAATAAAGAAGGAGAGAGAAGCACCCTAATTTTGATACCATAAAGAGAAAGGGTACAATCATAAATTCAGTTAGTTTGTGGTATATTTTTAGAATAATTTAGCCAAGATGCCCCATCTTTGATAACATGGAAAGAACTTGCTCACATGCTAGCCTCAGCTTCACAGGGAGTGCTCTAGCCTTTTTTACAACGTGAGCATCAAGCCTTGCCACAGCCAGAAACACGCTACATTTCACGCAAGTCTCGAATATCTCTCAAACATCACAAGTCCACGATTTGGAAAAAAGTCTTGCATATTATTAAACTAAAATAAGTAAAAATATGGAAAATGGTAATGAAATGTGGGGAGAAAACTATTGTACCGATAGTACTCATTTTCGATACATTTTAATACCTCAAAATGTGGGGTTAGAGATTTCAAGATATCTTAGTTAGTTGATTAAAAAAATTGTTTGGAAATATTGAAATTTAAATTTCTCACCAACGGTTGATTTTGAAATTTTTGACGATATAAAGTTTTAAGATTGTGTGCCTTATAGGAATGCACTTGTACGTTTTGGATTTTGTGTTGTTCATCATCAAATGGAGAAAATTCGGAGATCAATGTTATTAGTGGAAGAATTAAAACAACCATCATTCTCACAACTTGATTTATTGGGATAAAGTTTGTTAACCTAAAAGACTTGGTGGTTTACGTATCAACAAGTCCTACATTTATAACTCATCTTTTCTTTCAAAATTGGCTTGCAATTTACTATACAATTAGCTAACTGGGAAAAGGTGTTTAAAAGTAAATGTTTTCCTCATAATAATTTGCATTTTTTTCCACCACCAAAGAATCTCGATTCCAGTTGGTTATGGAACGGTAATTACCTTGGTTTCAATATTATTTTCAAGTATGTTGAATGGAATGTGGGTAATGGTACAGTATAAATATCTGTGCCAATAATTGAATATATTTTACGCAATCACTTATTCAATATTGGGATGAACTACATATTAGGGATTATTATCCGGAAATAATAGGCACCCCACAGGTTATCCTGACAGGGAGAGTGGGTGGGTCCAATCCTAAACCCACCCCCTATAAAGCCGTTGGATCACTCTCTAACCCCACTCATTCTCCTTGTCCGGACAACTCGTGGGATGTCTATCATTCTCCGATAATTATTGGGTTTTCCGATCTATTTACTCTCACACTGCACATGGGAATATTTAATTTCTCTTACAACTTTAATCTAGCGAGATCAAGTGAATTCAAGTTTTATTATAATCACTTAATTAGATTAACAAGATATTTTAGTATGGCCTTATAATACCGGTGCAGATGTCTTTACAATTGCCTCAACTTACAAGGTCTTTTCGTGGAAAAAAAGTGATATATTGATGCTTCTATTGGTTTGATTCCTTAATTTTGGTTATAATTCTGAAAAATGAAATTGTCTTCATATAAAAGTTTCTTTTTTTTGGTGGAAAGGCATTCATAATGCTCTTCCAGTAGATAGACCTTTTAAACAAATGGATGGCTCTGATCAACATTGTGTCCTCTCAAGCAATCTGAAAAATTTTCTTTCCTCATATGTATACTTCATAGATGAAACATTATTCAATTTTCTCATGGTCTCGAACGACGGAGTTAAAGGATTCTTATATTGGTATTTATTGGGCCTGTCGCTTTATTTACCTATAGTTTACATTATGCAATTCATTTGGAAACATAGATATGGAATTGTGTTTAGTAACATTTTACAGACCCTTAACAATGTCAGCACCGGTGCAGATGTCACTGTGGTACAGCGGTAAAGTCGTTGGGTGATGATAACGGCGATCTTAGTTCGAAACTCATTAGCATCGGGGTGGGAGATTTTTCTCTTTGTTTTCCTAGCTACCTGGGCTTGTAGGTAGTAGACCTCTGTGAGGGTAAAATACCCGATCGCCATGTGTCAACATCTCAAGGGATGGTTTCATGATAAGGTGATGATATAGAAGTATCGAATCATACTCCAAAAAAGGTGATTTCGTCTGATTCGAGACGCCTGCTCCAACACTATATGGATGACGCGTGTGAGGAGTGGTCTAATTAACTCAGATGGTCAAGTCTAAAAAGAATGAATGCATTTAATGAAGGATCAGAAGAGACGTGGACGAATCTACATCATATCAGAAGGCTCGGGCGATCTATACTATGACTCTAAGATGGTGCAATACGAGATCCCCCTAGGAGGAGTAGCACAATGATATATGAAGCGAGATAACTCAAAAGGAGAAACGAGCAGAGCATTACGAGGGATAGTATAGAGCTCGTTAGAAGTAATGAGAAGATGTACGATAGCTCAATCAACTTGGGGAGATCAGGCCACACCTTCATGAGTCTAGTTCGTCTATAAATACCAGTCCATGTGGAAGGAAATGGACATGTAAGGTTAGATGGTCTTTCTACAGAGAATTCCAGAGAGAGACTTAGAGAAAGAGAGAGTGAGAAATCTAAGTGATATTTGTAACTCTTTCAAGGGTAAGACCTTAATCAATAAAGAAAACATCTTCTTTCCGGTGGACTTAGGTCTTCATGGACGAACCACGTTATATTCTTGTGTCAATCTTTACTTTTCATGTTCTTTACATCTTGTTTATCTTTGAATTTTGAATGTTAGTACTTTTATAGACTTTAGATCTACTTGGGTGTAGCCATCAGAAAAGATGCAGTTAAATTTTGGCGCTAGAAACAGGGAGGTATGAAGATTTAATCTACTTCCCTAACAACAGCTTTATAGTTTTTTCATAATCTCTCTAAGGGAAATGGTTTTCACACCACTGTGTAGTATTCTGTAAAATTCACGAGTAGATCTCGGACACAGCACGATCCATACGATAAGTGAAGTCCTGAAGACCCTCAGAATCATCAGATCTACATTTTTTTCATTGATTTTCTTTAATATTTTTGTTCTTTTAAGATTTCTTGTATCTTCCTCTAGATGCTCAGGAGAGTTAAAGATCGGAGTGAAGATGAAACTTTAAACACTTTAAAACAGCAGTCAAACGATCTCCTCCGTGATAGGGATGGGAAGAAGTTTAAGTCAGTAAACTTCATAAGGGAAAATATGATCTTATGAAAGTTGAAAAGATGAGTTATTCATGATGTTTTTCATCTTTTAAGAAACTCAAGACAATCCACAATATTCTTCTTAGAAATCTAACTTTAAGTCAAGGGGAAAGGTTCATGAGTACATAATCATTCATCAAACTCAAAGTTTGTTCAAAATCAAAAGTTTAAAGATGTTGAGAAATGTTTCCTAAATTGGGAAAACGTGTTCAATCGTCATAACTTGGCTTTTTCCCAGTAAAGGTATGACGTGTAGAAGGAGGTAGTTTTCTCGAAAAAAGAGACAAACAAAACACCTTTTTTCCATCACTAAAACTTTATGCAAGTGGGGAATGTTTTGACATCTTCACATGTCTCCAAAATTTACTGAAAAGTCTTCCTGTACTAAACTGTCCAGTTTAAACTATGACTTAGTAATTGCAGATGACCTGCAAATTTAGGGTCCCACTTTTCTGAAATAAAGAAAAATTAAGTATTATTGCATATATTACAGGTAAGGCGATGGTGACGAGACGATCCGCTCGCACGAGCCAAGGTGAAACCGGTGGAGCCCAACTTGGAGGACTAGACGAGATGGAGCTATGAGAAATTATGCACAATGGTGTACTCCCAGGAGAGGGACAGACCTATAACCAATATCTGGGAGGGTTACCAGAAAACTATAGCTCTGACGAAGAGGGAAATCCCTTCGAAGGACAGGGCGATATTCATCTAACTCAACCAGGAGGGTTGAATCGATTGCCAAGGAAAACGATAAACAACGAGGAAAAGAAGGATGGCACTTCTGACCTCGGAGACACCACTAAAACTCTAGTAGTTATTCTGAAAGCGCAGGAGGAAAGGATGAAAAAGCTAGAACGACATAACAGGAGGCTCGAAAGGAGAAACCATAGGCTAAAACGCAAAGCAAAGAAAAAAGTGCCACTCACTATCATGGAGGAGACCCCCGAAAAGGAGAATCCTTTTAAGAACTTTCAATATGATGAGCGAGTTCATATCCCTAACCCCTCAAATAAGGAGACAGAGGATCGCTTTCCTAAGGGGAGTCAAGGAGTCCCAAACGAGGAGGAGAGTCCGTCCGAAAGATCGTCCGATATCGATCCCAAGCATAAACGAGAAAAGAAGAAAGAAGACGAAACTAAAACCAACTGCGTGGCCGAGAACCACGCAGTCATAAACACCAAACGAGGGGAGACTTCAAAGTCAACTCGCTCTAAGATTGTATCGTATGTCGAACAATCAGAAGAGGACTCAAGAGGATAAAGATATCTCCGCCCAGAAGTTTCCTTCTCGCCCGAAAAAGTGCAACGACGAAGGAAGAAGGCCGAAACAAGGCACAGTGACGATCAATCACAAGCCCGACTCAGTCAACTCGAAGCGATGTGCAAAGAGGCTATGGGTAGACAAGGAGGCCAAAAGCTGGCAAAAGTAATGTAAGAGGCCGGACAATCTCCCCTATCAGAGAGTCTATTGGCTCAACCGTTCCCAAGGAAATGTTCACTCCCAGCATTTGCAACTCCCTTTAGCGGGACGGGGGATACGATCGAGCAACTCTGGTCTTATCGCAAAACATTAACACAATGGAGCCATTACGAAGTTGTGATGTGTAAGTTTTTTCTAGGGAGCCTAAAAGATGAGGCCCTAATGTGGTTCCATAATTTTCCAAAAGGGTCGGTTAGGTCATTCGACCACTTATCCGAGCTGTTTTTAGATGCATACATGCATAACAGCTGAGTCAAACCAGAGATCGACAGGCTATTCCAATTAGCTCGAGGATCAAACGAGTCGCTCCGTTCTCTTGTAACTCGCTGGAGAAAATTGTTTGCGGAGATCGGAAGAGTCCCGAAGGCCTATGCGATCTTGGGCTTCAAAAATAGTCTCAGGAAGACAGATCCCATATTCGTCCGCATGTACGAAACTATGCCCCCGTGCCTAGGAAAATTGAGAGAGATTCAAGAGGACTACATAGCACTTGAAGAACTCCAAGATGGGACCTATGATAAGTTAGTCAGAGGAAACAGTAGAGGGGCAAATATGGTAGAGCCACAGAACCCTCAGTCACAAGTCCGAGGAGCAGGACGACCCAACAATGGATCCATATAGTTCGATAAACATCGAAGTAGAGGATGGAAAGGGCGAGACCAAGCCCAACAAAAGAAGGGAAAATTTTTAGACCCAATCTACACAAAGCTAAACACTCCTATATCGGAGATCTTCAAGAAGATAGACGAAAAATATAAGATCACTTACCCATGGAACAGAGGGCACCAGCCCGAGCAAGCTAAGAACATGACAGATTTCTGCGAATTTCACCAGCTCTATTGCCACACGACAGACTCGTGTAGAGAACTGAAGAAAATGGTGCAAGACATGATTGATAACGGTAAACTCCGGGAGTATATCTCGCAACCAGCGATTCAACCAGTGGCAGGACCACTCGTACATTGCGTGGAAATTCCTCGCGAAGCATAATATTTGGGATGCAACACGATATCGTACTAGGTTATCGTTGCTCCCACACCCAAAGGAAATATCATAGGATGAATTCACAAGAGAAACTTTGAAGGTGACGAAGTTTTTAGTGTTGCAAAGGAACCTCCTATGGAGGATTTGATGAAACAACCTACCAGCTTTTCAGCCTCTAAAGCACCTGATGGAAGACGGAACCACAATGATCCACTAGTGGTCACGATGGCTATCACACTCCCCAATCCCGAGGGCGAGGAAGAAAATCCAAGGGCACTACCATGGGTAATGCCTAAGATATTAATTGACGGAGGAAGTTCTGTCGAAATCCTATTTTACGAAACATTCAAACAAATGGGTCTAAGAGACGAATGCCTAATACCATCTACATATAACATATTTGGCTTCAATGGCTCATCAACCTGCCCAAGGGGCGAGGTAACTCTAAAAATCCGTGTAGGAAAAATCCTCACCTTGACCACATTCTGTGTAGTGGACGTACTTTCACCATACACAGCAATTGTCGGGCGATCCTGGGTGTAATACCCGACATTTTTATTTACCGTTTCGGTCCGGATTATACCCTCCTTATTTATACCCGCCTTAGTTTGTTATTTAGGTTGGTTCATTTACCTTAATCTAGCTGGGTTGTTTGGACTAGAAAAGCTACAAACCAGGGTGGAAATAGAGTCACCTAATTTATTTTAATAAGTAAATAAATGAATATGAAATGAAAAGACAATTAAAAGGAAATATAAATATTAGATAATATTAGTATTATTAAGGTTTTTATAACAAAAAGTTTAGAAAAGGAATTATACAAGTTAGAGAACAAAAGGCTAGGGAGAAGAACAAAGATATGGAGTTAGAGAATTTTTAGAGAAGAAGGATAAATAAAATTAGAAGGAGTTTGTAGAAATTGAGAGGTAGAACGTTAAATCCCCTTTCTCCTTGTGTTTTTGTTAATACTTGATTTTAATTTTGTTTAATCTTGTATCATTAGGTTTCTGAAATTTATCTGTATAGTTTTATGCACCCGATTGATGATCAGCCTTTTACTATTGATAGATAACTTGATTAGGTATCTATGGTTAAAATTTGAGGTTAATCCACCGTAAATTCACCGTTGAATATTTATTTTAGTTTGGGTGATGTTTCTGAAATTTCTGGACAGATTAGCTTAGCTGTTATTTTGGTGTTCTTAGGCAGTCTTAATGATGTTGAAATGATTGGAGGTCTTAACAAAAGTTGTAGATAAACATCTTATCTTTCATTTTGATTTTGAATTGATAAATTTTAGATTAATATGAATTTAATGTGAATATGTTTCTAAAATGTGCGTGTAAAGTTTGAAGATGATCAGATAAAATTATTACCATGGAACATATAATGTATTATGGCTGCAGTTAACTTGTTTGCATAAATGCTTGAAAGATATTCATGTTGTTAATCCATGGTTGCTTGTGTTGATTTTTAAAATGATTTATAAAAGGAAATGAGTTTATGTTTTACCGTTATATGGAACATGTTTCATGCTAACGGCAGGTAATGATCCCCAAGAGTTAAATGGGTAATGATCCCCATGGGAACTTATGATTCCCGACCATCGATGGCGGCTATCCTTGCCGGTAAACGATAGGTGGATGTACGAACCAAGTTTTTTGTACCGTGAATGAAACGGGTAATAATCCCCGAGAGCAGATGGGTATGATCCCCATAGGAACTTTTGTTCCTGACCATCGATGGAGGTTGTCCGTGCCGAGTAACGATAGGTGGGTGTACGAACCAAGGTTTTCATACCGTGAACTCATGGTTTCTCTGTGACTATATTAATACGTGAATAGATGTGTTGAATCATTGATTAATGACTTGCTGACAATTATTTGGTATTGTAAACTCATGGTTACTTGTTGTGATGACAACATTAATTTGTGAATCATGTGTTGAAATCTAGATTATATGATTTGTTGGAAGACAAAATTGGTGTTATGAATTCATGTGCAAAATCTAATTCAATGAATTGTTGAACTTAAGTGTGAACTTATATGGATGAATTGTGAATTGAAGTGTTAAATCCCAAATGAATGATTAGTTGACAATAATAATGGTAATTTAGATACATGGTTTCTCTGTGACTATATTAATACGTGAATAGATGTGTTGAATCACTGATGAATAACTTGTTGACAATTATTTTGGTAATGTAAACTCATGGTTTGTTGGTGACAAAATTAATTTGTGAATCGTGTTTTGAAATTTAGATTAAATGATTTGTTGGAAACATAACTGGTGTTAGGAACTCATGTGTGAAATCTATTTGAATGAATTGTTTGAAATATTATTCGTATTATGAACGCATGTGTTGAAATTCTAATGGATGAATTGTAGAAAAGGTAAATATTATGATGTCGTGAACGCATGTTTTAAAATCTTAATGAGATGATTTGCTAAAATGCTATTGGTATTGTGAATTCACGATTGTACAAGTGAATTGGATGATTTGGAAAAAATAATACTTGTCTGGTAATCTTGTTGGTTGAAAATATATACCATTGATTGCTCAAAACCATGTAGTATACGCATTTACTATGTCACTAGACTCATTGATATTGTTATGCATGTTTTGAGAATGGGGGTGGATTCTATTGAGATGTCATCTCACCCAAATTGACATCCTTACCGATTTATCAGAGTGGCGCAGTGAAAGCTAGGAATGAGTAGCTTAGTGATTGCATTTTTTTCTTAAAATTGTTTGAAATGTAAATTTGAACTAAAATGTTTTAAAAGATTTCTAGTAAATTCAAATTCATAACTTAATGTTTCATATGTGTAAAATCTTGTTAGAAAGGCTAAGTTATGGTTGTGTAAGAACTTAAATAAATTTAAGTAAGAGAAATATATGCATAAGTCTTTTTCCGACCCGTAACGCTTCCGAGTGCAGGTCTCCATATGGGTTTGACCCTGATTCGGAACTCGGGGTATTACACTGGGTCCATAGGATCAAAGAAGTCGCGTCAACTTATCACCAGAGACTAAGGTTTCCAACTCCCGATGGCATCACAGAGATCCTCGGAGACTCAGGCGAAGCAAAGTACTGCTATAATATGGATGTAAAAAATTGCGAGAATAGAGTAAACTCCCCCAAAGGCGAAGAAGAAAAGAGCTAAAAATACCAGAAACCAAGAAGAAATCGATGCTTACATAGCAGAAACAAATGAAACCAGGCGCTCGGACAAGGTGCCAGCCTCAGACAATGTACCAACCTTGGACCCATCCATGGAGCCCTTGTAGCAATTACAGAATCTCTCCAATATCGGAAAGTTGGGTCAAATTTCTCGACCGCGGAACCCACAAAGGAAGTGAATATCAGAATACCCGAAAACCCGGGTATGATTAAGATCGGAACTCTCCTTGACAAAGAGGAAGAAGAAAAATTCATGCGAGTATTGAAAGAATATTCTGATGTCTTTGCAAGGCGCATGGAGGAACGATTGATAAACTTGAAAACGAGGAACGATTTGTTAGGAACGCTTTTCCTTGGTGGACGTATGAAAAACGAGTAAGTATCTCTGTAACTCCTGCTCAAATAAAAATTAGTTAGTACTAACTTGTTACTCATTCGTAATTTTAGAGAAACCTTGCTGATCGCCGGTATGTGAACCTCTACGGGAAACCAGTTGAACATGAAGGATGTTACAAAATCCAGAGGGACAATTTCTATGGTCACTGGAAGTTATGATCCTTTTTAATACTTTTAAGTGATTGTAAGAGTATGGATTTAGGTGCTTTTAACGTGTTTGTAACGTTAAGGTCTTTTGAACTTTATGTATTGGTTGTAATCGGAAGCATATTAAATAAAAAAGTCTTCCGGTTATGGTGTTGTTTGGGTTCGAAACCCTTGGAGGATTTTATTTTTCTCGAGAAAATGAATAGTCCCCCCAGTTATGCTTAGGGTGTCCTCATACTGAATATCTCGATGTGGACACATCGTGCGATAAAACACTCTTCCCTAGCATGGCGTAACCGTAGGTGGGAAAACGTAAAGCGCAGTGTGGCTCATTCTTTTTTTTAATAGGGTATAATGTTTTAACAAAAGCTAATGACTCTAGGGTATAATGTTTTTATAAAACCTAACAATGAGGCACCAACAACAAAAAAATACGCTAAAATAATATCCACTAAACCCCATGATGGCAATATCCACAACTCAAAACTGTGCAGGAAATATCTACAATTTTAAGGTAATTATGGTCCTCCGGTTCCAAAATATAAGTTGATATCTCACTCCATTTTTGAGCTTCCAATTTTTGTAGATCCGGGCTCTATGTCTTTCTGTTGCTTAAGCTTTCTGGGAAGCAAATCCAAACATTATTTAATAGGGAAAAATATGCTTGGAAAATTAATAGTAAATCCAGGAAAGTTAAGAGAATGTGCAGCACATGATATCTTAAAATATGGTAGGAATCCATAACCAGTCATGTCGGGCAAGACACCAACCTTAATTTTTCCGCAACATAGTTATCTTCCCAAGACAAAGCGATTGTTCTATTAGCTTACTCTTGACAGAAAACTTCGGGTTGTTTTGTTAGTACATGGTCTCGGATATTCCCATGACCCGGTAGACTTTCAAGGAAACTGCGGATAGTTCATTTTTTGCCTGTTTATAAAAACCATATATATGATAACCTAGGATATATATGATATTTTGCTAAACACATAACAAAATTAAGACTTACTTAATGTGTTATCCCCATGTCTCGAAGGATCCCATGATTTCGGCAACACTGTTGTGTTGGGCTAGAATACGTTTACAACAAGGAAGGGAAAAGTTAATTACAAAGACTGTAGATGGAAAAGATAAAAAGATGAAGAGATCGGTAACAAACAAACTTACTGGATTAATAACTGTTTTGAATGGGGAATCGTCCACCATAAGAGTGTTGGAAGTATGATCGTACTTTTCTGAAAAACGGTTTTTTACTTGTGATGTTAACTTTATAAACCATGTCTTGGTATCTTCAACAGGAATAATCAATCCGGTGCTGGTACAATCATATTGGTTCTACCCAAAGAAGAGGAAAAAGAGCAGTATTTTAGGTTTGCTAGATTGGTTGGTTCTTACGTCTAGTTTGTGCTACCTGACTCTTAAAAGAAATACAAATAAAGCGAGTAAGGACATTTATTTAAAAAGTCTATATAATACCCATGTCTCGATATGATGTCTATCCAAATCATTCGAGAGTATCATTTCCATTGCAGTCGTAGTATTTCTACTGCAGAGATTGGAAAAAAATAGAAGAAAAACAATTGAGTATTCAAATTCTCCAAATGGGAAATATGATTATCATTAACTGGAAGTGTACTTGTTCATTGAAGACAAAAACAACACTTTTTCAAGCGACGCAACACATAAGTGCACAAACTCATGACAGTAAGTCCTCAAGATTTGATTTTTCTTAAAACTAAAATAATCAAGGACCCCATTCAGGTCTAAAATCAAAAGAATCCGTTTCTTGTGAAGTGCTGCATTCAAAAATCTCTCTGGGTGATTCATGCCCCTCAACTCAGAAGATAGGGTTCGTTTTTCCTGTGTCACCACTGAAGAAGCTTCTACTTGTATATTGTTCCTCTATCTGCTGGTAGCCAGTGCCAACTCAACGATCTTCGCGGTCGATGGTATACTTTATTCATCCTGAAATCTCAACACATGATGCATATGAATCAAGTTTGTTATCATAAATTTTTACTTAAACATTTTTCAATCTAAGGATATTCATTGTTTGCGCGTAATATCCACAGTATCATTGTTGTGCAGATAATACGCACAAAATAAGTTTAAATACAAAAATTCTGTGCATAACATATCTACACAAAATAAATGTCTGCGAAAAGAATAGCTTGTCAACATCATCACAAAGAACTATTTTTTTATACCAAAATCTTTGTCAACAAAGCATACCTAGCTTAAACATATGGTTTCACATTAACAAAAATGTAATCAATTAAATGTCTCAAACAAAATATGTATGTTTTGTAAGCTCTCATTTTATGTATATGAAAATCCTAAAAATGTATCAATTAACCATACTGTAATTCATAAATAGTTTTTACCTCTTGAAGATTTTTTATTGTCTTGGCTGACTCCCTTGTATCTTTATCCAAGGATGTTTTACTTTTTTCATCATTGGAAGTGATGCCTTTGAACAATCCTTTCTGAAACATTAATAATGAATCAAGTTAATGCAACAATGTTCATCATAAATTTTGACATAATCTTTATCTTTATCCATCGAAGGACATTTTCATTCTGTTCACGCAATATCCACAATATCATTGTTGTTTAGAAATTACCTCTTCAAGTTTTTGAATAATTTCGGCTAACTTCACGGCAATATTTTTGTCCTTTGCCTTCTTATTCTTATTCTCTTCTAAAATAGCTTCATTTGCTTCTGAATCCTTTTTCATAACATCGTCTTTTTGTACATTTGACTCAGAGGCTTTCCTCTTTTTATTAGTCCTCTTGAAAAACAGAAATGGTTTCATATCACCAAGTTTTGCTTATAGAACAGTAACATTTAGATCTTCATCAGCAGGCTTTGGTTCAGAAGCAGAACTGGTTGTTTCTGGAGTTGTATGATTTTCCTCTTGAGATTCATCAACAATCTTTGGTTAAAGAGTAATAGAAGCACTAGAAGTTGTCTCTATAAAAATAGGAGTTGGCTCTGGATTAATAGCCGCTGCCGAGGTCTCCAATCTTGGTGTTTGCTGCTTAATTTTTTTTGAAGATAATTGTTAACTCTTAAAAATAATGTGTAAATATCAATACTACGAAGAAAAAAAGTATACTATGAAGAGAACATGTTTATTCCGTTGAAAAAAAAGTATACTATGAAATGTACCTGTAACCCTATTAAAGTCTTGGAAACTTCCATGTTTTCAACATCAGAAGTGTCATGTTGACTTTTTTCTTCATCAGAAACTAACTCAACCCTCTCATCATTTTTAACCTGTATCGAATTGGAATCATCTTTTGGTGCTTCTTGATGTGACATAGGCACATCTTCTTCTGCATCATCATCCAATTGTACAGAATCATCAAATTCTTATGTGTTGTATTAGGCAGAATGTCTGGGTAAGCTTTGAAGTAGATTTTGTTCAACATCTCTTGCATTTTAGGCACAAATTCTTCATTATTACAATCCATTTTCTGCATTTGTTCCAAACTTGACTTTATAGTCATCCTTAATTCCTCATATTTGTCTTCTCTGCCTTCTTCCAAGAACATAATTCCACCCTCTTTACTCATATTCAGTACAACTTTTTCATTCTCAGTGTAAGGATCGATAAATTTTTGTTCAAACTGCAATGTTTTATTTATATGTTAGTTGACACTACAAGTACAACATGTACCAATTAAAAAAAAAGTAAAATCAAGTAAATTAACTTGTGCAGATGTTATACGCAACAATATTTTATACACGGATCAACATGAAACCTGGGAGCTTAAACATAGAGACAAATTCAACTTAAACAGGAAGAAAAATTAAGCTTAAACATGAAGAAAAGATTGGCTTACCACATAATCCGACGCATCCATGTATTTGAGTAATGCTTTGCAAATCTATTTCAAATCTCACCTACCTGCTCTTGGTACAAATTTGTCTTTTCGTAATGGTTCTGGCACCACTATTATGGTATGCTCAACAAACCAAATCTGTTTCATATCATAGTAAATACCACTTTTCTAATTCAAAGAATACTTTATAAAATAGGCATACAATGTTTGTTTATAACTCACCGGAAGATAAACAACACATCCAGTAATGTTTTGTGGATTGTTGAAACTTATGTTGATACGTTTGGCCAAATGTGCATGTATCAGGTGCGCCCATGACAAGGTTTTACATTTGTCGAAATTATCCTCTAAACCCAAATACTTCTCCTTTATTGTAATTGCATCTTTTGTTGTAAAAAAGAGAGTGTTGCACATGTACAGACCAATAAGCATCGCCAAGTCTTCATTATCCCTCCTTATAATAGACGGTTCCATTTCATTTGCTTTATTAGCTTTTAATAATCGTAAGATTGCCTTTTGTATCAATTCCTTTGTTGCAGATTTAGCTTCACCAAAATTCCTATGGTACAATTCAGATTCTCTAAAACAACCACCATATATCGCCTTTTTTGTTTCACGTTTTCTCCCTTCAATGCATGGCATTCCAAGATTGAGACCCAGCTCTTGCGGCGTGGACGTGATTATGTATTTTTCACCTTTTTAAACAAATTCAAACTTTATTTCATGTTTTGTCGCTCCTTTGAAGCACCTCAACAATTTAGTGAAGGCTTCATCAGTTTTGGACCAGTGGAATCTACCGCAGTTGTTATCCAAGAACATTTTCACATAAGGGAGATTCCATTTGTTCTTCATTCAACTTCAACTCTTGTTCAATCATTTTACTCACTAAAGCTGGCAAACCACAAAAAGATGCTCTGTACGGCCTATTTCCGGATGATACTACAAAAACAAATGCAAAACATTATACTTTCAACAATCAAAACCATAATTTTTATGCAGGATGTATCCAACTGAAAAACAGGATCATGGTATTGGTATAATTCATTTTTCTACACTAACCAAACCACTCATCAAATATCAAATCCATCATACAGTTCAAATTTTTGTAGGATAAAGTAATAAAAAACTCAAAATTGATTAATGAATACCTTTTTTAGATGGTCCAACAACCAAATCAACTTCTTTATTTTGTTTTCCAGTAGACTTCTTCCTTTTGGGCTTACCGTCATATACTTTTACCAAAAAAAATACAACTTTATTATGTCACTTTGATCACTAATGTAAACGAAAAAATGCAGAGTAGGGAGAAGGAAAGCATCTATGTGCTGAAGTAACGACTAATAAAATACCCTGCATTCAATCCACAAACACCTAATGTGCAAGACATATCCACACTTTTACATTTTTGTAGAAATATTCCTAAAGTTTGGTTTTCCTGATGGAAATCCACAACAAGGGACAACAAAAGCATTTAGTACCTTCTTCTTCTTGTGATTCAGTTTCTTTTCCTTATACGTCCATCAGATTTCTTCTTATTTACTGCTCCTACAAAAACAAATACAAAAGGTAATTCGTGATTTGTGGTATCTACAAAAACAAAAAAAACAAAAAAAAATAATTGGAAGATACAAATTAACAAAACTAGTACCTTTTCTTGAATTTTTTTACTTGATTATCAGTTTGTTTTTCAGCTGAATCACATTCAATTTCTTTGCAACTTCCTACAAAATCAAATTCAATTTTCAATATGTGCAGAATATATCTGCCAAATCAACTTTGTAAAAGTAAAAAAAAGAAATCAACAGAAATTAACTTTCTTTAAATTTTTTACTCGCTTCCCTGTCTCTTTTTCATCTGAATCGCATTTAATTTCTTTTGCATTTTTTCTAGGTTTTTTTTTTCCATTTAAAAATTCTGATTTACTGTTTACTCTCTAATTAATTGTTGATTATCAATTGATGATAAAAAGATGACGACGAAGAAGATGATTTACAAAAGGGAGGAGAGAATGATTTTTTTTTTCTGAGAGTAGTAGTTATGAAACTGTAATAAAGTTAGAGCAGGCGCGTGTAGAAGAAACGGGAACTCATGACTTTTGGGAATTTGCAATTTTTATTTAAAATTAAAAAAAAAAAAAAAAAGGAGGTACTGCTTTTTGGTCCAAGGTTCGATTCTTGTACCTTTCTTTTTCTCAATCTACCTGCAAAACGGTTAGGTATATTCCCAAACAACCTGCACAGGCCGATGCGGGTGAGATAAGGCTTGGACACAAGTCTTTTGCAAAGGAACAAAAATGACTGTCGGTCGGGATTGAACTGGGGCATCCTCAACCGTTCGTTGGTGGTTCGCATCAGCTGTTGGATTAGAAACCCTAGATATGACTATAAGTACCAACAACCGGAGCAGAAACCCTATTATTTTTCTTCTCCTTTCTCGCCGCAGCTCACTCCCTCCTTCTGTCTGCTCACTCTCTCCTTCCATCTGAAGAGTAACAAGAATCTATCGCTTTACTCAAAATCACTTGATCTCATATTGGAAGGTGAGATTGTTGGTTTTTGATTGTTATGTTTTTGAGAATTTTCATTCATTTCTGCTTAGGGTTTTCAGTTTATTGATTTTTTTTCAATTTTTGGTGCAGGTATTGCGTTACTTTGGAGTTTAATCTAATCGATCATTGATTTTGCAAGGTAAAGATATGTTAAGAATTTTTTTTCTTAAATCAGATTTGATATGATTTAACTTAATATGATGATTCCATGGATTGAATTCTGATTCTAAATCACCCTGACCCAACCTTCCATTGTAGATAATAGAAACATTAGGCTTATTTGTAGACTAAATCTCAATTGGTCATTTTGATTGTTATGTTTTTGGGAATATTCATTCATTTCTGGTTAGGGTTTTAAGTTTTGTGAATATTCATTCAATTTATGTTATCTTTTTGTTTGTTTTTTTTATGCCAAATTTGATATGATTTAAATTTGATTTGATGATTACATGGATTGATTTCTGATTCTAATCACCCTGACAAGGTTAATTTGGTTTCAATTGTACATTAGGATTAATTTGTAGACTAAGCCTCAATGGTCGTTTTGATCTTTTTTTTGTTAAACGGCCCATGAATCAGAAAGACATTTCATTTCTCTATGTTTAAGTTGAACTTTTGTTCTGTATGTTAAAGTTCAACTAAATCAGTGTTTTGTTTAACGGGTTATATTAATGTTTGGATTGCAAATGCAAGAAATTGAATAGGTGGGTGTTTGCTCTATCAAGCAAACATGTATCAGGATCTTTCGACGGGGGTGCTCTATTTGGATACTGGACAACTAGGTATAATATTAATAAACTGCCTGCTCTTTTGAGTGTTGATAAGAATTATGCCTTCCCATCTTTTTTTGAACCTGACATGGTTTTTACTTGCATCAGCTGTGATGACGCAATTGTTTTCTATCACCGGGATAACCCTGAATACCCACTTGCCGGATAAGCTGTCACACCTGCACTACTGGAGTTGGAGATTTTTTTGATCAATAACTAGCGTTGGAGTTGAATGAACACAACTTCAAATCCAACATTAAAGGCAACACATCAATTAAAGAGCTAGATTTTATGTCTGATAAAGAGGGGACTGTACAGGAAAGAAATGCTTACTTGGAGCACATGGGGCAAGGTAGCATCTTCACATTTTTTAATTTGGTTTAAAATTAGAAATAATTTTCTTCTAACGTAGTGTAATCCTTACAGGAATATAATGTGTCGAGTAGTCTCACAACGGGTGGGGGAGTTTCATCTCCTAACGGACTAATAAGTCCGGCTAGGATTATTTCGGCGGTTGAATAGAATTAATTTTCTTCAACCGATGAGTAATCCTGGCTGGAAATGCAAGTGCTACAACAATTAATTTGATCAAACCCTTTGCTAAATCTGTGTGGAGAGTTCCTGCACTTCCTGGTATGATCTTTATCCTAATTCAATTATTAGTCACCTTTCTAAAGTAGGTTCTGACCTCCCCTATTTTATGAAGTTGTAAACGTTTAAATCAGTTTATCATAATTTTAATAGCGCATTCCTTCTGCTGTTACTGGCAATGGGGTTACCAAAGTTTTTAATTGTGATGTTACACCATTCCTTCACTCCTTCCTCCATAATTCCATTTACAACTATCCCATAGATCTTAACATCTCTTATCTTTCTTTTAATTATAACAAATGAATGTGCCCTATTAATTTATTTTGTTTTTAAATTTGTGTCGAATATGATCCACTGAGTCGGACCCAGTAAAGTTCGTATTGGAATAGTTCATCTTCTTTACCCGTTTCTCTGCTACTGTTAGAATCCGAATCATCTGCTTGATGTAAAGAATATTTTTTTCCAATAAGTTTAAACTGGAGATCTATTTGATAGGTTGTTTATGAAGTAAATTAGTGATCATCTCTACTACTGTTAGCATCCGAATCATCTACTTGATGTAAAAAGTTTTTTTAATAAGTTTGAACTGAATATCTGTTTGATAGGTTGTTTATGAAGTAAATTAGTGATCAATTTCATGAAATTGTTAACTGAATTTTTTTTTCTTTAACAAACTTTGTGACATACAGATATACAAATTGGCATCATATAGAAGGCCGACTATTGTCTAAGGCCTTTGACAGGAGTGTTTTTTCTTGATTGATATTCGCAAATGTTTTTATTAGCTTTTCAGTTGATTGGTGTGCTCTTATCATGCTAAATAGATCTCCTTGTCCCTCTTTTAAACCAACTAGATATCTTTTATACGTACATATAATTTTGTTGTTATCAAACACGGTTTTGATGAGGCACATTTTTCAAACGCAGAGAGAACCATATGTATACCCACATTAGATGCTTGCAACATACTGCTCGGATTCAAGAGCCTCGAATTTAAGAGACTGAAATTAAACATTATCAAGCCCATATCACGCGGATGTGCACCCTCATCTGGAAGGTAATGTTGAGCGCTTTTCCATCTCTTTTATCCGAGCACTTTGTGGAACACAGCTTATGATCTTCTGACAGTCAAGTCGATCTGGAAACTGAAAATGGTAATTAAGTTTGTTAATACATTGATGAATGTCTTACTTAAGTTTTCAGATTTACTTGAACTGATAAATGGAGGGTTACTAATACCTGAAGCTGTCTCAACTGTAATGTTTGAGTTGAATGGTGACTCAATTCCGGATGATCAGCCTTGGAGGTCTTTTACAAGCATCAGTAGATGCAAATTTTCTTTTACTACTTGTAATTGGGTTTCTTTTAAATTTTAAGTAGGAGGATTGTAGATCTTGAAGATATACTTTCCAAGGAAGTAAGGCTTGTAGGAAAATCATGTTTTTCTCTGCGGAGAATCTATCTAATGTTGAAAAATTGATGTTAAGAAAAGGGCTAATTGCAGATTAGAACCCATAATCCAAAATGTAAATTTCCTTCAATGAATATATGAAAGTCTTCTTATCAAAATAAAAAATAATAATAATAAATTTAGATGTATGATATTGCCATAGGAAGAAGAGATTAAAAATGAGCTACAAATTTAAGAATTTCACCAACAAATACATTATAACCAAGAAGCAAAAGTCAACAAATTTATATATTTTTACCAAAGTAAGGCTGAAACTCCCTTAGAACTACATTTCCCTGTTTTTCTTTTTCTGCCAAATTCAAAATAAAAAGACAAACCACCCATTTTGGTATACTACCACTCCAATATCATTACCTTTTTAAAATTACTAAAGAAAACTTGGGTGCTACTAGTCAAACAACCAAAATATATGAGCATACCGCTATACAGATTGATGTTTAGTATCATCAAAATACAATAAATGCCAACATATACCCTAGTTACAGAATTGTTCAACCCAAACAAAGTTCCCAAAAGAGTTTTCCTAAAAAACACTTACCCACTCCACCATATGACCAAAAGCTAATACGACTTCCTCAGGCGGCGGGTTCTTTCGGCTACCGGAGCTGCATCCTCATCCATGCGCCGCTTTGCACTGCTTGTCACCCTGACAGTAGGCTCCTCAATGTGTTGTGCATGTGGCTCTTTAGTGTCAGTTGCAGATTGTGCAGCATCCCCGAGATCAGGAACAACTCCAGCATTTACAGCATCAACTTGAACAGCCTTACTAGTACCTATTTCTATATTAACAGCCAAGTTGGAACAACGTTAGAGGGTCCCAATAACCAAGAGATCTCATTAGTCCTTAAATTTTAATCTACAAAAAAAATACCAATTTCTGTGACCATAGCATCAGTACTAGAAACATTGTCGGGAGTTTTACCATTAAAATGTTTAACATTGTCATGATTCCCTTGAAATCCAGATGTCGACCCCAATTCAGTAGCAGGAGGATAACCGGGAGCAGTAGAAGCAATTGCAAATAAGAAATTTTGATTGCTCAAGTTCCGTCCATGAGCCTGATAGCCAATAGCTGCATCACCCACCACAAAGCTGCTTGGGCGATCAGCATTACCCCCATCAATTGCAATTGCAAACTCAGCAATTCTAAACCAACTGTTGATTGTACCAACAAGCAGGAGCACTTTATCAGGATCAATGACATCTCTTCCTTCGCCTTCGGGAGCTCGGCTTGTTTCTCCGTCCCATCTTCTTTCAAACCCATACTCAAAATTAGCGGCAGGGATCCTTGCATGTTTACCTCTCTTCTCCTGCTTAACCTCTGGATATACCATCTTACCCATCCCCTTCACTACTCTTGTTATTTTGTGGGTAAATCTAGGGGGGATTTTCTTCAAGACAAGGCTCCCTGAATCATATCTCATCACCATTTGCAGTCAAGTTTATGATGGTATGATTAGGATCCTCTATATCAAAGAGGGAAGGAGGAGATGGTGGAGGATTTACTGGTTCCACATCACCCTTGTAATCTTCTATAAAATGGCGTTTGAAAAAATTGTCTTTTGGAACACTCTCACTGAAGATTTCAGCCTCATTTAACAATTATGGAGTCTCATATCCCAAGTATAATTGCCATTTGTCTAATATGCTGTCTAACTCTCTCTCACTCTCTGTTTTTCTTCTTCTTCTGAAGCACTTATTAGATGTATATATCTATTCTCGTATATATTGTATTTATTCACTTACCTAGATATAGAGATATTTACCTTTGTTAAGATATCTCATAAGATCTTTTGTAACAAAACTCCTCTATATATGAGTCTCCTTATAATTGAAAATAACAACAGAATAACATGACACAACGTTGCTAGCTTCTTGATCTTCTTTTTCTTGTCTTGAAAACCTCAGCACTCTTTTTTTGATTGAGTTGGGGAGAAGATGAACAAATTAAATTATTAAATTAGAGATAAAATGGAGTGTTGGATGAAGAGTATAATTGCCACTTCTCTAATATGCCTACTGTTCCAGTATTGAATGGTCTTGTCTGTTCAGATACCCATGATGAACGGCTATGATCTTTCAAAAGATGGATGATCCACAGATGAAGGACAATAAACCTCTCTCTCAGTGCAAGGTGGGTACCAGACCATTATTCCACAAAATAATTATCTCAAACTTCAACTAAAAATCACTCCTTGATTTTTTATTTTTTATTTTTGAAAATCGATTCAAATCTTTGGTTTGACAGTATTTTATCCGATTCTTGACTTTTTTCGACCAAGGAAAAAAAGAGGCTTATATCGAAAACAAAAGATTAATGTTTGGAAGGCTTGGCTAATGATACTGGTTTGAGGTTTAAATTCTTTTTAAGGGCGTTATGTTGAATCTTTCATAAATCGTTAGTATGACAATATTTGATTCGATCCTTGACTTTTATTGACCAAGTCAAACAAAGAAGCTTATATCGAAAATTCAAGATCCGATCCTTGACTTTTATTGACCAAGTCAAACATAGAAGCTTATATCGAAAATTCAAGATAAATGTTCGAAAAAAATTTAAGGGCTAATGAGACTCGTAAGAATTTTTTTTTGAAGGCTCATTGATTGAGAGTCGATCATGAGAGCTCAAAAAATTTAAAGGCTAAGAAAAAAAATGATTGACTGAGAGTCGATCCTGAGAGCTGATGAGAGAAGAGAACTCTTGGGTATGAGTGAGTTTGAGTGGACCCTCTAACATCGTACCAACTTAATAAATACTTCGACGATAATAATCACCATTTATTAAATATATATCTATTGGCATCAAATATCAAAACATAAAACTATGTTATCCAGTTAGAATTTAGTTTAGTTCAATCTTTTTTCCAATTGCGTTACTGACAAATCATATCGCGCCACATATTTTTACTCTTTAATATTAATATAAGCCTTTGTCATGTTGAACTTTTTCTGGGGAACACAAAAATGCTACGTACATGCTAAACATTTATCCGAAAGGTAAGAAAATTATCCACTAGGTAGCTTACCTGCTGCTCCATCAAACAGCTAATACAACAGTGTCACCAGGACCTACTTTGTACCTCTTGGATGGTGGCTTGTCTCCATTGGAAGTAAATATTGTAAAGATTTCGAAAAATCCATCCTAATAGAACCGTGACCAATTTTAAAATTAAACATGCTTTCCCCTGTAAGCCTTTTCAAACCTTTATGGATACTTCTTCCTGAAATTTTAGGTCAATTCCAAGTACCTCAACATATTTTTCTTAAGGGCCTCCTATAAATGTTGAATCTTGATGTAGATACCACTTTAACGGGTGAAATCCTGGATTTGTGTGTTGTTTGTTGTAAGAGTTGTATTGAAAAAATGTCTGATTTTCTTGAGGAGGTTTTGGAGTTAGTATTTCATTTCCTTACATCACAGAAAGACCGGAATGTTGTTTTTATTGTTTGTAAGTCATTGTTTGGAGTGGAGAGACGGAGTAGGCAGAGAGTTTCTATAGGAAATTGTTACTCCATTACTCCTCAGACATTGATTAATAGGTTTCCTGGAGTTAAAGCTCTTACTTCGAAAGGTAAGCCTTACTTTACTGATGTTAGTTTTGATCCTAATGTTTTGGGAGGTTTGGCATATCCATGGATTGACGCTATGGCTAAGAGTTATCGGGGGCTAGAGGAGATACAATTGAAGAGAATGTTTGTCTCTGATGCTAGCCTTGAACTGTTATCTCGTTTGTTCCCCAATTTCAAGTCGATTGTACTTATCAAATGTGAAGGGTTTACTACGGATGGCCTTGATGAGATAGCAGCTAACTGCAGGTGAAATATCTTTGTGCTTCTTGTCTTAATTTTGTTTTGTTTATCTGATTGAACGCGGTTGTTGTTGCTGAATGCTCATATCATATCCAAAATTATGCGTGTTTATATCTTATTGAATGTTGCCTCTTAGGGAAATTGCATTAAAATTATTAATTCATATGCTCAATTAGTTCGAGTCTATGGTTACCGTTGTTTCAATTGAATTTCGAACTTCAGAAATGGGTATCAAAATCCATCAATCAGACAACCATATGGGTAGATGTAGATCCAAAAGGTGCTCCTTACACCATGAAGGTGGTTCCCTTCTAGTTGTTTATACAAGAAAAGACCTCATAGGGGAGCCAAGAGATTCCTGTGTATTGGAATTAAACACTTTAAGCATTATTACTTGGACCTAAACATGATACTGATAACCCAATCAAATGCTGAAAACAGAACATGCACCTGTTCTTTCCTAGTATGGCATTCACACTATGCACCTTTTCATGCATACCATTTGTTGTGAACAACTTTTAACTAATAGCCTCTACATTTGAATTGCAATATGTTAAATGTTCTTTAGGTGTTAAAACTTGATTCTCATGGCCTTAGGAAAAACTGTAGGAAACTTATAATTCCATTCTAATGAATGTTTTGTTTTTGTAGGGATATTAGGGAACTAGACTTGCAATTTAGTGAAGTTGTAGATCGGGGCCACTAGCTGAGATCTTTTCCACATACATGCACTTCTCTTGTGTCTTTAAATTTTGCATGTCTAAAAGGAGAAGTTGATAGGGGATCCCTAGAGATTCTTGTTGTAAGATGCCCAAACTTAAGAAATCTGAAACTAAACCGCTATGTGCCCCTTGCGAGACTCCAGAGAATCCTAACTCTTGGTCCTCATCTCGTTGACTTGGGGATCGGTTCATACATCGATACATTCAAGTCTAAGACCTATTAAAAATTCTCTAATGTTGTCCTTGACAATTGTAAGTATGTCAGGACTTTGTCAGGGATTTTAGAGGTTGTTGATAGAAGCTTACCTGCTCTGCATCCTATTTGCTCAGACCTGACTTTCTTGAATTTGAGCGATGCACCGGGAATCTACGGTTCGGAACTCAAGACAATGATTCTTCGCTGCAACAAACTTCAAAGACTATGGGTTCGATCTCTTAAGATAATTTTTTTCATGTTATACTTGATTTCTCTTCATTATATTGATGATTAAAGTTTACATTTCATACATAGATACTGGATAAAATTGGAGACGACGGGTTAGAAATTGTAGCTACTATTTGTAAAGAGTTGCAGGAGTTGAGGGTCTTTCCATCCTTTGCATATGATGGTGGTGTAACGGAACTTGGGCTGCTTGTTGTGTCTAGACGTTGCACAAAACTTTATTCATTGATATACCACTGTCAGCAGATGACAAATAATGCCCCCTCAGTTATGTCTAAGAGATGCCCCAATTTGGTTAGATTTAGATTATTCACGCTTGACCCTAGAAAAGCCGATCATGTCACACTGGATCCACTAGATGAAGGCTTTAAAGCAATTATTAAGTCTTGCAAGGGGCTTCGGCGTTTGGCACTTTCTGGTCTTGTGACTGACCTGGATTTTATGTACATTGGTAAGCATGGGGAATAATTAGAGATTCTTTCTGTCGCCTTCGCTGGTGACAGTGATAAAGGAATGCTTCATGTGTTGAATGGGGGCAAGAAACTCAACAAGTTGAAAATCAGGGATAGCCAGTTTGGTGATACGACGATTCTGACAAACATTGGAAAGTATGAAGCAATGAGATACGTTTGGATGCCATCTTTCGATGTTACTCTTGGAGGCTGCAAAAATCTTGCAAAAAACATGCCGAAGCTTAATGTGCAAATCATGAATGAAAATCAGGAGAAACTTGATGACAGTCAGAAGGTAGCTGAGTTGTATATATACCAATCCCTAGATAGACCCACTGGCGGAGCCTACCCATGGGAAGGGTAGGAAGTTGGCCTCAAGATATGCTCCAGAGTATGTTTGGACCTTGTGAGCGAACTACGAAGGGTAATCTTTATTATGGTATCAGATAAGGACGCACAAAGTGAAAGAAGAGCTTCTCTGCCATTGATACCAGTCTTTTTATTTCTTAAATTCATAAGAGATTTTATTTATTTATTTTAGGTTTATCTCAAGAACTTGTTATTCAAATAGATATACATTTTTGAAAATTTCCTTTTCTTAGTCAGTATTTTATGTACCATTTTCAACCTGCAAAAGCTTGTGTAGGCATTTTGTTAATATACATAATTCTCATGTGAAGGTTTTATCTCCACTTGACTTGGTCAAAGCTAAAGTCGTCGGTCCAAAGGTTCGAATTTTACGCCTCTTAATTTTTCTCTCTCTTTTAAGTTCGTGCTTAAGTTTGTTAATGAACAAGGTATATATCAAGTTGACCTAGTCAAAAGTAATAAAGATAAGATTTACAGTCACAGTCATTGTAAAAACTTTTACAGGTAATAAAGATAAGATTTACAGTCACAGTCACTGTAGAAACTTTTACAAGATTTCGCTTTCAGAGGTGAGTGAGAGAGAGAAAGCAAAAAATCAAAGAAGAAACAATGGTGAACGAGAAACAACAAGAGCAAACACTGTTAATAAAAGCGACACCGGTACCAAAGAGACCAGTTTCGAAGAAACAAAAAGAAAGAGAATAACCAGAAGATGAAAATCCAACGAAGAAACAAAGAAAAAAAAGAACAACCAGAAGATTGAGATTCAACCGCCAGAACTGTAAAAAAGGTACTACTATTTCTACTTCCTTGATTTTTGTTTGAATTCGAAGGATTACAACTAGATTTGATTTCTAATTCCATGATTTTTGTTTCAATTTAAAGGATTACAACCTAGTTTTATACTAGTTTTGTATTGCTTGAAGTCTACGCTCAAAATACATAATTTGATTTGATTTATGTTACTTTCCTTTTTTTGTAGCCAAGCGAAACACTGGATCACAGGATAAGAATAAACGAAACGAACGTGAAAACGAAGAAGATTCAACCCCCATTACTGTGAAGAAAGGTACTATTGTATCATATTCATTTCCTTGATTTCTGTTTCAATTTAAAGGATTACAACTTAATTTTTTACCAGATTTGTAATGCTTATTGTGCAATAGGTTTGTTAACAGGTATGCATGTATGATTTCATCCATGATTTTGTATGAATTTGTATGAATTTGGGTATTGTTTAATCAGAACAAGAAACATCCAGAAAAGCACTAGTTCTGTATGAATTTGGGTATTGTATGACTTTGTATGAATCGTTAATTTGTGCTTCTCTTGGTTTTGTAGTCAAATCAGATTCAACAGAAAAAACAAGATATAGGTGCAGTTTTTGTGGCATATGTCACTTTGTGAATAAATATTTTGAGAAGGATGAAGAAATCGGAAAGTAGGATGAAAGTTTAGTGTGGTTCACTAAACTGTAGTTAGAGAAGCTTATGGATAGCCCATTTTGGAATGTACTGAAAAAAAATATTTATGGAAGAAGAACCAATAGAGAAGATTGGTGGGGGATTAATGATGCCATAATGAAAATAGTGACAAGGTATAGCTCTGATACTGCCGAATAACATGTTTTTGTTTTTCACGATTCAGAAAACAATCCTGTGATTGTAAAAGCACATCTGAAAAATTAGCTTGTTTTTTTGGAATGAAAATTGTGGACTTTGGAATCAATTCAAGTAGAGAATTACAAACGCCTTCTGAAATGGTGTCTGATTCAGTGGTAGATAGGATGCAAGCTTTGATACCAGCTGACAAAGATAATACTCAGATACAGAAATTGTTAATAGAGGAGTTCATTCTACATATAATGCGAGTCAAACCATAAGAACAAACTGAAAAAGATGCAGAAGATTTGGCAAAATTATTTACTCTCTACTTGTGCGTAATAGTTTTCTTCACTCAATTAAATGGGTCCTTGAGTTATAAACAGTTTGGTGGATACTTTAACACATTGCAAAAAATAAATAGAACCTGCTGGCCAGATCTTATACACTCTTATCTCATGCAAAGCATAAGAGATCATATCGAGACACCCGAGAACGTTTCTGTATGTGGGATGTATTTGTTGGTAGGTTTCCTCAACCTTATATAGTCCTTTATATTACTTTAAATAAAGGCAGCAAAATTCTAACCCAAACTGCTTCTTCTGCAGTATTTGTTTGCTAAACACTGTAATGTTATGAAACCAGACTACACTGGATTGCCAAGGATGGTGAAGTGGTCGATGGCCAATATTATTACTACAATTGAAGATGATGTGGGTGGAGCAATGAAACAGGTATGTATAATACTTATAACAGTTATACAATGTGCACCAGTTATTGTACACGTGATTTATTCGCAAAAATATTCTGCACTTGATTATTCAAAAAAATATTTTTATGTGCAGATGTCGCGGACATTGGTAACACCTTACCTAGCTGAAGAAAAAAGAAACATAATGCGGCAGGAGGGTTATTTTGAATTACTTAGTAAGTATTCAGAGCTAGTTAATTTCATTGAAGAAAAATCAAAAGATCATCTGTAAAACATGAAGGACAAAGATAAGCCAGAGTCAAACTTTTGTATTAAGTCCGTACAAATATTGTAAGCAATTTTTGACAAGAAAAGCAAAGTAGCAAGTACTGATAAGCAGAATGAAGTTGCTAATAGTTCAGTATATAAAGAATAATCTGATCTTCACAGAGGAGAACAAAGTGGTCTTCGCAATGCTGATATAAAGGAGAAAGAAGAAGAGAAGAAACATGAAGAAAAAAAAAAGAGAATGATGAATATGAAAAAGAAACTGGTGGTGGATTAGTACCAAAAAAAGTTGGTAATGTTTCTGATTTTGAATATGACTTTGTTGAGATTGCAAATATTGGAAGTGAGATGGTAATGGATGTACAAGACCATCCTGATTTCCCATCCAAACAAGATGCATTCACTCATGGAGAAGAAAATAAAGAATGCGAAACTAATGTGATAAAAATGATTATGAATCCAATGAGAAAATCCAGGAAGATGAATATAAGAAGACACTGAAGCAGGTTAACCACATACCTATCTAGGCTAGACGGTAGCTGGTGGTGGATTTCGGTTTTTCTTTTGAACAGGACTTCACTATAAGTTGTAACATAAAATTACTGTGGATAATATCTGCACACTAGAAAGAATTGGTCACACCAAGAAATCAACATAAATTATACCTTTCTATGCATTTTTTACTCGATTCCATGTTTCTTCTGAATCTGAATCGCGTTCAATTTCTTTCGCATTTTTTGTCCAGTTTTTTTCCCATTTAAGAATTCTAATTTACTGTTTACTCTCTCAAATTGTTGATTATCAATTGACGATAAGAAGATGACGACGAAGAAGATGACAACGAAAAAGATTTACAAAAGGAGGAGAGAATGAGTTTGGTTTTTGGAAAAAAAAATTTGAGAAAAGTAGTGATGAAACTGTAATAAAGTTAGAGCAGACGTGTAGAGGAAACTAGGTCCAAGGTTCGATTCTTATACCTTTCTTTTTCTCCCTCAATTTGTACCTGTACCTAGACGAGATAAAGTCAAATTGACATAGTCCAAACATAAGTCAAATTGACATAGTCAAAATGTATATTATTGGGAGCCTGCACAAGAATTGTGTATATTCCCAAAAAGCCTGCACAGGCAGATGCGGGTAAAATAAGGCTTGGACACAAGGCTTTTGCACAAGATGAAAATAGGTTCATCCTCAACCGTTCGTTGGTGGTTCGCATCATCCCTTGGATCAGAAACTCTAGATAACCCACCTATTTGATAGAAACCCTAGATAAGACTATAAGTATCAAAGTGGAGAAATGGTTTTTTTTTGACATGTTTAAAATGGTTTTTCATTTAAGGAAATAAAATAGCGTTACATTGAAGGAAAGAAAATAGAATAGATTGTAACATTAAATGCCTAATCAAACGCTTAATCATAATATAGGGTAAAATCATAGGTGGTGTTTTCCATCATACGGTAGCAATCATCAAACTCAAACTCTTTTCCACGAACTGCTTGATATCCCGCTTGTGTCATAGACCACTGGAAAACAACAAAAATCAATTATAAATTAGATAGTACTATTGAAAACTAGGTATAATGAAATGAATGAAAACTTACTCTTACAGAACCTAGCGTAGTGGGTTGGGCTTCCTTTACGGCTTTTATTTCCTGTTTGAAAGCTTCGCATTCTTGGAAGATTTTCTCGAATCTTTCCTTTACATTAGCCAAAGTTCTCGAGTTGCGATTTCCTTCTTACGCCATGAAAATCATGAATATACGGTTCCAAAAATACATGGATGTTTGATCGATGTCAATGTCGAGATCTTTATCATGTTGTGGTTTTTTCTTCTTCTTGTTTGGATGATAAATAGATGAGAATAGATTTGAAAGATTAGAACTATGTTTTGGATGAGTAAGAGATGATCAAAGTGTCTCTTCTTATTGATTTTATAAGGACCTAACGGTTATATAAGTTTGAAAATTTAGCCATTAAGAGACTCAAAAAAAAAAACATTGATTCTGCTAGGAGTCCATAATTTACTTTTGGAGAGATCCAAAAAACTTAACTTACAAAGCAATTGAAAGGATTGGGGTTTAGGTTCATCTAAGAAAATTGTCCATGACACTGAATTTTAAAACAAAGTTAAAACAAAACATACGACGGAGGAAAAGTACTGCTTGGAAAGTTATTGGTTTCATAATTCAAGCAGTACAAGTACTAGCATAATGACCTGGCTCATGGAAGTTACTGCAGGGTCTTTTTTTCCGATTTTTGCCTGCTTTTTCACCAATAGAGATATATCGCTTCCTTTTTCGATGAACCTTTTCTGGCGCTTCTATGTATGGAGGCAACACTATGATCCCATTCTCTGGCACAACCCAGCATTCTTGACTCAGTATTGGGTTTATCGCAGGAGCATACATTGATCTCTATCTAGATCTTGAATAGTAATCTCCACACGGCGGAATAACATCAATCTTTATGGTGATAACTACTGCAAGGGCATGTGGACATGGTAAATGCTTGTAGTTAAAGACCCTACAAGTGCAAGACTTCTGCTTCAGATTCACATAATGCTGATCATTATTAACTCCCTCATCCACTTGGAAGTCACCATCACATATTTTCTTGACATTAAAGGATTGCGCCAAATTCCACCGACCTTTAATTATTTTTTTAGCAAGGTCACTCAAAGCATACCCATCTTTCTTATCTAGGTCTCTACATTCAGAGAACCATAACATGATTTGTGACCGTATGCAATCGAACAAATGGGTGATTGGTAGCTTTCTAGCCTTCAAAAGCAGGGTATTCCAACTCTCACAGAGGTTTGTTGTCATGAAAATATAACGGTCTGATTTGCAATGAATCCTAGCCCAATGCCTTAATGAAACATCCCGTACAAAGGCTAAAACCTTCAGATATTTTTTAACTTCTGACATAGCCTTCCGGTAATCATCATCAGTGTATGCTAGCGCATCAATCATAAACGCCATAGCAGCTGCAACATTGTGATACTTCGTTTTGATATTTTCTGCATTGTGAGAAAATGATAATCAATCAACCAAGTATTGAATATGCCCTCAATGTAATATGCTCTTAATTATAGCCAAAGATTATTGCTACATAAAGCTAAAGATAAGCTCAAGGATTAAGGGAGATGAGTTTCTAACAGATGTAACTCGACCGTAAAGTGTTGTTGCTAAATACCTTTAAGATGGTATGTGCAGTAAATATGACATGCCCTGGTAAACACTGTTGAAACCCCATGTTCGATGCTTGGCGATCTGTCTAAACACACAACTAGATCCTCTCTTGATGAAAACTCGGAACCAAGAGCATCGAATAACTATTGCATGAACCATTAACAGGATTCATTATTCTCAGAATCAACAATGACAAACGTAATATGGAACATTTGATCATTAGCGTCAAACGCAATTGTCGAAAGTAGAGTTCCATGGCCGTCCCTAGAGAGATGCGTACCATCCACAACAAATGCGGGTCAATACCAAGTTTTGAATCCATGTAGACATGCACCCAGAGCAAAAAAATAATGCAAAAAAGCATCATTTCCATCGGTATGAATCGCCGTTTTTGTGCCTTTGTTGTGTAGTTCAAGCATGTGGCTGTAACCCACCAAGTATTGGTATGAATCGTCAGGAGAACCCCTAACAGCTTCAGTTCCCTGCTTACAACCAGAATATGCCTACCTGTAACTGATGGTGATACCATAGTCTCTCATCATGTCTTGCATCAGTTGTTTGGGTGTATACACACAGTCACACTTGGAAAATTCCTTCATAAAGAGTATGGCCATTTGACGAGCCTTTGTTTTTCTCCTGAGGACGGGGTCCATGTTGTCTTCTCTACAAAAGGTATGTGGAGCTTCACTTTAGTGATTTCCCACTAGGTAATGTTTGGCAGCTGTCTTGCAAACATAGCCCACCTGCACTGCTTAGTGGGATCCAAACATACGAAGCGCATAGAATGTAACTTACTAATTGCAACCCTGGCCTCAAAAAAGTCTAGTATTTGGACCATCCCAACAACCAGTTCAGCTGATCCTTTTTTTTGAATCTTTGACCCTTACACAGCTCATACCACTGTAATTCCCTGTAGGTTTCGGTAGGTGGAGAACTCCGCACAGGTTTTGTATTTGACGGAGCATTATATAGGCGGGGTAACTCGAAGGCAAATGGTGTGTCCCAAGTTGCTTCAAGGCTTCTCCTAGCTTTGGAAACATATTCATTCCCTGAAATAGATAAACACAATAGAGATTAATGGGACTAGATAATGTAGGAATACATCTTTGGCATGACCTATTTTAGTGTCGTGCGTAAAAATATATACACAGATTGCTAGCTATTACCAGGTTGCGTAAGCAACATAACAAAGTTACGAGTGTTTTTTACAAGGAAAATATAGTAAGATCCACAGGCTGGGATACAGAGATTTGGAAATGCTAACAATATAATAATTAGAGGGAGAAGCAGATAAAATTATTACCACTTCCAGTAATACCTGGGCGGTGCCGGTGCCGTACAATGCTAGAGTTATCATTGACGGAGGAATTCACTCTGTTACCGCTGGTAGGGGCTAATGGGGTTGAAGGTGTATTCCCAGTTGAACACACTTGACTAACATTACTGGTAAAGGGAGTTGTGGGAGTACGATCTACTGTGCCTCTTTCCAAGATGCTATTACGAAAAAAGATGGAGCTCCTGGTGCTTCCTCCACATAAGAGTTCAAGGTTTCTTGTCCGGTAATCAATATCCGTCTACACCCTGTAACTTCAACCAGTACCAGACCATAGACTTCGAAATCAGGTCCCTGTTCAAAACCATGTAGACCCGCTACTTTCTTCTTTATATCCTCTGGAGTAAACATTTCCTGGAAAACCAGATATTGTAAATGAACCCCGGTATATGTATCGTTACCGCTTTTCCATACCCAAACACCATTGTAGTGCACATGGAATTTCATATCAGGCATCAAACAAAAACACCTGCAACTGAAAAACATAAAAAATCATTACAACCTTTACAATATCTAAATATACAATAGAAAAGTGAAAATTGCACCGAAGGAACGCAAATTCAATGAATTGGTCTTGCTAATGGCACTAAAAACACAAGTTTACGCACTGTTCTTTTTGCCATGTGCCACTCCAAATTATGAGACTAGTACTCCAATAAGGGCCTCCACTGAATAATTAGATATGGCTTCAATAACTACTTCAATGGTAATTACAGAAAAGGTGCAACAAAAAGGGTGTTCAATAACTACTTCAACAAAATTTCATTGTGAACTAAAGATAACCCAAATTCATTTTCTCACTACTGCAGAATAGTGCTTACACATTGAGACTGGCATTTCAGGAGACTGTCTAACACGCTGATCCACAATGATATTAATCTAACTCTTCTGCTTAAATCATCTTTAAAAACCGCAATATCAAAATCAAACAGTAGCATTCGCAATCAGAATCCGTATCCAACCCACTAAGAAACGTCCTATTAACCCCTATTTGAAACTTATTTCATGAAATCAAAATGAAAATTTCTATCCAATTTTACATTATCATCATTTGTTAAAAGAAAAATCAATATCGACAAAATATCACAATCAACTATATCATAACCTAACATGACTTATTTTGATCTATATGGAGAACCCTAATTTCAGATCAGAACATATTTTCGATCTACATGGAGTTGAAAATCTAAAAAGATTAGGAATCAAAATTCTAAGGTTTACAAAATCAAACATTATTTTGATTTCTGAAAAACGGATTTCCCATACTGATATGTAGATCTTATAGATGAGCTTCACTTTAGGAAAAAAGGAAGAGGAAGAATAAGAAAGATAGAAGTCTTCCGAAGGTGTGTGGTGTGTTATGTGGAAGAAAAAAAGTTAGCTCTTTGGGAGAGCTGAGGTCGAAGATATTGAATTGAAAAGATAAAGATCATCTGCACATCAAGGGTGATTAGTAATAAATTACTGTTCACTATTAGCCTAATAATTCTTCTTTAATCCCATATAATCCTATATTCTTATACAATCCCGTATAATTTTATGTAACTATGATTAATCTTTTTCTTATTATGATTAATCTTTTTGTTAATTATGAATAGTGTTCGATGTGTAGAAGTTTGTAACATGGTTGTCTACACTTATCAAACATAATATTATGCCTAGATTGAGGATTTCTACATATAATATCTACACATCCACGTGGCACCAGTAAAAAATGGTGGGGTCACAGTCAAAAGTAAACTTACTTTAACATTAAAAAATAAAAATAATAAAATCCAATGTCCACATATCACACGTACGGATAGGATAAAATTAGGTATTTCCATAAAAGACTAAGGCATATATGTCCGTTGACCGGTCATGGTCACACTTTTGGAAGATATTCACGGATCGACCATTTCCGGAAGATATTTCCCAATCACTCATACTTTCGATAAAGATTTCTTTTGTGATGTTCTGCGAATTTCTCTCTCGGATTTCATATGTTGATTATTTGATTTGTTGATGATGTTGCTGAAGAATTATCCAATTATGCAGTTGTGAATTCTAACATCAATGACAGCTGTTGCATACTGAGATGGAGGATGAAGATAAATATTTAACTACTTTTTTTTTGTAGGAAATAAATTAGTAACTTCAAATAAATTTTTAAACAGTAGTAGTTAATAGATCAGACCGTCCAGGTAGACTAAGTCATGTGGGCTAGATTTCATCTGATTTCCTTGGAAAACATTTTAAGAAAAAAGAAAATGGGGACTTGGGTTTAGAATCAGTGAGACCAATAAGTTGGCCATGATGGCAAAAAGTGTTTGGAGATTGGTGGAAAACCCAAACTCCCTCCTTGCCCAGGTGTTGAAAGAAAAATAT
The DNA here is from genome assembly GCA_023531105.1 of Papaver atlanticum. Lineage (NCBI taxonomy): Eukaryota > Viridiplantae > Streptophyta > Magnoliopsida > Ranunculales > Papaveraceae > Papaver > Papaver atlanticum. The sequence goes on along the minus strand of JAJJMB010004080.1, from coordinate 720,981 downwards.
TACCCTATCGTGGATGTACTTAACTCTAAATGCCACGAAAAAGCCTCTTGAGGTTGGAAGTGCCTCCATCGTACCATGACTAAGATTAAACCTTTTATCTCATGGGTGGTGGGGGAAGGAAACTTTATTGATCCTTGGTGTGACAATTGGATCCCTGGAAAAGGGACTGCCACAATGAAAGTCAATACTAGCCCTAATCAAAATCTTAGAGTAAATGATTTGATAAACGATGATTCTAGAACTTGGGATACAACAAAGTTAAATGTTGTGTTTGATCAACCCTCGAAAGAGAAGATTGAACAAATCCCTCTCAGTATTGTACCCTCTCGAGATAAAAGGTGTGGACACCATCCAAGGATGGTAACTTCAATACTAAATCTTCCCATTATTCCCGAAATGTTAGTGGAGACAAATCCGATTCTGACTTATGGATGGCTGTGTGGAAGTGTAAATTACCTGCAAGAATTCAGCTATTTGTTTGGAAAGCTTTGAAAGAAGCTCTTCCAGTCAATGAAATTCTTCACCGACGCATCCACATATCTTATTATAGCTGCCAAGATGCAAGCTTAAATCTGAAACGATTATGCACACCCTAGTAACTTGCAATTGTCTTACTAGAGTTTGACGACTTGGAAATGTACAAACTACTCAATTTCGAAAAATTACCTTCCACCAATGGGTTAGATTTTGGCTTCAGCTCCATCCTTATAAACATACTTCTTATAGAGCCGAAAACTTCCCATTGATTGCCTGCTTGATGTGGTCTATCTGGATAAATCAGAATGTTTTAGTCCACAAAGAGAAATCAGAAGAACCAGTTGTTGTTTTAGCAAGAGAAAAATCAATGATGCTGAGCTTTATCAAAATTTCATCGTTACAGAGCATATTTGCAATCTCTTTGCCTCAACCAGCTTCATCTTGGGTGGTTCCATCTAAATATTGTACCAAGATAAACACTCATGGTTCTTGGAACCCAAATTCTCCAAATGGAGGAATGGGTGTCATTCTTAGAGATACATACCATAAATTTGTTTACGCTCAGTCAACTTACTTGATATGTTTCTCTGCAGAAGAAACATAAACTCGTGCAATCGGAGATTCTTTGATGGTGTCTTTGGAGAAGAGACTTGCTCAAATCATCGTTGAGAGTGACGCTTTATCAATCTTGGAGTAAATAAACAAGAAGACCTTCATGAGAGATCAGAGAACTCACTGCTTGTTACAATACGTTAAAGTACTAATTCCTAAGTTTAGATTTATCTCTTTTGTTTTTGTTAACCGTGTTGCAAATGGAGTTGCTCACGATCTAGCTCAATGGGATAAAACAAATGTCAGCCATATGGCTTGGTCTGTACCCCCTATTTGGCTCTTGTTATCTTTATCTAAGGACCATAGGACTGGTTCTTTGTAGTCCTAGTTCTTTTTTGCTTATAAAAAAAATGTGGGCTAGATTTGGATGCTAAATTAGATCAAAAAATGTTGTAAATCTTTCTCAAAGTGTTGTCTATTGTTTAACACTACTTATCTCTATAGATATATCTCGCATGTGAACTAGTAGCGAGATAGTTGTGATGTTTCATTCAGCGCAACCAAAATTCTACTTTCGCGGAATAGTTCAGCGAGATTTTTTTTTTGATCCGACAACTAGGATGGTTATGTAGTTGCATCTTTTCTGATGACTACACCCAAGTAGATCTAAAGGCTATAAAACTACTAACATTCAAGATTCCAAGATAAACAAGATGTAAAGAACATCAAAAGTAAAGATCGACACAAGCATATAACGTTGTTCGTCCATGAAGACCTACGTCCACGGGAAAGAAGATGTTTTCTTTATTAATTCAGGTGTTACCCTTGAAAGAGTTACACATATCACTTAGATTTCTAGCCTTATCTTTCTCTAGATCTCTCTCAGGAATTCTCTGTAGAAAGACCATCTATCGTACATCTTCTCATTACTTCGGATGAGTTCTATACTATCCCTCGTGATGGTCTGCTTGGTTCTCCTTCCGAGTCATCTCGCTCCATACGTTATCGTGTTGCTCTTCCTTGGGGAACCTCATGCTACATCATCCTTAGGTTATAGTATAGATTGTCCGATCCTTCTGATACGATGTAGATTCGTCCATGTCTCTTCTGATCCTTCATTAAATGCAGTCTTTTTTTTAGACTTGACCGCCTGAGTCGACTAGACCACTCCTTACGCACGTTATTCATGTAATGTTGCAGCAGGCGTCTCGATTTAGATGAAACCACCATTTTAGAGTATGATTCAATGCTCTTATCTCATCGTCTTATCATGAGACCATCCCTTGAGATGTTGACACGTGGCAATCGGGTAATTTATCCTCACATTTTGCTCATTTTCTTTGAAACTTTCCATGGGCATGATGGTAAGAAAACTTCGTAACCGGCCCGTATTTATCGCCACGTCTAAGATTTTAGTGTACTTTTATCTATTGGACTTGAGGCGCCGGTTGGTTATCCACAGGTGTCTTAAGATAGAGAATGTCTTTCTCTTTCTTTTATGGTCGTCTTCCAGGATTTCCTCCATTTTATTTATTGCGCCTTGACTTTCCTTGATTTGGAAATGTTGGTTGGTTTTCCGAGGATTTTCATTCTCTTCTTCCCTTATGTAAAGTTCAGAGCCTTCTTCATAAAAGCTTTTTATGCCTAGTGAAAGTGTTCCTCCTCGTCCTCCATGGCGGCGAGGTCTTTTATCATATGTTCTTGAGCATGATAGTATGCCCTCTCATTTGTTTGATTCGTCGGTTCTTCTTAATCTAATCTCCAGATCATCACCGATGTTTTATCAGAAAGACCTATCTGTTCGCACATCGTCTTTAGCCCATTGATGGTTTAGGGAAATTGATTTGTCTGCTAGTGTATTGGTCTTTTTGCTGGAAAATTTCCATCCGCCGTTGTATCTCTTTACACGGTTTAGTTTGGAAACACTTCATACTGTGTGTTTCTGTATGCTGTTTAGTTTAGAAACACTTTCTGTTGTTGTGTGGATAGCCATTCAATAGGTGACAAAAATTCTTGTGTTTTTAGCTTGTGCTAGATGAGGCGTGTCCTTCGAAGATCCATGATATGTGTAAATTGTTATTACTCTTTCTTACAAATGGTAAATGCAGATCGCTCGAGCTGCTGAGGATGCTGAGGTATAAAATATTGTCTTAATATTTTAAGGTATATATACCTTGCCCCTATTTTATAGCTGAGCGTCTGATGACATGTGTGTAGGGGCAGTGAGAGAAGGCTCTTTATGCTTTCTGTTTTGTTTTGGTGACTTGGGGATGGTGAGGTATTGCCCGAGGCTGCTTCTCCTCGTGATGATGGTGCTGATCCAAGATTAGAATCACAGATGCCCATATCGGGCGATACAGTTGCTCCTGATATTGCCGAGGGTGAGGCTCGGGTGGATACCGAGCGGGATGCTCCTAGCGAGGAACCACTACGATGCTCTTTTGTGCTTTTGTTAGATTTGGGGACTCTTTTGGTCCTGTTGGTTGATATGTCCTCGTGCTATGTCCGAGGAGATGTAAGGATGTTGGAAGTAAGTTCTCGTGCTCCTTCCGAAGTGTTATTATGCTGACTTTTTTGTTTTGGAAAGTCCTCAAATGTCGGGGGAAAATAGTACTTGCAATTGAAGTTCTTATCAATATGATTCTTGCCGCATTATTTAGGCATTATATTTTTATGTTAATGGCTTTGAGGGGTTTGTATGTATACTTCTGATCCAACCATGGGTGACAAAGCCAAGGAGTGATCAATTCCTTAATCGGATAGGGCATCTCTTACGGTGTTGGACTTTGAGTATAACACATTCCCTTTTTCGCTCTCGTCTGGTGCCTTCATGGGCCTTGATATTTAATAATGTCCTGTTTAGGTTACACTTTAGCCATGGTTAAGTGATCAGTTGTTTGAGTCACTTATTCATTAACCATTGCTTAGAGGGAAACATCTCGGTCAAGTGATTCTTACCTTAGCCAAAGGTAAGTACCTTGATTCTGGATATCTCCTGTTATGGCAGGACATCATCCGATTCGTGATCGTGATGGTATTACCTTATGAAAAGACTAGGGTACCCAAATATACCTCAATCTAAAACTTTTCCACCTATAAGTCATTTCTCCGAAAGTGATTGTCTATAAACTGAGTCGAGACAATACAACTAATCGGTTCACACTTCGTGTGATCGTCTATGGATACGAGATCAAGAGAATACGAAAACAAGATAACTTATGTGATTGACGATGGATAAAAGATTGAGACAATTCAACAACGAAATATTTTTACTTGATAACAGGTTCGGAATTAACCATACTCTAGGGATTGTCTAACAAGTAAAATAGGAATTAACGTTCGCGTAATTTACTTTAAATTATAATATCAACAATTATAATTGCGGAAAATAAAGTAAATGACACAGCAAGATTTTGTTAACGAGGAAACCGTAAAAGCAGAAAAACCCCGGGACCTAGTCCAGAATTGAATACTCTCAGAATTAAGCCGCTATACAAAATCAAACCATCTTCGTATAATTAAGACCTAGCAACTAAACCTATAGTTCACCTAGTTTCCTCAGTATCCATGCGCCTCCAATTGATAATAAGTCACGCACTTGGAACAATTCCTTTGGTTCGTATTCAAAACAGTAAAGGAATAACAAATCTGTTCGGCAACAACTCTTTTCAAATAACGTGATTTGAGTTTGACAAAGGCTAGTCTTCCGTTTTACCAATAAACTCCTTTGTCGGGTCCTTAGATCAATCTCTCAACAACTACCGAAGTAATTTTTAGACTATGCAATCAATACTATTAATCACAAAGAAGTTGTGGATACTAAAGATTATGAACCCAAAAAGTCTTCTTGTCTTCAAATCTTCTTTAATCTTCAATCAGCACCTGCACACAATCAACTTGAATCTCTTGTGATCAATCACACACAGAACGGAGTCTGTTAACGTTGGATTATCATAAGATGTCTTTAGAACCACAAACAGTCTAAAGATCCCCGTCGAAACTTCGATCTAGTTTGAGTGAATCTTATATCAGAAGAGAAGATTCTCAAGCATAAACAAACTAGGTACAATCAAAGTTCAATAACCGTTAGTCAATCAAATCTATCGAAAACTAATAATAAACCGCAATTATCTAGTTTCCCACCAACGGTACTAATAGAGCTTCTCAATACCAAAAAAGTCTTTAAACTGAGCGGCCGTAAGAGATTTCACCTAATTAAGTTACTTTCCTATCCGAATAGGCGGCTCCATTAGTAACAACACAACTAGGTAGTTTTGCTGGCTCTGAGGATTAGTTTGCTAGAAATGCAGGCTTCAATATTTATAGACAAGGAAGTTTGGACACCAAGGAATTTCCAAAACCTAATATTATCAAAGATATGCAATAAACATAAAATCGGTTTTCATAATTCCAGGAAATGCACTGTCCAAATATTGACCGAAATCCCAATAGAAAAATCTATAATCAGTAAATGCACATTACTAATTATTATTTTCTAAAGATATGCATTTAATTGCTGGAGATTAAATAGCATATAAAAACTGAGAAACCTTAAATAAAAGATTCTCAATTTATTTCGATCCTGGGATTCTCCTTTAGCATGTTCAAAGTATGTCGACATCTTTTACTTTGTAAGTCGTTTTTCATACTTACAATCTTGGAAACGATTCGCCACACTTCCAAACAAGTTTAGAATTGGTTCGCCTGAATTCAAAGAACTATGTGATTGATTATCCTATCAAATCACCAATTATGGGTTTCTCGGTTCTACCAAAACAAGTTCGGTTCTACCTCCATGTGAGTAGTGTGCATAGTCATGCTAGTTACCAAAATTCGGTTGACTAGGTACTAGGATCGGTTCCCCACAACTTATGGTACCTACCTGTATTCGGTTGCAGATGTCCATAGGATCGGTTCCCCCAAAACTACAAACTTGTTGCACATGTTCATAGGATAGGGTCCCCCATATACTAAAAATGTGTTGCACCTCTTACAAGGATCGATTCCCTCTTGCAAATTTGTTGCACCTCTTACTAGGATCGGTTCCCTAATGATTAGATAAAAGTTGTTATTTACAAGGCATCGATCATACCATCTTGAGTGATTACTTAAGATCGGTTTCACTAATAAAAGTCATATCAATACATAAGTCAGGCCTGATGAATAGTTTTACCAAGATACATAAACAAGTTTATGAGCGGTTATATGATAGACGCATTATTGTTTCTAATATGTCTCAATTGTATATATTTTTAGTATTCGATTTTGTACTTATTATGGTGTTTTATGTCTTTGTAGGTATTTTTAGAGAAATAAGCTCTTGCAACGAAATTGGCTCGTAAAGTGGTGTTTTACACCCCAGGATGGAGTACTAAAGGCACCCCAGAAATGCACCGGAAGCACCCTAGAAATACACCGGAGGAGCCCCGAAAAAAATGTTGAAAACACCCCAGAAAAAAGTGTTAAAGGCACCCACTAAAATTACTAAAGGCACCCTGAAAATGGATAAGGGCACCCCCAAGGCAGCCAAGCTGTTAAAGGCACCCGCGTTTTGGATTCAGGGCACTTCACCCTCATCATTTGAAAAGAAAATTTTGGCGGGAATTCTGGATTCAAATTTCCAGTTCCTGCGTATTTGATTTTTGGTATTTTGAGGAAGATTCAGTTGGATTTTCATCTTGCTTCGGATATGTACCAGCCTGTTAGATCACAACAAAGGTGGTAAGTGCATTCATTTCAATTAAATCACAGAATCTCATCAAAAAAAAAGGGTGTATTATTCTCGGAATATATTTTTGATAATATGGAAGACACCCATTGATTGGAAGATATATTATCCTGGAATGCTATTCTGCATTGACTGAGGGATATTTGACGCGTAAAGAGATAAACAGAACATTTCATGTCACGCAGGGAAAGAAAATAAGAAATTATTTCCGAGAATAATATTTCTTTACTGTGAAGATTGTTAGGAGTAATTGGCGAGATTTGGAGGTGTTTCTGGGTTATAAAGAGCTTCTGGGATGTAGAGGAAAGGGGTAGAGAGAATTGGGAGCAGTTGGGAGCAGCACAGAATCGAAAAATCCAAGTTGCAGGAAAAACAATTTTTCTGCTGGTGAAGAAGGTACGAAGAACATAAGACCCTTAAAAACCGTCGTTCTTCAACAGTGCCAGTGACGGTATTCCTTTATCGTTTTTTGTAACAATTGATTTTGTAACAATTATAAGTGTTACAAAACCCGGTTTTATTCATTTTTTCTCCCATTTCATCATTTGTGAACCATTTTTGAGCATTAATAAAGATGAATTTTGAGCATGTTTCCATGATAATAATGAGCTAATTCTCGCGTAATCAAGGCACGGAGGAAGCTATTTATGCATGAATAATTGGTAACTATTCTATTTTTCTCTAATTTGTATTTTATAATTCACTCGATCACTACTTTGTAGAATTTTAATTGTTTGCATAATTTTTCCTAATTAGTTGTGATTCAATTAGATAGGTTATGCTTTGGTTAGATAATCTATGCTTAAGGGATACAATTAATGTTTGAGAATATGCTTGACAATTTGTGAATTAAGAAAAAGAGATTTTAAAAATAATTAGAGTTTTGGAATTTTTATCATCATTTATTCATGTGTAATAGTGGAATCTAGTGTCTTGGTTATTTTCATTCTAAAAATAACAAATTTGGATTTAAAATTTCTCTACTTCTAGTTTAAATAAATCTAAATTCAATTGCTTTCACAAGTCTTACGAACCTCATTCTTACCACTATCAAAATTATATCATTATACTAAACAAACATATTGGTAATTCAAAAAAGATTTGCAATGAATAACAATACAAATAAGCCTAGTGATTTCCCTTTCGATTCACAAAACAAGTTTATGAACTTACTTCCTTTAAACGAATATAAATATTGTTTCCTAGGATGAAATCTTGACTCATTTCCATACATAATCACAATAGCATTCATATGATCATGTCGATGTCTTATATACAAAGTTTAATGGTTAGGCAATAAACCTCGTATTGAATTCCTTAATACCATCGAACTAGAGTTTCATACACAGCTTCGCAGTTATCTTTTCAATATGCACGACTTGAAAGATACGTTAGGGAAAGAAATTGTTCAAGTCAAATATTACTAACCTCAAGAGGAGGGATGATGTTGTCATTGTAGATCCATACTTCTTCACATTCTTCAAGTCTTCATGTAATACTTGTAAGTCTCATATCCTAACACTTTCAAGCTAACCTATACGAAGTTGACTCTAGTATGTAATCAAGCGACTCTTTAAATGAGTTTTGATTTACT